>JAIUJO010000315.1:237307-454807 GCA_023846275.1 Vanilla planifolia | reverse complement strand
TCTTCTTCTTCAACTTCTTCTTCTTCTTCTCCTTCTTCTTCTTCTTCTTCTCCTCCTCCTTCTTTATCCTCTTCTTCTTCTTTCTTCTTCTTCTTCTTCTTCTTCTTCTTCTCCATCTTTTTCTTCATAATCTTCTTCTTGTTCTTCTTTTTCTTAAACTACAACTACTTCGTCTTCTTCTCCATCTTTTTCCTTTCCTTTTTCTTCTTCTCCTATTTCTAGATCTTCTCCTTTTTCTCCTTCTTCCTCTTCTTCTTCTTCTTCTACATTTTCTTATTCTTCCTATTCTTCTTCTTCTTCTACTACTTCATCTTTTTCTTCTCCTCCTCCTCTTTCTTCCTCCTCATCATCATCATCATCATCTTCTTCTTCTTTCTCTTCTTCTTCTCTTATTTTTTCTTCTTCTTTTACTTCTTCTTCTTCATCTTCTTCTTCTGCTACTACTACTTCTTCTTCCTCTAACTTCTTTTTCTTCTTCTTCCTCTTCTTTTTCTTCTTCTTCCTCTTCTTTTTCTTCTTCTTCTCCTCCTACTTCTTCTTCTTCTTCTGATTCTTCTTCATCTTCAACTTTCCATTTCACTTCTTCTTCTTATTCTTCTCTTTCTTCTTCTTCTTCAATTTCTTCCACTTCTTTTTCTTCTTCTTATCTACTTCTTTATCCTTTTCTTCTTCTTCTCCATCTTTTTCTTCTTCTTCTTCTACTATTATACTACTTCTTCTTCTTCTTCTTCTTCTCCTCCTCCTCCTACCATCTTCTTCATCTGCTTCTTCTTTTTCTTCTTCTTTTACTTCTTCTTCTTCTTATTCTTCTTCTTCTTCTTCATCATCGTCTTCTTCTTCTTTCTATTTTTCTTTTTCTTCTTACACTTCGTCCTCTTCATTTTCTTCTTCTTTTTCCTCTTCTTGTCCTTCTTCTTATTCTTCTTCCTCTTCTTCACCGACTTCTTCTTCTTCTTCTTCTACTTCTTTTACTACACAAAATTCTTCTTCCTCTTACTTTTTCTTCTTGAACTTCTTCTCCTTCAGCTTCTTCTTCTTCTTCTTCTTCTTCTTTTTCTTCTTCTTTTTACTCATCTGCTGCTTCCTTCTCTTCTTCTTCATCTTCTTCCTCTTCTTCTTACTCTTCTTCTTCTTCTTCCTCCTCCACTTACTTCTTCTTCTTCTACTTCTTCCTCCTCCTCTTCCTCATCCTTTTCCTCTTATTCCTCCTCTTCCTTTTCTTCTTCTTCTTCTTCTCCTTCCTCTTCTTCTTCTTGTTCTTCTTCTTCTTCCTCTTCTTCTTCTTCTTCTTCTTCTTCCTCTTCTTCTTCTTCTTCTTCCTCTTCTTTTTCTTCTTCTTCTTCTTCTTCTTTGAAATTTTCTTCTTCTTCTCCTTCTTCTTCTTGCACTTCTTCTTCGTCTTCTTCTTCCTCTTCATCTTCTTCTTCTTTTTCGTATTCCACTCACTTCTTCTTCTTCTTCTTTGTCTTCTTCTTTTTATTCTTGTTCTTCCTTTTCTCCAACTTATTCTTCTTCTTCCCCTTCTTCTCTTCTTTTTTTTGCTTCTTCTTGTGCTTTTTCTTAATCTTACTCTTATTTCTTCTACTTCTTTTTCTTCTTTTTCTTATTGTTCTTCTTCTTCTTCTTCCTCTTCTTCTTCTTCTTCTTCTTCTTCTTCCCCTACTACTACTACTACTACTACTCCTTGTTCTCCACTTCTTCTTCCCCTTCTTCTTCTTCTTATTTTTCTTCTTCTTCTTCTTCTTCTTCTTCTTCTTCTTTCTCCTATCCTACTTCTTCCTCTTTATCTTGTTCTTCTTCTCTGTCATCCTCTTGATTCTTCTTCTTCTACTACTACTTCTTCCTCCACTTCCACATCTTTTTCTTGCTTTTCTTCTACATCTGCTTCTTATTCTTGTTCTTCTTCTTCGTCTTCTTCTCCTTCTTGTTATTCTTCTTCTTCATCTTCTTCATCATCATCATCTTTTTCTTCTACTACTACTACTACTTCTACTTCTTTTTCTTCTTCTTCTTCGGCTTCTTCTACTACTACAACTACTTCTTCCTCATACTTCTTTTTCAACATCTTCTTCTTCTTCCTCCTCTTACTTCTTCTTCTTCTTCTACTTCTGCTTCTTCCTCCACTTGTTCTTCCTCTTCTTCTTCTTCTTCTTCTTCTTTTTCTTATTCTTCTTCTTTTGCTTCTTTTTCTTCCACTTCTTCTACTATTATTAATAACACTTCTTCTTCCTCCTCTTACTTCTTCTTCTTCTTCTACTTCTTCTTCTTCTTCCATTGCTTCCTCTTCTTTTTCTTCTTCTTACTCTTCTTCTTCATCTTATTCTTCTTCTTCCCCTTCTTCTTCATACTCTTCCTCTTCTTCTTCTTCAACGTCCTCATCTTCTTCCTCTTCTTCTACTTTTTCTGCTCCTCCTTTTACATCTGCTTCTTCTTTTTCATATGCTTCTTCTTCTTCTTCTTCTATTATTACTAATCCTAGTTCTTCTTCTGCTTCTTTTTCTTCTTGCTCTTCTTCTTCATGTTCTTGATCTTCTCTTTCTAGTTCTTCCTCTCCTTCTTCTTCTTCTTCTTCTTCTTCTTCTTCTTATTCTTCTTAATCTTCTTATTCTTCTTATTCTTCTTATTCTTCTTCTTCTTACTCTTCTACTTCTTCTTCTTCTTGTTGTTGTTCTTCTTCTTATTATTATTTTTTCTTCTTCTTCTTCATCATCATCATCATCATCATCATCATCTTCTTCTTCTTCTTTGTCTTCCCTTTCTTCTTCTTTTTCTTCTTCTTCTTCTTCTTCTTCTTCTTCTTCTTCTGCTTCTCCTTCCTCTCCTTCTTCTCCTTCTTCCTCTTCTTCCTCCCCTTCTACTTCTACTTCCCCTTCTTCTTCTTCTTCTTCCATGACCCCATCTTCCTCTTCTTCTTCTTCTTCTTCTTCTTCTTCTTCCTCTTCTTCTTTTTCTTCTTCTTCTTCTTCTTCTTCTTCTTCTTCTTCTTCTTCTTCTTCTTCTTCCTCTTCTTCTTGTACTTTTTCTTCTTTCTCTTCTCCTCCCCCTACTTTTTTTTCTTCTTCTTTTACCTCATTTTCTTCTTTTTTTTCTTCTTCTTTTACGTCTTCTTCCACATGCTTCATTTTTTTCTTCTTGTTCTTCTTGTTCTTCCTCTTCATCTTCTTCTTCTTCTCCTGCTACTTCTTCTTCTTCTTCTTCTTCTTCTTCTTCTTCCCCTTCGACTTCTTCTACTTCTTAGACTTCTTCCTTTTGTTTTCTTCTTATTCTTCTACTTCTTTTTCTTCCTCTTCTTCTTTTTCTTCTTACTCTTCTTCTTCTCTTCATCATCGTCTTTTTCTTCTTCTTCATCTTCTTCTTCTTTGTCGTCTTCTTCTCCTGCTTCACCTTCTTTTCTTTCTTCTTCTTCTCCTAATTTTATTCATCATCTTCTTCTTGTTCTTCTTCCTCATCTTGTTCTTGTTCTTCTTCTTCTTCTTCTTCTTCATCTTCTTCTTCGTCATCTTCATCATCTTCTTCTCTTACATGTTCTTCTTCCTCATCTTCTTCTTCTTCTTCTTCTTCTTCTTCCTCTTCTTATTCGTTCTCTTACTTCTCCTTCTTCTTTTTGTACTTTTTCTTCTTCTTCTTCTTCCTCCTCTTTTCTTGGACTCATTCTTCTTCTACTTCTTCTCTTTTTCATATTCTTCTTTTTCTTCTTCATCTTCTTCTTTCTTCTTCTTCTTCTTCTTCTTCTTCTTCTTGTTCCTCTTCTTCTTCTTCATCATCTTCTTCTTCCTCTTCCTTTTCTTCTTGTTCTTCACTTCTTCTTATTCTTCTTCTTTTTCTTTTTCTTCTTCTTCTTCTTCCTCTTGTCCTACTTCTTGTTCCTCTACTTCTTCTTATTATTCTTCTTCTTACTCTTCTCCTTCTTCTTCCTCCTCCACTTAATTCTACTTCTACATCTTCTTCTTCTTCTTATTCTTCCTCCTCCTCTTCATCTCCTTCTACCTCTTCTTCTTCTTCTTCTTCTAATTCCACTTCTTCTTCCACTTCTTCTTCTTCTTCTTCTTATTCTTCTTCCTCTTTCTCTTCTTCTTCTTCTTCTTGCACTTTTTCTTCTCCTTCTTCCTCTTCCTTTTCATCTAGTTATGCTTCTTCTTCTTCTTCTCTTTCTTCTCCTTCTTCTTCTTACTCTTCTTCCTCCTCTTCTTCAATCTCTTCTTCTTCTTCTTCTTCTTCTTCTTCTTCTTCCCCTTCCACTTCTTCTACTTCCTAGACTTCTTCCTCTTGTTTTCTTCTTATTCTTCTACTTCTTCTTTTTCTTCCTCTTCTCCTTTTTCTTCTTACTCTTCTTCTTCTCTTCATCATCGTCTTTTTCTTCTTCTTCTTCTTCTTCTTTGTCATCTTCTTCTCCTGCTTCACCTTTTTTTTCTGCTTCTTCTTCTTCTTCTTCTTTCCCTTCCACTTATTTTTCTTCTTCTTCTTTGTCTTCTTCTTCTTCTTCTTCCTCTTCGTCTTCTTCTACTTCTTCTTCTTCTTCCACTTCTTCCTCTTCTTTTTCTTCTTTTTATTCTTCAACAACTTTTTCTTCTTCTTCTCCTTCTTCTTCTTAGTCTTCTTCTTCATCATCATCATCATCATCATCTTCTTCTTCTTCTAAATCTTCATCACCTTCTTCTCCTACTTCTTCTTCTTCTTTTTCTTCTTCTTCTTCTTCTTTTCTTCTTTCTCCTGTTCCTCCTCCCCTACTTCTTCTTCCTCTTCTTCTTCTTCTTCTTCTTCTTACACTTCTTCTACTTCTTTCCCCTCCTTTTACTTCTTCTTTTTCTTCTTCTTTTTCTTCTTCTTCTTCCTCCTCCTTTTCCTTTTCTTCTTCTTCTTTGTCTTCATTTCCTCTTCTTCTTCTTCTTCTCCTTCTTCTTCTTCTTCTCCTTCTTCTTCTTGTTCTACTTCTTTTGATTCTTCTTCTTCTCTTTCCTCTTCTTCTTCTTCTTCTTGATGATCTTCTTCTCCTTCTTCATGATCTTCTTCGACATCTTCTTCTTCTTCTTCTTTTTCCTCCTCCTCCTCTTCTTCTTCTTCTTCTTCTTCTTCTTCTCCTTCTTCTTCTACCTCTTCTTCTTCTTCTTCTTCTTCTTTATCTTCTTCTTCTTCCTTAACTTCTTTTTCTTCTTCCTCTTCTTCTTCTTCTTCTTCTTCCTCTTCTTCTTCGTCTTCTTTCTTTTCTTCTCTTTCTACTTCTTCCTCTTCCTCCTCGTCTTCTTCTTCTACTTCTTCTTCTTCTTCTTCTTCTTCCTCTTCTACATCTTCTTATTCTTATTCTTATTCTTAATCTTCTTCTTTATCATCTTCTTATTTGTCTTCATCTTCTTCTTCGTTCTTTTCTTCTTCTTCTTCTACTTCTTCTTCTTCTTCTTCTTCTTCTTCTTCTACTTCTTGTTCTTCTTCTTTATTTATTATTAATACATCTTCTTCTTCTCCTTCTTCTCCACCTTCTTCTACTTCCCCTACTTCTTCTTCTTCTTCTTCTTCTTCTTCTTCTTCTCGTTCTTCTTCTTCCTCTAATTATTCTTCTTCTTCTACATCTTCTTCTTCTTCTTCTTCTTCTTCTTCTTCTTCTTCTCCTTCCCTAATTCTTCCTCTACCTCATCATTGTCTTATTTGCATTCTTCTTTTTCTTCTTCTTATTCTTCATCTTTCTCTTACTTATTCTTCTTCTACTTCTACTTCTTGTTCTTCTTCTTGCTCTTCATGTTCTTCACTTCTTTTTCTTCTTCATCTTCTTCTTCTTCTTCCTCTTCCTTTTATTCTTCTTCTTCTTCTTCTTCTTATTCTTTCTTTTCTTCTCCTTCTTCTTTTGTCTAATCTTCGACATTTTCTTCTTCTTCTTCTTCTTCTCCATCTTCATCATCATCATCTTCTTCTTCTTCTTCTTCTTCAACCTCTTCTTCTACTACTACTACTTCGTCTTCTTCTCCTTCTTCTTCTTCTTTTTCTTCTCCTTCTCCATCTTGTTCTTCTCCTCCTTCTTTGGCTTCTCCATCTTCTTCTTCTTCTTCTTCTTCTTCTTCTTGCTCTTCCTCTTCTTCTTCTTTGCTTTCATCTTCTTCCTCTTCTTCTTATTCTTCTTCCTCTTCTTCTCCTTCTTCTTCTTCCTTCTCTTCATCAATTTCTTCTTGTTCTTCTTCTTCTTCTTATCCATCTTCTTCTTCAACTTCTTCTTCTACAACTACTTCATCATGTTCTCCTTCATCTTCTTTTCCCTCTTCTTCTTCTTCTCCTCCTCCTTCTTGTTCCATTTCTTCTTCTTCTTCTTTTTTTGATTCTCCTTCTTCTTCTTCCTCTTCTTCTTCTTAATAATCGTCATCATCATCATCTTCTTCTTCTTCTTCTTCCTCTTCTTCTTCTTCTACTTTTACTACTACTACTACTTCTATTACTTCTTTCTTATCTTTTCCTTCTTCTTCTTCTACTACTTCTTTTTCCTCTTACTTCTTCTTCTACTTCCTCTTCTTCTTGTTCCTCTTCTTCTCCTTTTCCTTTTTCCTCTTGTTCCTCCTATCCTACTTCTTCTTCTTCTTACTCTTCTTTTACTCCTTCCTCCTCCACTTCTTCTTCTTCTTCTTCTTCTTCCTCTTCTTCTTCTTCTCCTTCTTCCACATCTTCCTCTTCTTCTTCTTCTTCTTCTTCTTCTTCTTCTTCTTTATCTTCTTCTTCTCCATCTTCTCCTTGTTGTTCTACTTCTTTCTATTCTTCTTCTTATCCTTCCCCTTCTTCTTCTTCTCCTTCTTCTTCTTCATCCTTCTCTTCTTCTTCTTCTACTTCTTCTTTTTCTTGCACTTCTTCATTTGCTTCTTCTTCTTCTCTTCTTCTTCTTCTTCTAATCTTTCTCTACTTCTTCTTCTTATTCCTTTTCTTCATCTTCTCCTTCTTGTTCTTCTTCTCTTTCTTCTTCTTCTTCTTCTTCATCATCATCTTTGTCTTCTACATTTTTTTCTTCTTCTCCTTCTTCTCCTTCTTCTTCCTCCTCTTCTTCATCTGCTTCTCCTTCTTCTTCTTCTTCTGCTTCTTCTTCTTCCTTGCCCCCATCTTCTTCTTCTTCTTCTTCTTCCACTTCTTCTCCTCCTCCTCCTCCTACTTCTTCTTCTTCTTTTTCTTCCCCTTCCACTTCCTCTACTTCTTTTTCTTTTTCTTCTTCTTCTACTTCTTCTTTTTCTTCATCCTCTTCTTCTTCTTCCACTTCTTCCTCTTCTTCCTCTTCTCCCTCTTCTTCTTCTTCTTCTTCCACTTCTTCCTCTTCTTTCGCTTCTTCTTACTCCTCTTCTTCTCCTTTTTCTTCCTCTTCTCCTTCTTCTTCTTACCCTTCTTTTTTCTTCATCATTGTCTTCTTGTTCTTCTTCTTTGTCATCTTCTTCTCCTGCTTTTTCTTCTTCCTCTTCCTCCTCGTCTTCTTCTTCTACATCTTCTTATTATTCTAATTCTTCTTCTTCTCTTTCATCATCTTCTTCTTTATCTTCATCTTCTTCTTCATCATTTTCTTCGCCCTCTTCTTCTTCTCCTTCTTCTTCTTCTTCTTCCTCTTCTTCATCTTCTTCAACTTCTTCTTCTTCAACTACTACTTCATTGTCTTCTCCTTCTTCTTCTTTGTCTTCTTCTTCTTCTTCTTCTTCTCCTCTTCCTCCTTCTTCTTCTTGTTCCTTTTCTTCTTCTTCTTCCTCTTCTTCTTCTTCTTCTTCTTCTTCTTCTACTTCTTCTTCATCATCATCATCATCATCATCTTCTTCTTCTTCTTCTTCCTCTTCTTCCTCTTCTTCTTCTTCTTTTTCTACTACTACTACTACTACTACTTCTTTCTCATCTTTTCTTTCTTCTTCTTCTACTACTTTTTTTCCTCTTACTTCTTCTACTTCTTCTTCTTGTTCTTCTTCTTCTCCTTTTTGCTTGTCCTCTTGTTCCTCCTATCCTACTTCTTCTTCCTCTTCTTCTTCTTCTTCTTCTTCTTCTTCTTCTTCTTCCTCTTCTTCTTCTTATTCTTCCTATTATTCTTATTCAAGTTCCTCTTCGTCTTCTTCTTCTTCTTCTTGCACTTCTTCATTTGCTTCTTCTTTTTCTTCTTCTTCTTCTTATTCATGTTCTTCATCTTCTCCTTCTTGTTCTTCTTCTCTTTCTTATTCTTCTTTTTCTTCTTCTTCTTCTTCTTCTTCTTTGTCTTCTACTTTTTCTTCTTCTTCTTCTTCTTCTTCTTCTTCTTCTTCGTCTTCTCCTTCTTCTCCTTCTTCCTCGTCCTCTTCTTCTTCTGCTTCTTGTTCTTCTTCTTCTTCCTCTTCTTTCATGCCACTATCTTCTTCTTCTTCTTCCTCCTCTTCTTCTTCTTGTTCGTCTACTCTTCCTCTCTTCTTGTTCTTCTCCTCCTTCTTTTTCTTCATCTTCTTCTTCTGCTTCTTCATCTTCTTCTTCTTCTTCTCTACTTTTTCTTCATTTTTTTTCTCTTTTACTTCATCTTCTACTTTTCTTCTTCTTCTTCTTCCTCTTGCTTCATTTTCTTCTTCTTATTCTACTTGTTCTTCCTCCTTTTCTTCTTTTTCTTCTGCTACTCTTATTTCTTCTTCTTCCCCTTCCACTTCCTCTACTTCTTTTTCTTTTTCTTCTTCTTCTTCAACTTCTTCTTCTTCTTTTTCTTCTCCCTCTTCTTCTTCTTCTTCTTCCACTTCTTCCTCTTCTTTAGCTTGTTCTTATTCTTCTTCTTCTTCTTTTTCTTCCTCTTCTCCTTCTTCTTCTTACCCTTCTTCTTCTTCTTCGTCATCTTCTTCTCCTGCTTTTCTTCTTCCTCCTCTTCTTCTTCTTATTCTACTTCTTCTTCTTATTCTAATTCTTCTTCTTCTTCTTCATCATCTTCTTCTTTATCTTCATCTTCTTCTTCATCATTTTCTTCTTCCTCTTCTTCTTCTTCCTCCTCTTCCTCTTCTTCTTCTTCTTCTACTACTACTACTACTACTACTTCTTCTTCTCCTTCTTATTCTGCTTCTTCTTCTTGTTCTTGTTCTTTGTCTCCTTCTTCTTCATCTTTTTTTCTCCTCTCCCACTTCTTTCTCTTCTTCTTCTTCTTCTTCTTACTCTTCTTCTTCTTCCTCCTCCACTTCTTCTTCTTCTTCTTCTTCTACTTCTTCCTCCTCCTCTTTCCCTTCTTCTTCTTCCCTATCTTCCTCTACTTCTTCTTCTTCACGTTCTTCTTCTTCTTGTTCCTTTTCTTCTTCTACCACTTCTTATATTTCTTCTTCTTCTTCATCTTCATTTTTATGATCTTCTTCTTCCTCATCAAGCTCTTTTTCTTCACTTTCTTCTTACTCCTCTTCTTCTTCTTCTTCTTCTTCATCTTTTTCTTCAACTTCTTCTTCTACTTCTTCTTCTTCTTTATCATTTTCTTCTTCTTCTTCATCTTCTTCTATTACTTCTAGTTCTTCTTCTTCATCATCATCATCTTATTCTTCTTCTTCTTCTTCTTCCTCTTTTCAACTTCATCATCTTCTACTTCTTCTTCTTCCTCTTCTTCTTCTTCTTCTTCATCTTCTTCTTCTTTATCTTCATCTTCTTGTTCGTCCACTTCTTCTTCTTCTTCCTTTTATTCCCCATTTTCTTCATCTTTCTCTTCTTCTTCTTCTTCTTATTCTTCTTCTTCTTCTTCTTCTTCTTTTTCTTCTTATTCTTATTCTTCTTTTTCTTCTACTGCTGTTACTTTTTCTTCTTCTGCTTCTTCTTCTTCCTCCACTTCTTCTCCTTCTTCTTCTCCCTCTTCTTCTTCTTCTACATCTCCTTCTTCTTCTTCTTCTTCAACTTAATGTTCTTCTTCTTCTCCTACTTCTTCTTTTTCCTCATCTTGTTCTTCTTCTTCTTCTTCTACGTCTTCTTATTCTTCTTCCTAATCATGTTCTTTCTCTTACACCTTGTTCTTCTTCATCTTCATCTTCCTTTTCTTCTTCTTCTTCTTCCACCTCTTTTTCTTGGACTTGTTCTTCTTCTTCTACTACTTTCTCTTTTTCTTCTTCTTCTTCATCGTCATCATCTTCTTCTTCTACTTCTTCATCTTCTTCCTCTTCCTTATCTTCTTGTTCTTCACTTCCTCTTCTTCTTCTTATTCTTTCTCATGTACTTCTTCTTCTTCTTCTTTTCCAACAGTTTTTTCTCCTACTTATTTTACTTTTTCTTCTTCTTCTTCTTATACTACTTCTTCTTCTTACTTTTTCTTCTTGTTGTTCTTCTTCTTCTTTTACTTCTTATTCTTCTTCTCCTTCTTCTCTTCTGCCTCCTCCTCCTTCTTCTTCTTCTTCTTCTTCCTCTCCTTTTCTTCTTCTTGTTCTTCTTGTTCTTCATTTCTTCTTCTTTTCCTCTTTCTTCATACTCTTCCTCGTCTTCTTCTTCGTCGTCCACTTCTTCTTCCCCTTCTTCTACTTCTTTTGCTTGTTCTTTTTTATCTGCTTCTTTTTCTTCCTCTTCTTTTTCTTCTTCTTCAACTACAACAAATACTACTTCTTCTTCTTCTTCTCCCACTTGATCCACTTCTTTTCTTCTTCTTCATCTGCTTCTTCTTCGTACTCTTCCTCTTCTTCTTCTTAATCGTCCTCATCTTCTTCCTCTTCTTCTACTTCTTCTGCTTCTTGTTTTTCATCTGCTTCTTTTTCTTCATCTTCTTCAATTACAACTAATACTACTTCTTTCTTTCACTTCTTCTTCTCTTCCACCTCTTCCTCTTCTTCTTCATCATCATCTCCTTCTTCTTCTTCTTCTTCTCCTTCTTTATCTCCTTCACCTTCTTCTTCTTGTTCTTCTTCTTTTGCCTCTTCTTCTTCTTCTTCTTCTTCCTCTTCTTTTCCTTCATCTTTTACTTCTTCTTCTTTTTATTCTTCTTTTCCTTCTTCTTCTTACTCCTTTCCTGTACTTTATCATTATCTTCTTCTTCTTCTTCTTCTTCTAATACTACTACTACTAATACTAATTCTTCTTCCTCCTTCTACTTCTTCTTCTTCTTCTTCTTCTTCTTTTTCAACTTCTTCCACTTCTACAACATCTTCTTCCTCTTCTTTTTCTTCTTCTTTTTACTCTTCTTCTTCATCCTCGTCTTACACCTTCTTCTTCTTCTTCTTCTTCTTTTTCAACCTCCTCCACTTCTTCTGCTTCTTCTCCTTCTTTTTGCACTTCTTCTTATATTTCTTCTTTTTCTTCTTCTCCTTCTTTAATTCTTGCTCTTCTTATTCTTGTCCTTCACCTTCTCCTCCTTGTTCTACTTCTCTCTCTTCTTCTTCTTCTTACTCTTCTTAATCTTCTTATTCTTCTTCTTCTTCTTCCTCTTCTTCTTGTTCTTCTTCTTATTTGTCTTCTTCTTTTTCTTCTTATTCTCCTCTTCTTTTTCTTCTTCTTCTTCATCTCCTTCTCCTTCTTCTCCTTCTTGTCCTTCTTCTTCCTCCACTTCCTCTGATTATTGTGAAAAATTAAATATTTTAGAAACATTTTAAATTAAAATGTTATAAAAAAATTTTATTATTCATTATAATTATGACAAAAAATCTTTTTTTTAATATAAGGGAATTATCTTATTCAAAATAAATTTATTTTATATATTTGTATTTATAAGTAATATTTATTATAATAGTAAATATAATTTGTAATTGCTCTTCTTATTAAGTACATGTGATTTTGATAACTGTTAACAATTACAAAAATTTTCTAAATTTTGATAGAATAAGAATTAATAATTTATGAACTTTAGTTTAATATTTTAATAGTCTTTAGCTTTTATTCTTATTTTGATTCATATCATCTTTCTAATTCTATTTCTAAATTTTCTAATGAGATTGGACATTGAAGGTAGAAACATAATAAATAATAAAAAATAGGTAGAGAGAGAACTTGACAAAAAAGGAAGAAAATGGGTGAGGTGAGAAAAAATAAAAATAAGGTATATCTTGATAAATAAAAATAGAAAAGACTAGGAGAAATGAGGAAAATATTATTGAGAGATGGATGGAAAAATGGAGAATATTGTTATAGTGAGGGAGAGAAAGAGGGAGTGAATAAGAAAGAAAGATCGAAGAGATTACTATATGAGGAGTTTAGAGAAAGAGGTCGAAAAAACAAATGTAGGAGTGATGAGAGACAAAGCAAGTGTGGTAGTGAAGTAGAATGATAAAGTCATAATAATTGAGATTGTGAATGGGGAAAAAAACATGGGAAGAAGCATCAATTGATTGAACAAAAAGGTGGGCTAATAAGGAGGAGATAAGGGTAGAGAGAGCAAGATGAGAGAGAATAGGTTTAAAAAAGCAAGATAAATATATATAGAGAAGGAGAAAATGTTGAAGTGTGGAAGATAAAATGAAGGTAGTATGTAGTGTGTTAGAGAGAGAAATTAAAGAAAGTAGAAATGAAGGAGAGAAAAGATAGCCAAACATTTGATATAAATAAGATATAAATTGTGGGAAAAATAATGAGAAGAGAAAGAGAATGTGAGAGGGTTAATTAAAGTGATTGGAAAGATTTGGTGGAGAGAATTTGAGAGAAAGATGGAAAGGAGTTTAAAAGAAACAATTTATGGAGAAACGATTGGAGTAAGAAAGAAAGTGTAGAGAGAAACATAATAATGCAAAACATGATTAGAGAAAAGTGAAACTTAAAAAAGGTTTAGAGTGTGATAATGAGGTATAAATAAAGTTGAGTGAAATAAAGAAGGTAAGAGAGAGGTTTATATAAAATATTTCTAGCAATTATAGAAATAGAGAATGCTATAAGAGAAATGATAAAAAAAAGTATGATATAATTTGCTTAAGGGAAATGCATGATAAAGTTATAAAGAGAGATTGATAGAAGAGATTGTTATAAGGATATAGAAGAGGAGCAGAGAAAAGGAAATAAAAGAGTAAAGATGGAGGGAAAGAGAGTGATGGAGAAAGGTGGAGCAAGAAAGAGATAATCATAGACTATTAGAAATGGAATAAGTGAGAAAGGAAGCATAAATTTATAAAATTAGATGGAGTGATATTATGGAGATAAGAGAAGAGAGAGTGAGTTAAAAAAGCATTTGTTAAGGAACCTAGAAAAAAATAAATGGGGAAGGGGAGAGTCTAGAAGAAAGTATTATAAATAGAAAATAAAGAGAGGTAAAAATGATGAAAGGTTGAGATAGAAAATGAGTTTTACTTAAATGACATAAAAGTTGAGTTAGATACAAAGAGAAGACAATGTGAGAGATGAGAAAGGAAAAAGATAAAATAATTAGTGGCAAGAGTCAAAGAAAAAAGAAGAAGAGTTAAGAAGAAGAAAAGTTTAAAGGAGAACAGAATACAGAAAGAAAGAGATAGAAAAGAGATTAGAGAAGTTTAGAAATATATGAAAGAGAATAAGAATGATGGAAGATTTGTTAAACTAGTGAAAGAGACAAAAATAGATAAAGAGGAGAAGAGTGAGAAGTGCAAAATAGATATAGTAAGGGAGAGGTCGAGTAGTGGACAAATAGATAAAAAGTTAGGAAGAGATTCCTTATAAGAAAAAGGAATTTAGAGGTGGAGACATTAAGAAATTGTGATGGTATAAGAAAAATAGGCAAAGCAATAGATAAATGATGAGAAAATAGATAAAGCAATATAAGAAAGAGATAGAAGATTCAAATATGAAGATGTGAGATTTGTAATAGAAAGTAGACAGAGGTAGTAAAAAAACTAAGATATAGTGGCAAAAAGAGAGAGCACGAGAGAGAAGAGACATTGAAAGATACTTGGATAATAATGAAGAAATAATAAAAAAACATAGATGGAAACAGAGAGTAAACAAAATAAAGAGGCAAAGAACGAGAGATATAAGAGAAGTGATGAGAGAGGAGAGAAATATAAGAAAGAAAATAAGAAATAGAAGATCAATAATAAGAGAAATAGAGAGAAGAGAGAGGAAGAGAAAGGAGAGTGACAAAGGTTTTCATAAAAATATTAAAGTTGCAGAAGAATGATGGATATTGAAGATGAAAAGAAAAAGGGAGAAAGAGATAATAGTAATGGGATTGATGGTATTAAAGAGAAAAGTAGTGAAAGCAAAACTGACAAAGAATAAAGGGACAGTTAAATGAGAAAGAATGAGTGAATGAGGAGGATAAGATGTTATAGGTAGTGACAAGGTTAGCGAAGGTGAAGAGTCATCAAGAGAAAAAAGTCAAAGCAAAGAATTAGACTAATAGATAGAAATCAAAGTCGTAAAGAGGTCAATAAATACAAAGGAAGATGTAAAGTATAGTAAAAATAATAAATGGTCAACATAGAAATTAAAGAGACATGTAAAAATAAAAAATTTGACAAGTAAAGAAGTTTAAGGAGAGAGATAAAAAGAAAATAAAGAATAAGGTAAAGTGAGAGAAGACCATGAAAGAAGCCTGATAACAAAAAAAAAGAAGATGAAAAATATTAGAAATAATATGTTAAGAAGAGGATAAATGTATTAAGATAAAAAATAAATGGAATAAAAGTGAAGGATAGATAATAAGATATAAAGTCATAGAGAAAGAAAGAAACAAAAGTATAAAACTAGAGAGAGAAAATAAGGTGAAGTGGGAAATAAAAGAGAAGAGAAAAATAAAAGATAAACAAAAAAGAGATATAAGAGAAGGTTAAGAAAAAATATATTTACAAAAATACTTTCACAAAGAGTGACATATAAAGTGTAAGAAAAAAAGACAGAGAAGAGAGAGACAAACATAAAGAGATAAGCAAGAAATTGAAAAAATATAGATTAAGAAATAGATCAAGAAAGATAAAGAGATAAAAATTGAAAAAAGAAGGAAACATCTATCAGTCAATAATGATATAGAAGAATTGAAAAAAGGAACAAGTGGGAGTGAGAATTGTGAGAGTACAATGAAATAAAATGAAAAGGAAATAACAAGATTTTGGTGATTGTGGATTAAGAAAGGAAGAGATAATTAGGATTTAAAAATTGCTTACAAAGATTAGGAAGAAAGATGGGAATGAAGGAAAGAAGAGCGAGTAAAAATGTATACCACTGATTTTTATGTGAATTGGCTTAAATTTAATCCTTCATCTACCCTTGAGAAAAACTAAACATAAAAAGAAATTATGTATGCCTTTTAACAAAAGAAGGGTTGGTTAGAGCATCACAAGAAGAAAATAGAATTAAGATACAATAACATTCCAACAAAATAGAATTTCCAAATAAAGGAAAAGAAAGTAAAAATAAAAATCCATACAAACAAATTTTTATGTTTGATAAATACTCAAGGAACAATTAAGTTTAACTTTTTAACTTATAAAAAAGGTTGAGAGCTTAGTTAATTGAAAGAAGAACATGAAATTTGGACCTTGATGAGAAGGATGCAACATAAGGATGTTAGAGACTGATGAGTAAGATAAAGAAGTCAATAATTGATAAAGATTTTTATTTAGAAAGAGAAAGAGAGACCATTGCAATGGAATAGTTTTAAGATGAGACAGACTAATTGAATGATAAAGACGATAAGAAGAGACAGGGAAGCAATAGAAGTAAAAGAATAGCTTAAGATGGAGAAAATGAAAGAAAGAGAGACAATTTTTGGAAAAAGATTATGGAGGCTACAATAAAGAATGTGATGGAGAGGCACAAATATTTTGCAAAGAAAAGTTATGGATAAAGAGACAAAGGTAGAAAGAGAAAAAGAGAATACTATTACAAAGCAATAATGGAAGAAAAAGAAGAGTTAATTATTCATCCTATAAGGCAATATTATTTTGTGATGAAAATATAAAAAATAGTATCATTAATAGTAATTTTTCAAAATCTTTTAAACTTATTAATTAATGTTTTAATAAAATCTTTTAAATAAGAATAACTATTATAGCAACTTTTCTTAACAAATGCAGTAATTATTAATTACCATTATGGTCTTTAGATTAATTTTTATTAATTCTAATTATGTTAACATTAATTCTAATAAATATTCTTACTATTTAAAAAATTATTAATTAAATTGGAAATTCTTACTTACTAATAAAGTAATACTTATTAGCATAATTAATTTTAAATTAAATAAATTTTTGTTCTTAAATAAGTTTTACTTATTCAAATAGCTAATTCTTAATTATTATAGTTCTTACCAAAAATATTTAATTATTTTGAATAACATATCAACAATTAGAGATAATAATAATTATTATGAACCATTTTAATCATAAATTATAAAAATAGTTCTAACCATCATTTAAATATAAAAATGTTAAATCTCATGTAAATTGTAATGTTAATCTTGTTATGCAAATAATCAATATTACAAATCTGAATATTTACAATTATTATTATCATTATTATTATTATTTTGCATAAAAATATCTTGAGAAAAAAATTTATTATTACAAACAATAAAATAATAGTTACTTGATCCATATTACTATAATTAAATATTAAAATTATAAAATTATTTGTTAGTAGTAATAAAAATGAAATAAAAAATAACTTTTTTCATTATTAAATTATAATAGAAATAATTAATATTATTTTTGAAAAGATACCCAAAAATAACTAAAAACTTTTTTTTCATTTTTTCATTTTTAGAGAACGAGAGGATTAAATTTATAAGTTAATATTACCTTACTTCTGACAATCACATTATAAGACAATCTTTGAAATTAAAAAATAACTCTAATTTGTAATTATAATAATTAATATAATTTTTTAAAAATATGGTAAAAAAAGTAATAATAATTTTCTTCTCAATTTTTTTTTGTTTTTCATGGATTCTTAAAAGGAATAATGTGATTTAGAAAGACTAACTTGAAGGTGTAATTATATAAAGATGACAATAAAGAAGAATATAAAGAAATGAAGAACACAATAAAAACCACAAGAGTAATAAAAAATAAAAAATCCAAAAAAAAGAAGAAACACGGAAAAAATTAAATATGAATTATTTCAAGTGTAAATAAGACCATAAAAGGAGTTAAAAGAAATAATTGTTTTGAAAGTATGGCAAAAACAACAAAAGGAAGATGAATAATAATATTTAAAATTACTAAGAGAAAGTATAATGTTTAAATTATTATTAATAAGACTATTGATTATTATCAAATTTTTATTTATAGTATTCATTATTTTTTTGAAAACTTTAAAAATATAATATTTATATTTTTTTTTATATTAATAATATCAATAATTTAAAATATTAATTATTTTTAATAGTGTTAGAATAATTATTATAAGTGTTGCTCCATTTATTTTGTGACAATAATTATTTTATAACAATTCTAATACTAAATTATGTAATAAATATTTATATTCATTCTAATTAACATAAAGTAAATTTATTTTTAAGATATTTTAATTTTTTATTCTTCATAAATTTATCATACCTAATTTAATATATAAATAGTATTTATTATAATAGTAAACATAATTTTTTAGTTACTATTCTTATTAATTACAAGTGATTTTGATAATTAGTAGGGGTTATTAAATATGTTTTAAATTTTAATGGCATAATAATTAATAATTATTACACTTTATCTTACAATATTTGTTTTATTTATCATATGTTTTTGTCCATATCATGCTTTTAATTCTATTTCTAAATTTTCTTAAAAAATAACAGATTGAAGATAGACTACAATGAATGATAAGAAAAGAAATAGATAGTGAAAGAGATAAAAAGGAAACAAAGATAAGAGATGTGAGAAATAATGTAAAAAATAAAATATATTTAGATAAATAGAAAAAAATAAGACTAAGGATTAGGGAGAATGATAATAAGAGAAAGATAGCAAGAGAGAATGCATGATAGAGTAGAAGAGCTAGAATGTGCATGGAGAGAAAGATAAAAGAGATTCATATATGAAGACTTGTAAGGAAGAGAGAAAAAATAAATAAAAGAGTGAAAAGAGAGAAAGTGAGGGAGTGCAGTAGAATAAGAAAAGGTAAATTTTTAAGAGTGAGAGTACAAGAAAAGATTGGGAGGGAGCATCAATTTATGGAATAATGTAGATTTATAAATGAGTGAATTAGAAGGAGGTTAAGTTGATGTAGATAGAGGTGAGGTCAAAAAGAGTGAAAAGTAATCAAGGGAAAGAAAGTCAAAGATAAAGAATTAGACAAGTACATAGAAAAAAGTAATGACGTAAATAAATATAGAAGAAGAAGCAAAGTATAGAATATATAATAAAAGACAGAGAATGACATTAAATATACATGCAATTGTAAAAGATTTGATGAGTAAAGAAGTATAAGTAAAGAAATACAACCAATGTGAAGAATAAGATAAAGATAGAGAAGAGAAAGAAAGGAGTGATAATATAAAGAAGTAAAGCCTATGACAAAGAATATAATATAGAGAGACTGTGACAAAAGGAAAAGAAGCAAAGGTAAGGGACAAATAAATAAAACTTAATATAAAGGGTCTTAGAAAGAGAAAGCGAGTACAAAAGGAGAGATAAAAAAGGATAAGGAAAAAGGTATTTATGAAGCTAGATATAAAAAGAGAGATATAAGGTGAAATAAAAAAGAAAGTAAGAGAGACAAGGTACACAAAGAGATAAACAAGAAGTAGAAAAAAATTAGATTAAGAGATAAATGATTAAAGATAAAGAGATAAAAATAAAAAAAGAAAGGACAAAATCTTATAGGATTGATGATACAAAAGGAGAGAAAAAAGGGGAACACGTAGGAGTGAATAATGTAAGAGAGTGGTTAAAAATTAAATGATAGGGAAAGTGGATTACTTTGATCATTGAGGATTAAGAAAAGTAGAGAGATTTAGAATTAGAAAGTGCCTTAGAGATGAAGAAACATGGTGAAAAAGGAAAGGAGATTAAAAAGAGATAGTAGGTGGAGTGCAACAAGAGATAAGAGAAAAAGGACGATAAGGAGATTAAAAGGTTGAGATTGAGAGTGACAAAGATAGATTATGAGATAGATTCTTAGAGGGAGAAGAGAAAGAAAAAGAGATATAGACTATTGATGAAGAAAAAGGGAGTACAAGTGAAAGAATAAAAGTGAGATTTAAAAAGATAAAGGGAAGAATTACTCAATAAAGAGTGAAGAGTTCAAAGCAAAAAGAGACATTGAAAGAGTGAAAGCGCAAGAGACAAAAAACTGAGGAGCATGAATTTAAGAGTAAGAGAGATGAAAGAGGTGATAAAAGAAGTGAGAAGAAAAAACACAAAGAGGCAAAGTTAGAGATGAAATAGGTCATAGATTGAGGAGATAGAAAAAGAGAGTATGGAATCCACAAAGTAAATGACATAAATAATAAGAAAGGAGGTGAAAGATTCAAAAAAGAGAGGTGTAGCTAGAAAGAGTAAGTTGTAGGAAGGGAGAACAAGCAAAGAAAAATGAGGCAAAGAGAAGGAGAATAGAGTAATGAGGCAGAGAGAGTTAAATAAAGACCTAGAGATAGGTAAAAGAATTAAGAGGGGGAAAGACAACTATGATTTATACGTAAGAGAGATGAATGATAGAGTGAAAACAAGAAGAGCAAGTGAGAGGAAAAGAGAAATTAAGTAGAGTGTTCAAGATGTTTGAGAGATAATAGGACAATGATGGAGACATCTAGAAAAGAGGAAAAAAGTTGTCAAATAAAGATAGAAAGAATATAGAGTGAGAGGCAAAGATAAAGAAACAAATGAAATAATGGCCCAGGTAATAATAAAAAGTATGGGAAATTAGAAAGTGAGGACAGAGATAGGTGTGAAAGAGATTAAAAAAATAAGATAAAATCAAGAGATATTAGAAGCAAGAGAAAAAATTGCAAAAAAGAGAAGGTGATATATAAGAAAGAGTGACTAAGTGAATGATATGTAGATTTAGTGATAGAAGGATAATGGGAGATGAGAGAGAATGATTGGTCACAAAGACAAACAACACATTGATAGAGACTTTTATTTAGGGAGAGAAAGAGAAAAAATATTAAAGAGATAAACAAACATTAAGATTAAGAGAGAGACAAAAAGTAAGAGAGCAATGCAATGAATGAGTTTTTAGAAGAGACACTAATCGAATGATAAAGAGGACGAAGAGAGAGAGAAGCATTAGAAAAAAAAAGAACAACTTAAGAAGGAAAATATCATGGGAATAAAGAGTGAAACTTTTAGGAAATGGAAGATAGAATCTATGGTAAAAAATGTTAAAGAGAGGCACAAATATTTTGTAAGAGAAAAGTTATGGATAAAGACATAAATAGATGGAGAAAGAGAGAATAACGTTGGAGGGAGATAGAAGAAGAACAAGAAAAATTAATTATTAATATTATAAGACTATTATTTTGAGAAGAAAATTTAAAAAATAGTATCCTTTATAGTATATTATGAAAATTCTTTAGAATTATTAATTAATGTTATAATAAAGAATTTTTTTAATAACAAGTGTTTTATGAACTTTTCTTAACAAATATAGTAATTACTAATTGCCATTATAATCCTTTAAAATAATTTTTATTAACACTAATTATGTTAATATTAATTCTGATCAATTATTTTTATTATTTAATAATATGTTAACTAAATTACAATTTGTTATTAACTAATAAAGTAATATTTGTTAGCAAATAAATTTTAAATAATTTTTACTTATTTGAATAGCTAATTCTTACTTACTATAGTTCATTTCAATAATAATTAATTATTTTTAATGATTGATTAGGAATAAGAGACAACAATTTTTAGTAATAGTATTGACCATAACTAATAAAACTTTTTTAACCATCATTTAAGTATAAAAAAGTTATTCACATGTCAATTATAACGATAATCTTCTTATGTAAATAACTAATATTGTAAACACATAAATATGCACAAACACATGTACACGCGTACATACATGAACACACACACACACACAGATGTGTGCACGAACACACACACGTGCACACACACATATGCACACCCATCTGCATGCATACACGCACACATATACACATATAAAAGCACAGACATTTGCACATGCACATGTGCACACACACACACACACATTCATGGATACAAATAATCACACACACACACATGGACATGCACATGAATGAACACATGCACTCATACATACACACACACACTCATGCAAACACACACACACACGCACAAACCATCACATGCATGCACACATGTGCACACATGCTCACATGTAAGTACTTTGCATTCACATCTGCACACACATGTTAGACCATGCATACACGCACATGCACAAGTGCACAAACAATATGCAAAGGCACACACACCCACATAGACACATGTGTATGCATATAAACCCACATGCACATGCACACACGCAAGTATGCAAGCATGCAAACAAGCACAAACACATCCCTTCATACACATGAACAGAATCACAGCCATGCACTCACAAACGCATACATGTGCATACTTTCACACACACTCACATACATATACCCATGCATGCATGCACACACATGCACACTCCAACATAAACACCTACACATAGACACACATGTGCACATGCATGTATAGACATGCACATGCATATGCACATGCACTTATGCACACACACATGCACTCACTCAGATCATACACAGGCTTATACACATGACATGCACACAAACACACACACACACACATGCAAACATGCATGCAAATAGTCACACACCCAAATCTACACACATGCCTACGAACATGCATATGTATATGCATGTGCACACATGCACAAATGGATGCATACATGCATGCACATGCACATGTACACATATTAACATAGATTCAAACACACAAGCATGCACACAAGTGAGCGTACACATATACATATGTAGGTACAAGCACTCGTGCACACATGCACTCTCAAAAGCATTGTACAAACATGCCTGTGTGCATAAGACACACACACTCATGCATATACATGCACACAAAAGCACATGCAAAATTGTACACATACACATGCACACAAACACAAACAAAAACATGAATGTATGCACATAATCTCACATGTAAGTAAAAACAAACATACATGAATGCATCCACACAGACACTTATGCACATAAACACATACACGCATGCACACACACTCACACACACATGCATGCACATACCCACACATGCACATGCATGCATATGAATACATGTACACAAGTATTTAGTGCACACACAGATTCACATGTACACACACCCATGCACACACAAGCACCCACACACACGTAATGACACACATGTGCATGAGAGCACACATTCATTCATACACACAAAAGTAGATAGATGCACACACACACTTTCATAGACATGCACATAAACATACAAACATATGTACATTCACACACACTACGCACCCAATTGCACCCATATGCATGCAGAAATACATGAACATGCAGACATGATCACACATGCATGTGAACACACACTAAAGCATAAGCACACACACAAGCATGCACTTATGAATGCATGCACTAATGAACACACGTTCTTGTATTTACATAGGAGCACTCATGTCCACATACACACATGTACACATACATGCATACACACATGCACACACATATGCATATACATACACACATTCACATGCATGCAAATATACACATGCACACCATTACCCACCCGCGAAAACACATGTAGAAACACCCACACAACACACATATGCAAATACACACCATCGAATGCACACGTTACATGTACAAACAAACACACACATACATGCACATACACACACATGAATGAACATGAACGCTTGCACACATGCATACCATGAACACAAGCACACACCCACCCACACAAATGCACACATGGACACTTACACACATGCACAAATAAATGCACATGCACAAGCACAAGCATACATAACACACATACAGGCATAGGCTCACACACACAGAGCACATGCACATTTACACAAAAAGGCTCTCTAACATGTACACCCATGCACCTACACACACATAGACAAAGATAGTTATATGCACATACATGCACGCACACACAAACACACACACAAAACACACACACACAAACACACACACACACACGAGTAATCATGCACCCAAACAGATGCATAGAAACATAAGCATGCATATGCATGCACACATGCACATGTGCATACACATACACAAGCACTTACACACACAAATACACACATGCACACACACAAAAACACATGTACAAAAATAGAAACATGCATCCACAAACACATACACATGCACACATATGCCTACATGCATGAATTCATAGACACTTCACATGTGCATGCATGCACACAAATAAAAAACATATGCTCTCACATAGAAACATATGGACACACACACAAAGATGCATGCACACACAAGAACACATATACACATAAACACATGTATAGACACACACACATTCACATAGGTGCACATATACACACACACACATACACAAACATGCACATACATACAAATACATGAATACACACA
The DNA here is from genome assembly GCA_023846275.1 of Vanilla planifolia. Lineage (NCBI taxonomy): Eukaryota > Viridiplantae > Streptophyta > Magnoliopsida > Asparagales > Orchidaceae > Vanilla > Vanilla planifolia. The sequence goes on along the minus strand of JAIUJO010000315.1, from coordinate 431,451 downwards.
TGCACAAGCATACACATGTGTAGACATGCACAATTGCAGTTGCACAAAAACTCACACACATAGAAATGCACACACATGTAAACACATGAACATGCACACAAATGTGCATGCACTCATGCATGCACAAGCACATGAACATGCACATGCATGCTCACATGAATGTATACTCACAAATGTGTGCAAAAGTACACACACACAAATGCATGCATGTAGAAGCACTTGCACAGACCCATACACGCATGATTGCATAATTACATATTGATATGCACACACACATGCTAACAAACATAGCACATAGGAATACAAATAGCCACATATTTAGATGTGCATTCATACACACACATACATGCACACACATGCACAAACACATTACACACCCAAACCTAGATACACCAATGCACACAAACACACACATGCATCCACATAGCCATGCAACCAGACACATAAGTGTGCATGTGCACACACAAAAACTTACTTATGCATGCACACACACAAACACACAAATACTAACATAAACAAGCACCTGAACACACACATGTATGCATGTGAACACACAAATAAACCCCCACACACACACACTGACAAACACACACATATATGCTTGCTGGTAGACACATGATGATACACATACACTCAGGCATGTGCAAAGCCACGCATACACATGTGAACACACATGCACATTCATGTAAGCACACATGCACACATATGCAAGCACACACCCACACACATACAGTCATGCAGACACACAAGAACATGAACATGCATGCAAACACTAATACACATGTACATGTGAAAACATGTAAGCATACATACACACATGCATGCACTCATGCATGCACCTACGCACACATGCACACAAACACATGTAGACACCCATACTAATACTCACACTCATACGTGCCTGCATGCATAGACAAACATAAACACACATGCACGAATGCAAACACACAAACATGCCATCATACCCATGCTTGCATGTATGCATGCAAGCACTGAATGCATGCACACACACATGCATGCATCAACATACACATAAGCACACACACACACATGTACACACTCACAAACATATACACACTCATGCAAAACACACCCACACACACACACACACACATGAACACATGCACATACACATGCACACAAACAAAAATAAGTATATACACACAAGTACACACATGCACAATCATGCACAAGTGCATACAAATACTTGCACACACATAAACACACACTCATGCATGCAAATAGATATACAAGCATGCACAAACACACATACATATGTTGCCACACATAATAGCACCCACCCATATGCATACTTAAACACACACGCATGCACAACACACAAGTAGATACACGTGAGTACATTCACACACATAGATAGAGTTGTACATACACACACATGCACGTGGACATTTAAACATACATAAACACCTTCACAAATGCACATACACACACGTGTACACACACATGCAAACATCTACATACAAGCACGTGCAAGCATTCACAGCATGCACACATACACAAAAGTAGGCATACTCACACAAAAGCATGCACAGACATATTAACCAATGCACATACAAGAACACATGAACACACAAGTACACACACATAGATCCACAAATACCTACTCACAAATGAAAACCAATATATAGACACATACACACACACACATGAACATGCTCTTATGCATTCATACATATACATGTATCCACATACATACAAATATACAGACATACAAACACAGACACATAAAAGCACACATATATAGAGGTAGACAAATGCATGCATACACACATGCATGCACAGACACACACATGCACACACATAGGATCACACACACACATGAAAATGGTCATGCTGACATTGGCACACATGAATGCATATATACACATACACACAAATGTGTTCAAATAGACACATAAACATTCAAGCACACGTACATTCATGTAGACACATGCACACAAATAGGGACACACATGTATATACATGCACATAGACATTTACACATGCCAAGGACACACACATCCATAATGGCATGCATGGACAAGTGCACATAGGTACACAGACATGCAAAAGCAGACACACACACACAACATATACATACACATGCATGCACAAATATGCACACACACACACACACACTAATGCACAAACATAGACACACTCGTGCACACACATACATACACATGCACTCATGCACAACTACACACATGCACACATACACACTTGTACACACACACATATGCACATGCATTCACACATGCATGTACCCTCATAGACATACACACATATGCACGAACACACACAAATGCATAACATGCAAACTTGCACAAATACACAAGCACTCACATAAACACCTAAAACACACATATATGTGTGCATGCACACACATACACATGCATACCTACATGTACACACAAATTAAAACACACATGTGCAATTATAGAGATGCACACACATGCATAGTCACAAACAAATGTGCACATGCACATGCACACACTTACATATGTGTGAACAAGAATCCATGCACGCACATGCACATATACATGCAAACACACACCCCTCATACACATTTAGACAAGCACACACACACACACAAGTACACAAAAACACCCACACAAGCATGCAAACATACTCATCCACAAAAGCACATATACACACATACACACATAAAAATATACACACACAAAAACATATGCACACCCCACACACACATGCAATCAAATAGATACACACACACACATGGAGGTTCACACACATGCAAACACACTCAAATAAACAAAAAATCATGCACAAATGTATATACACACAAAAACAGGCACACATGTACTCACATATGCATACATACACTTAGACATGCATAAGCATGCACACACAAGTATGCACATATAAACAAGCACAAAGAAAGACAAACATAGGCAAATGAACACACATACATATCCACATCTATATACACATGCAAAGAAACAAACATACTGACACACGCATTCACAAAAACACACACTCATGCTCACATGCACACATACACACACACATGAATCCATAGACACATATGGACTCACATGCACACAAGTATATGCATGCATGCATACACATGTGCACACACCCACATGTCCCACCTATACACACACATATGCATGCACATGCATACACACACACACCCCCCATATACTCATGCATGCAACAAATATACATGCCCACAAACACATGGATGAATGCATAGATGCACTCGCACACACACATAAACACACATGCCAATGCAAAAGCACACACATGCATGGACATACAAGCACAAGAGCACACACACACATATGTAAACAATCATGCCCATGCACATAGTCATATGCACACACGTAGAAATTCAAATGCTCTCACATTCACACACGTAGAAAATGCATACACAACACACACAAAAATGCAAAAACATGTGTGCACATGCACTTAGGCACACCAGCACACACAAACACATGCACACTTTCACGAAAAATGTTCACAAATGCACACACATTAACACAAGTAAATATGCATACATAGTCGTATGCACACACTAAAAAATTTTGACACACATACATGAAAGCATGCACACGAGCACACAAGCACACACACACATGCACATAAATGCTTGCATGCACACAAACACACACATACACAATCTGAAATCCACATGCACATGTACACACACATGCATACACACCTAAACAAACTCATGTCTACAAGCACATCCACATGCACACACACACACATACACATGGACACACTAACACAAATACAACCACATCCACATTCACATGCACATATACACACACATGCAAATGCATTCACACTGGTACACAAATAAGTACATACACGGGTGCACACATAAGCACACAAAGGAACACACTCATGCACATCAACATGTTGACTTACATATACACAAATGCATATGCACACACACACACATGTACACTAACAAAGGCATGCACATGCACACACACAACTTCACAAACACATATAGATACACGAATATGCACATATTAAAACACACACACAAGCACACCCACACAGATACATGCATATGCACATGGCACATATGCATATATAAATATACAAACACATACATACATACACATGCACATGCATCTATACACAAACATGCATGCATGCACACATGCACAAACATGCACATGCACTAAAACATAAAAGAATTCACATGCATATCTACAAAAATGCATGAATGAACACACACACATGTGCATGCACACATTCACATACACACACATTCACACACACTTGCACAACTAGATGGAGATAGGCACAAGCACATGCACAAATTCTCACACGAGTGCTCGCACACGTGGACAACCTCCATGCACACACACATGCACATGCAACAAGAATATCTTCCCACACATGCATACTCACCCACACACACATGCACACACCAACACAAGCATGCCCATGCACACACAGACACACGCCTACATACTTAAACACACTGTAGCTCACATACATGTTGGAACACATAAACGTATAACTATATACCCAGAAAACACACATGTTCACACACACACACAAACACATACGAATCCTCACACATGCACAAGAAAACACAAACACACATACATAGTCCTATATGCTCAACATACAAAAATAAGCATGCACACACCCATGAACTCACACACAGACATGCTAACACATTAACACAAGTACACAGATGTGCACATGCATAAAAGCACAATCGCATGCACACACACATGCATGCAAGCACACAATCATGCCTGTCTACATGCACACACATATGCACAATCACAAAATAACTTGTACACATGCACACACAAATGCCCATGTACACTCACTCATACACACATGTACTCACCCATAGACACATATGCACAAAGGTGCCCTTGCACACTCATGTGCACACATAGAGACATGCATGCACACACATGCACTTGCACACACATGCACATTAATAGACACATGCACATCCACATGCACACACATGCATACATGCATGCACAAGCACATGCACTAGCATGCATGCATACTTGTGCACACACACATCCACACACACACAAACACACATACAAACATGTATATACACATACAGACACATACAAACACATGCATATGCATATACATACACACACAAGTATGCACAAATGTGTATGTGTGGACACACACACATGCATACACTTACACGTGCACACACATACGCATACACACACACACACACTAACAAACACATGCTTAAACTAACACATGTAGACATGCACATGAACACATCCATGGACACAAACTCACAAAATTGCACATGCACACGCATGACAAGCACATAAACTCTCCCACACATATACATAAAGATGCATATACATAACCAAACATATACAATCACAATCACATGCACACACATGCACCCATGCACACATGTGCACCTATACTCACATAGTCAAACACATAGGAACAAGCATGCACTGGCTCATGCCCGCACATGCATAGTGCAAATACACTCAAGTATACACACATGTACAAATACACACATAATGACATGTGCTAACACACGCACCCACATACATGTGAGCACCCAGGAACAAACATACATACATGCCCTCATACTCACACAAAAGCTCACAAACAAGCACACACACATGAACCAATATGCACACACAAACATACACACTCACACAAGCACATGTACACACATGCAAGAGCACGAAGAGATCCACACATGTATAATTAAATACACAGATGCACCTAAATATACTGATGTATGCACACAAACATACATGTGAATGTACCCAAAGATGCACACACATCTACACATCCATACTCTCATTCATAGATATGTACACACATAAGGAGACGCACACATGCAATCACATGCACACACAAACATGCACACACTAGCATACACACATACATGCACATACAAACATACACACATGCCCAAACACAGCCACACATGCACATACACACACACACAAACACATACTTATGTACACACACTAACAAGAACACACACATGCATGTACATACACCTACACTCCTATGCATACCCATGTACTCACATGCATATGCACAAAAACACACACGTGCACATGCAGATGTAAATAAACATATACATGTACAGACATACACATAAACACACACACACAAATACACACAAACAAACACACACACACATACAAATACATGCACAAGCACATACACATGAACATTTCCATATACACATCAACACACTAACACTCACAAACACACATACACAAAAAGATGCTCACACACTCTTGTATGCATGCACACATGAGCACAAACACAAACACTTGTGCACACACATATGCACACACACACACAAACACAAACACAAACACAAAAGAACAAAAGGATAAACACACAAACATACACACACATAGATAAAGGAAATGGGCACACACACTCATATAGATAGACATGCACACATACGCACATACATACCCATACATGCACAACCACACATAAGTACCTATGTGCACAAACATTCATGCACAATTGCACACACATGCATATACACACATGCTCACACATGCACACACATGAATAGTTACACACAGTCTTGCATGCACATAAAAGCACACACATATGCACATATGTGTACACAAAAGCACACACACAAATATGCACATACATAGATGCACACACACATGCACAAGCACATACACACACATAATCATAAAAAAAAATGTGCTCACAAACACAAATGAGTACACCCACATACACATACATGCATACAAGTAGAGACATAGACACACAACACACACATACACAAGCCTGCATGCTCACACATAAACATACACACACAAAAGCAAACACATGCATGAAGATGCACACGCCTACACACGTGCACACATACACAAACCCGTTCATTGGCCCACACACACACATGTACACACATGCTTGCACAAATGCACAACATGCACACACAACATGCACACACATGCAACCACACACACAAGAACACGTGCACACAAATGCACACATGTACACACATGCATGCACATGCACATGCACACACACACACACAAACATTCACTAACACTTACATGCACATGCCTCCATGCACACACATGCTCATGAAGACACAACTAAGCATAAGTACATGCACAAGCATAGGAACACACTCATACAAATCATACAAAAACATAAATACAAATGCACACACATATTTACAAACACACACAGTTATGTACACACATACACATGCATAAGCTTCCAAACATGCACATGCATGCACAAACACACACACACACATAAAAACATAAAACAACATGCAAACACACATCTGCACACAAGAATGCACAAACAAACACATGTAAATGCATGTAAATATATAGAAACACATGCACACAAACACAAGCACACACACACAGGCACATATACACACATACACATATATATGTAAGAACAACACATGCATGTACATACATGCATACATGCACATACAAATACATATGTATGCACACACACACACACATTGACACATGTGTGCATGCACACACACACAAACTTCCACACGCATACAAACACATATGGACACATTCACAAAAATAGCCAAGTACACACATGCGCATGCACACACACAAATGTACAAACTCTTACACATGTATACACACTTTCTTACCCACTCACATATGCATAGACATATACTCGCTGACAAAAATGTGCACAACCACACACATGCATAGGTACACACACACCCACACATGTACATGCTCATGTATACACACTAACACTTACAGACGTGCACACAAACACCCACACATGTGCACATAAACTCTCATATGCACATATGCACAAATGCATGCATGAACAAACACACACATGGCCACAAGCGTGCATGCACAAGTGCATAACCAGCACAAATATGCACATACAAACATACACATTCATACGTACAAATATGCTCGAATGCACATGCATGCACATATATGCACACAAATGCAAGGACATGCTCACACACACCCACACACACACACAACAATTGCATGCAACTTGCATAAACACATCACACAAATGTGCACAAACGAATAGACAAATGCACACATGTTCACATACACGTGGGAATATGCACACACACGCTTGCTTGTACACACACGCATGCTAAAACATGCACATACCAATTAAAACACATGCTTGCATACATGCACACATGCAGGAATCTACATGCACATGTATGACCACATGAACATAGAGATACACACACATGTACAACAACAAACACACATGAACACCACACACACATTGAAATAAACACACAAACATGTATACAAGCACACACACACAATTGCTCATGCACACATGCAATCACACACACACTCACACCTAAATGTACACACATGCAAATGCACAAACATGCAAATGGACACACACATACATAACACATAAGCACACACACATACACAAATGATCACAAATGCAAACAAACACACATATACACATGCACATAGACATGCATGTAAGCACAAACATATACACATGCAAATCCATAAGTGCATATCCACAAACACAATAAATACATATACACACATACATTGGCACATATACACACAAGTATGCATGCCCACACACATATATTCACATACACATGCATACACATGCACATGCATGCTCACACATGCACATGAGCACAAACACTCGCACACACACACACAATCTCACACATCCACTACCACAGTCATGCAGCCAGCACATGCACACATGTACATCCACGCATGCATTTACATAAGCACAAACAAATGAAAGACCAAAGGCACACAAACAAGCATACACACATGCATGCACACACACGGAGATGCACACGCATATGCATACGTACTAAAACACACACACACACACATGCATGTGCTAATGCACAAGCACATATGCCCATATATATTGAAACATATGCCACACATGCCCACACACATACACATTCAATCATGTGCACATGCACGCACACACAAACATGCACATGCTTACAAAGACATACAAAAACATTCACATATGTAGACAAATGCTGACACACACTTGCACAAACTCTTGCACGTGCAACACACACATGCAAACCCATACATGCATGCATATGCATACACTCACCCACAAACACATGCACAAAAATGTGCTCACACAAACATGCTCACACATATGCATAAGCATGGACACACATTTGCATGGAAGCATACACATACAGACACAAACATACATGTTCACGTACACACATGTATGAGTACACACACACATGCACAAACCCATACACACCAAAACATATGATTACACACACACTCATGAACCCACAAACACATGTGTGTGGACATGCACACACAGGCACCTATACACATACACAAACCCACACATATGGACACAAACACACATACACAAGCATGAACACACCCATATAGATGCATGTACATGCACATGCATGTGCAAACACACATTCAAACATGCACATGAATGCACACACAAGCACCCACACACAAAAACACATAAATATGCTCTCTCAGACACACACATAGGAACAGGCACATGCACACTCTCAAACAAACAAAAGTACACATTCACACATACAAACATACACGAGCATACATACACTTATGCATGCACACATGTGCACACAATGCACCCACATAGATGCAGACATGCATGCCAAACCATGTACACACATAAATAGGTAAACATGCACACACATTCACATGATGACATGCACACATGCATGCAAGCATGCACACACACCCACACACATCTATGCACACAAGCACACACTCTCTCTCACATGCATATACATACATGCACACAAATTGCATACACATACACGCTTGCATGCATATGCACACACACCAAGAAAATAAAAAAATACTCACACAGCCACATGCATACGTATAAACCCACACACATATGTAGATGCACATGCAAACACATGTCCACCTACATGCACTAACACTCACACACATGCACATACACACCCACATACATGCACAAAAACACTCAAACATACACATGCATGAATGCATGCTCAAAACACATGCACATATTGACACAAGCATGCATGCATACTTGCACAACCATCACAAATATGTACCCATGCACACATATGTATACATGCATCTAAGTTTGCATGCACATGCATAGAAAGATATGCACACATGTAAGGACATACTCACACATACACACACATGACCATCCCATACAACCAATTCAGCAAAATAAAACGCACTTGTATAAATGCAAACACAAATATATACACATGATCACACTCATATATGAACATGCACCCAAATATACATACACACACACACACTTGCATGTACATGCACACATGTAGACACATCTACACACATGCTTAAATACATGCATGCCAACACAGACTCAAGAACACATGAACACAAAAGTATAAAAACATGCATAACCACACACATGCATGCACACCCATACCCACATGAACATAAACAAATGCACATGCATACAAACATACACACACACAAGTACAAGCACACATGCACACACAGTCACACTAATGTGCATACATGCAAATGCACACAAATTCACAAATAGACACACACACACACACACACAAATGCACACAAATACAAACAAACTCACACATGCACACAAATGTTTGTACATGTGCATACATGCATACTCATGGATGCACATACATACACATATGCAAACACATAAGCACACACACAAACAAACATATGTAATGCATAAACATGCACAAGCACATAACATATGCACACCCATATGTATTCACACACATATACACACACATATGCATACACATACATACACATGCATGCTCACACACACACACATACTCACACATACAATACCACATAGACACACACATTTGCATATGCATAAACATGCATAAGCACACAGGCACTCATATGTGCATGCACTAATGAAAAAGCATAAGAACACAAGAAAGCACACACACATGCAGTCACACACATACAAATGCACAGGCAATATGCATAGGAACTCAAACACACATGCACTAATGCATAAACACATGTGCCTACAAACATTCATACACATGCCCACACATACACACACATCTACAGACACAAATGCACATATACATATGCGTACATATGCACAAAGTAGACAAACATGCACACACACATACACACATATATTCATGAATCCATATATAGGCACATGCATGCACACATGTAAAAATACACAAAAACAGATGCATGCATTCACACATGCACAAATATATGTACCAACATAGACATATGCTCATGCACACATGCAAACACACACACACACTCATTTATTCACACATGCATGCACACACATACACAAATGCATATACACACACATCCATTCATGTAATCAGATGGCGATTGTACTATTTTCTTCACTATAGTGGCTAGCTTTTCGAAAAACATATCTTAGTTGTTGGGGGAGATATTTTAGGTGTTGTTTATTTCAACTATAAATAGAAAACATTTATAAATCAAAAATATTATTGAATCAAGTTTGAAAACTTTAATGCAAGTCTAATTAAAGTTCAAATCGTGAGCAACAAGTTTCACTACGTAATTACAAGAGCTCTGGATTTTTGTCGGTCTCTATTTATCTACTTTTATTAATAATCATTTATGCATTTTTGGTAATATTTGTTTCATTCATTAGTAGTGCCACTCTTGTTTAAAGAATTAAAGGTGTAAAAATTTTGTAAGCAAAAAATTGTAAAGCTTTGAATTTTTTTGATTAACCTAAACTTCTCTAATTTTGGTGCTCATTGGAGCATTGGCGTGTATTTAATTTATCCTTACTAGTTTCGACAAAAAAAAGTGGTTAGTGGAAGTCCAATTAGGGATCAGGTGTGGATTTAGACAAAGGTTTTGGCTAAACTACCTAAAAATCTCGTGTGTATTTTATTTATTATTGAGCAATTTAATTTTGTTGATAAAAGAAAAATATTTTAAGCTCAAAATTTTTTTTCTTCTAATTTTTTTAAATGCACAATTCATCTCTTTTCACCTGTTTGTTTTACCTCACATGTTTTAGAACACACATACACAAACACACATTTATGCACAAATGCATACACTCACCCACTTGCATACACACATAAAAAGATGCACACATGCAAACATGCAAACACATATGTTGAAACTCATAAGCACACCAATGCACACACACAAATGCACACCCACATGCATGCAAATGAACACACACACACAGACATGGCCATGCACATACACACATACATACACACATGTATGCTCACACACACATACAACCACATTCTCACACATATACATCCACATATGCACATATACACACAAGCATAAACACACAGACAGACATACACACAATCATAAGCATGCATTGACACACCCACAAGCATGCACACACATACACACATAGACATGGACATACATTCACACAAGCACATTTGCACATAAAAACACACACATACACAAGCACATAAACACAAGCACATAAACATATGCACACACACACAATCACTCATTCACATATGTATATACACATACACACAAGTTGGTACACACATGCACAAATAAATGTACTTACCCACATAGATGCACACATACTAAAGTGCACGAACAAGCATGCACACACACATGCTCACACGCATGCAGGTGTGTGCACCGATGCACACCCACCCACCCACACACCTACACACGCACCTGTGCATACAGACATGTACAAGCACACACACATGCATGCACATGCACATAAGGACATACAGATATGCATGCAACCACTCATACACACATGTGCATGCATCCATGCACACACATGCATGCATGCACTAACATGTATGCATGCACATACAAATGTCCACACACATGCTTACACACACAAACCCACATATGCATGGATGTACACATGCACACACAAGAAAACACAGACACACACATGTGCACTTAAGTACACAGATAGCTACACACACACACCCATGTAAGGACGTAACCACACATACATGCCCACAAACACATGCAAAAATTAGGTGTACACACACATATGAACACATAAGCTTAGGTAAAATAACACACATGCGAAGGCACAAGAGTACTAAAGAACACATGAACACACACACGTATGCACATAATGGTGCCCACACAAGCAGGCACACACATGCACTTTCTCACACATACATGCACACACACAACATAGACTAATTTGCACAAACATGCATGTGCACATGCATAGGAACACAAGCACACATGTGCACATAAACTCAAGCTAACATAATAATGAAAACATGTACAAATGCATACAAACCTACGCAAGCATGTGCATACATAGTCACATGCACCCACACAAAATTCTGACACACACACATGCGAACACACATGCACGCATCAGAGCACACAGACACACACATATATTAATATAAATACACACACACACACACATGTGCACACACACACACATGCACACACACTTTTACATACTCATGCCCACATGAACATCCACTCACAAACACAAACACAAAAACAACTACATCCACACATGCACATGCACACACATGTAAATGTGTACACATACATGCACATGCATTCTCATAGGTACACACATAAACACACATATAGGCACACACACAAGCACACAAAGACATACACATATGCACATCCACATGATCACACACATAGACACACATGCATATGCACACACCCATGCAAACAAACATATCCACACTCCCCTAGACATGTGATTGCACACACACACACACTTGTACAAACACATATACATGCATAAGCATACATTCATTCAGACACACACATACACACACATATGCACACACACACACAAATGCACACATGTACACAATCATTCACACATGCACAAATGCAAGTGCATGCAATTATGTACAAATATACAAAAACACACATATACACACATGCATACACTCATAGACACACTCACAAATACACATAGATGAATATACATGTAGTTCTACACACATGCACGAATGCACACAGATGCATGTCCCATGCACACACACCCACACACACATGCACACATACATAGACATAAAAAAACAAATAAATAGACACACAAACGTACACACTCAAACACACATAAAACATATGGACACTTACACTTACACAAATAAACACGTACACATATGCCCAATAGTCAAATACAAACACCACCACACATACCTTCACAAACCCACATGCACACACACACATACACAAGCACACACACACACACATATGTGCACATGCTCACACATGCACATAAATAGACAGACACATATGCACACACGAATATGTACACAAACATGTGCATGCACACGAACACATACACATGCACTTATGTGTGCATGAAAGCACACAGATACACATGCATATACACTTGTGCAAACATACATACACCCACACCTGTATACATGCAAAGTCATAAACACAACACATGCACATCACACTGCATGCTCACACATGCATACAAACAAACACAAACATGCACATAAGCATACACAAGTGCATGACGTACACACAAATGCACACAGATATGCAAACCCACTCATCGACAGAAAACCACATGTACACGTATGCCTGCATGCATGCATACAATCACACACATACACACAAGAACATGCATACACATGCACCACATGAACACACATGCATGCATACACACATATATGCATACACACATTCACATGCATCCATGCATAGCACATGCAAAAAGACACACAAGCAAGCACAAGCACGTGTACATGCATAAGCACAGGCACACACACAAATCACACAAAAAGATACATACATATGCACATTTACACACATAAATAGATACATGTACACATACACATGCATAAGCTTCTAAACATGCGCATACATGCACAAACATACTTACACACACACAAGGGCACATGTACACATATGCACATGCACACACACACATATATGAACATGAAACAACATATACAAACCTTTATGTACATGCACATGTGCATGAATACACAGCCTTGCATGCAAGAACACATAAATAAACAATGTGCATGCATGCAAATATATGGAAACAAATGCACACACACACACAAAGATGCATGCATATACATATACACACATAACATAAGCAAGCACACAAGCACACACAAACATACATGCATGCACATACACATATACACACATGTGTGCATGTCCACATACATACAAACACATGCACACACATTCATACATGTAGATGTGCACACACATGCTCATGCACACATGCACACATACAAACGCTTGCACATGCACACACACACATGTACCCATGCACACATGCACACACATACACTGACCCATAAACGAATGCAGAAGAACACACATGTCCACAAGCATGCACACGCATGCACACATGCACACAGGCATACATAAACACACACATATGCATATATACACACACAAAAACACACAAACAAACCCATATATGCACAAGTGTGTATACACACATAAAACAACACACACCGACGCACAAGAACCCACACACACTTTTGTGCATGTACAAAAAATACACACACACACACCAACACATAAACCCTTACATGTGCATGCATACATAAGTTTTGCATCTACACTCACACACACACAAACCCACACACACACACACACACACACACACACACACAAACACAGATGCATATACATGCACATGCATATATATAGACACACATACAAACCTAAACATGAATGCACAAACAAGCACCCACACACAAGCACACATGCATACACTCACACATACACACTGATGCACAAACACACAAAGTAACACATGCACATATGCAAACACATGAAAGCACACACACACACACCTACACATGTGCACTCACAAACACACACACCCATGATTAGACCCACATATGCATATGCACATGCACACAAACACACAAGCACATGCACCTGCACAAGTACACATACTTGTATACACACAAATATAAGCACACATAGCACGCGTGTACATACAAAATTCCATGCATACATGCACATGCACACTCTTATACACATGCCCATGCCTAAACATACATACAAATACATAAGCATGCACACACACATACACACACACATTCACATATACACACACTAACACATAGCAATACACACACACATGCACATGCACATGTGCATGCACATGCATGCACCTACAAATGCCAAATGTACACAATGATATACATGCACACACACATACACACACTTGTGCACAAACACATCCATGCATCCACAATGCACATAGACACAAGAACCCAAACACATAGTTCACACAAATACACACATGCACGCATGCATATATGCACACACATGCACATAAACACGCACATTCTTGCATACACATACACGAACAAACAAAAAGATATCCACACTCACAAAAATGCACACACACACACACATACACATCTACACAGATACACACATGCACATAAGCATTCACATTCTTGCATACACATACACGAACAAACAAAAAGATAACCACACTCACAAAAATGCACACACACACACACATACACACTTGCCCACACAAATGCACACACACATATACATGCATCTACACACACTCCAACACCAATGCACACAAGCCCCCCTCATATAAGCAAACTTAAAACACGTAGATACACAAGAATGCACATACACATACGCTTGTACTGACACATGCAAATAAACAGGCACATATATGTACAATAAGACACACATACACACATGTGAATAGACATACACATAGACCAACACACATAAGCATGCACACACACACATGTACAAATACATGCATGGACACATGCTTGCACACAAATGTACACACACACACACACATGCATGTACATGTCCACAAATCTACATACATTCACAAACCTAAGCACACACACCCACACATATATAGGTACACAAACACGTACACATGCACACAAACAAATAAAAATAGCCAGACACACTCTCATCCTTAAGCACACAAGCATGCACATAAGAATGCACAAATACAGATAATCAAGCCACACACACCCACACACATGTACGCACACAAACATGGACACATATGTATGCACACACATAGATACACACACAGACATGCACACACACCCGCACATACATGCACACATTATGCATACACAAGCTCACACACACCCAGGCAAATAAACACCTATAAACACTGCCTTGCCCCCCCCCCCACACACACACACAAAAACATGCACATACACTCACAAATAAGCACACACACATGTGAACACATAGAAAACCACACATGCACATGCACATGAACATGCATAGACATACACACAAGCATCAACAATCACATGCACACATACATGCATATAGTTGTACAAATGCAAAGATATATGCATGCACACATACATGCACATAGTTGTACAAACACAAAGATATGTGCATGCACACATATACAAACTCATGCTTGCTTTCACATGCACACACATAAACACACACTTAAGCACATGTAGATACAAAAGCATGCTTATACACACACACATACATGAAAAGACACACACACACACACATGCACGCATGCACATAAGGCACACCCACATAAACACACACACACAAACACACACAAGCAAGAAAACACACTTGCGTGCCCACACACATGCACACTAGCCTGCTCATGCATGCACACATGCATGCTCACAGACACCCACATATAGTCGCACATGTACACACATTCTCACATTGTTATGTGTACACAAACATGCACACACATACATGAAAACATGGGCACATATGCACACAACCACAAACACACATGCAGGCACACACGCTTACACAAACACATGCATAACTAAACCCTCACACACTCACAGATGCATGGATGCAAACTTGCACATGCATACTTGCACATATGGACACAAAAGAACATGCATGTGTGCATATACACATACATGCAAACATGCATAAACCTACATATGTGCATGCCTACACGTGCACATGCATGCATGCACACACTCCTTCATAGACACACACACGCACACACATGCACTCACATGCATAAAATATCATGCACATGCACATACACAAACTTATAGAGTCACATGGACGAGTACACACATGAACAAAATAATGTAAACACACATAGATGTAAATGCACGTAGACACATGTACACCGATAAGTACACACACACGTATGCATTGACTCACATGTGTGCACATTAGTAAACACACACAAACATGCACACATATGAGAGAATGCACACGCGTAAAAATAGGCACACAAATGTAAAAACACATGAAATCACACGCACACAGACATTCATACAGATTCTCATAATCATACACATGCATATGCACCCATAAATATGCCCATGTGCACACTCACGTACACACACACATACACCCATGCACATACACACATCTACACACACACACATACATACCCATATACATGCATACTCACTTACACACTCACACCCACACATGCACACACAATCACACACACATATATGCACATATGCATATGCATATAGACACAAAACACACAGACATATACAAACATGCAAACACAAAGCTACACACAAACACACATGCACAAATGTAAATGCATACACACACATGCATGTAATAACTCACACAAGCACACAAATAAATGCACATACACACATGCATGAGTGCAAACACAAACACATATCGACATGCACACACATGCATGCACAAAACATGAACACTTGTGCATACACAACTATAAATGCACATTAATGCACGAGCACACACGCTTTCTTAGAGGCACAGATAGATGCAAAACGATGCATGCAAACGAACAACCACATGCACTAGGTACACATACATGCGAATGCACATGCTTGCATGGAGACATGCATATGAGTGCAAACATACATGCACACATGCATGCACCCACTCACTCACACAAGGACACGCATAAGTGCACACATGCATGCTCACACATGCACACACAATCACACACACATGCGTACATGCATGCACACATTCATGAATAAACATTAGCATACATATAGATGCACTCGCATACACACATACTTGCACACCTAAACACATACACGTCTGTATGCACTCACATGTAATAAAATGAATAGTCATGTATACACACACAGAGGAATGGACACTCACATGCGATGTCACGTGAACACATGCATGCCTAGACAAGCACACATGTGTGCATGCACATTCATACACATGTGCATACACATATTTAAATACATACACACTTATATGCACAAACATGCACATGCATACACAAACACATGCATGGACATAGGGGTGCACATGAACAAAAATAAATGAACACACAAACAAGCACACATGCACACAAACACTCACACAAACATGTGCACACACACACACAAATGCACATACAGATACTCGCATGCATACACATGAATGCACACACACATACAAATGCTTCCACACATGCACTCACATGCACAAGAACACACAAAGACACAAAAAAACACGTGCACATTCACACAAATGAAGATACATGAACTCACAAGCACAAACATAAACCCACACACACCCTTACAAACATATATACGAACACACACCCACAGGCACACGGGCTTACAATCACATGTACATGAAAAAACCTTTTTACATGCACAAGTACATAAACACATGCATAGATGCAAAGAGACAATCATATTGCATACATAACACATTCACACACACAGGTGTATGCACACACACACATGTGCATAAGGACACAAACACAGGTATGCACATGCATGTACTCACACACACACATATTTGCACACACACACAAGAATGCATGCACACATCCACACACACAATTGCACAAGCACACACGTGCTCACACACGCACTCATGCTCAAGTACATGCCTAAACACATGCATATGTCCTCACACACATGCAGAAGCACACAAACGCATACACACACACAAACATGTGTGCACAAGAATATACATATGTAGACACATGTGCACACATGCATGTACACAATCATACAAGAAAATATAAATGCATAAATACATACACACTCACACAAACATGCACATACGAACACATTCAAACACATATATGCACCTTACACATATGCTCACACATGCACACAGACATACACATACACATGCACACAAATGCTCATTGACAAACTAAAACATGCACACACGTGCATGTTCACACACAAACATTTACATACACAAAATAATGCATGGGCACAAACATACACACACACACACACATATCCAAAAAAATAAGCATACATTTCCACACACACGAGCTCACACATGCATAAATGATCACACATGCAAACACACACAAGCATACAAATGCACACACATGCACATAAGCACACATGCATTCATACATACAAGGATGCATGCCCACACACCCACACACTCACACACACAAGTACACATAGACGTGTACTCACACAAATGTGCATGCGTATACACATGTACATTGGCATCTATACACACACATGCATACAAATACACGTCCACACAAACACACATACACTTGCACACATGTATAAACACATTAGCACCAACACACATAAACATACACACAAACACATGCAAATGTAGGCAAAAACATGCACACATGCAAGCACCCGTACACACATATGCATAAATAGGCACACGTACACCAACACAAATATGCTTCTACACACCCACACTAATGCACCCCTGCACATATGCTTACACAGCTACAAAAAAAGATTACACATGCACACACATATTTCCTAAAAACATAAGTAAACATGCACACACACATGCACAAGTAAAAACATGCATGCACACACACACAAAAATGCAGTTTTTCTCATACACCCTTACACGAGCACAAGCATGTATATGCATGATGTAAACCACACACATACTCGCACACAGACACACATGCATGCACATATAAACATGCATATACACACATACAAACACTCGCCCACCTATACACACACACACACACATACATGCACACACAAACATGCATGCACAGCAAAACATGCACCCACCTATGAACACACATGCACACATGTATGCACACACACACACACCCACATGTAGACATGCATAAGCATAAACATGCACATGCACATGCATATTCACTCAAAAATACCTATAAATACACTCACTGACACACAAGAAGACATCTATAAACACAAATACAAACTTTCATGCACACACAAAAATTTAAACATATGTACATGTACACACATGCACATGTAAACAAACACAAGCACAAGAATATGCCTTCATACACACATAGACACATGCACACACACATGCACACACACGTGTACACAAAGTTGTGCACACAGCTAGATAGATACACATGAACTTACGCACACACTTGCATGCACACATACACAAGCACAGACTCACACATATTCTCATGTACACTCATTAACACACACAAGCATTCCCATTCATGATTATTCACACACATGCACACAAATACACAATAGTACACAAACACATCTCCACATGCACACATAGACACAACCACACAAATGCACACAAACTAACACATGCATGCATGCATAAACACAGACACACATGTGCACATGCACACACACATTCACACACATGTGTATGCACATAAACACATGCACAAGCACATAAATAGATGCACACACACATACACCCACGCATTCACACATGCCTCACATGCACACAAAAATCACATATGCACACACACACCCGCATACATACAAAATTATATGTGCATACAAAACATGCACACACACACACACATTGACTAGCACACATAGATGTGTAAACACACTCACACATGCATGCACACATACACTCATGCACACACATATATACACAACCACATACCCACACACCCACATATACACACATGCACACATGCACATATGCACACATGTAGACATATATGCTTAACCACACAAATGCACACACTCACACACAAGCACACATGTGTAGATACTCACACACAAGTATGCAAGCATACACACACATGCAAACACCCCCACCTTGCACGCACACAAACACATATGCATAAACATGCACATGAGAATACTTAAGCTACACATGTATGCACATGCACACATTCACATGCACTCACATATGCACTTGCATGCAAACACAAACATATAAAGGTACATAGAAGCATATGCAAAATAACACACAAACACATATAGAAATAAACATGCATAAGCATGCATGTACAAAGATAGAGACAAACACACATGAACACACTCACACACATATGCATGTACAGTCATACACATACACAACCAACTACACACACATACACACACACACGAGACATACAAACACACAAATGTTTGCACACACATGGACATGTACTAGTGTATAAACACACATCTATATGCAGATATTCATCCATTTACATAGGCACACATGTACACATGAACATAAACACATGCACACATGCGCATGTGCATACACATAGACATGCATGCACATGATCTCATGCCAACAAGCACACACACACACACATATGCACCCATACACACAAGCACACATACATACACATATACACCAACAAGCATAGCAAAACACATCTACACACATATAGTCATACATAAACACACACACAAATGCACATAAACATGCATGCACACACACACTTATACACTTGTGTGCACCCAAAACACATATGTACACATTAAACCATACTCACACATATATGGACAAACACATGGAGAAGAACATACACACATATACATAGAGGTGCACACATGTGTAGCCACATGTGCACACATAAATGCATACAAAAATGCATAGCCACGCACACATGCATTCACAATCAAATAAGCACACTCATCTACACACACACATGCACACTCAGATGTACAAAGACACATACACATGCACAAGAACATGTACACCCACACTCATATGCATACGCACAAAAAACAACTTGGACATGCACATACATGCACACAAAAGAGCATGCATGTGCATAGACATGCACACATATGCATGCACACACTAACAAATGCATGAGCTTGTAAGCTCACACACACATGCATGCATAATCATTTACACATTTAGATATGATGATAAATACTAACACATGCACACACACATAAACACATGTTAAAGCAAACACACATGCACCTACATACTCACACAAGTAGATATGCACACACACACACATGGTCATGCAGACACACACACACATGCACACTTGTAAAAATGCATACACACATACTCACAAGCACACAAACCCATACATGTGCACATGCACACAAACATACACATACACATTAGCATGCACACATAAACAAAAAACACACAAAAAAGCACACATATATGCATAAATATCTACAAACACACACCAGCACACATAGGTACATGCATATACAAAAATATGCACATACAAACTTGCACACACACACACATAGACACACATGCACACATACATGCACACACACACACACATAGACACACATGCACACATACACATGTAAACCTCATACAAACATGCATACACACATAGATGTGCCAGCAAGCACACATGTACCTAGACACTCAGTCATGAGCACACACATGATCACACACACACACTCACACACTCACAAATAAGTTTGTAAGCATGTGCACATGCTTACAAACTGACAAACACACCCAAACGCATACTCACATACACATACATATGCTCACTTATGAACCCACACACGAACACATATTGACATGCATAGATTTATAAACATACACAAAAACATGCACAAGTACAAACATGCATAGTCAAATACATGCACATGCAAACAAATCTTTCACACACACATGCATGCACATGCATTAACAAATGCAAAAGTTAACACACATGTATGCAGACACAATGGAACATGTCGGTGCACAAATCTAAACTTGCAAATGCAATCATGTATACACACCCACACTCATGCATGCACAAACATGTTCTTATGCACACATGCACACACATGCACAAACACATGTAAGAAAGGAAGCATAAAAGAAAACACAAATGCATACACTCTTGCAACAGCACACATACACACATGCGCACCAACGAAATACACCAATGCAAATGCATGCACATGCATAAAAAATGTGTGCAAACTCACACTAACATGCACATGCACTTGCATAAGCAAGAAAAAGCAAACATAAAGGCACACACACATGCAAATGCTCATGCATGCACAGACACACACATAAGCACACTCATGCACACACGTATGTACAAATATGTGCACATATGCACAAACATGCACATGTACAAAAAAACACACACTCACACTCAGAAGTAAACAAGTGCATGCACATATAGATAATTACATGAACACACAAACATATAAACACAATGCACATATGTGCACACACATAAACACACAGATTGATGCATGTATACACATGCACACAAAAACACACATGGAAACACACACATATAAACCAAATGCACATATGCACACAACAAATGAACATTCACACATGTACACTCACATACATGCACGTACACACTCCTACACACCCAAGACACTTATTCACATACATTGGATCACACAAATTCACAAACTCCCACATGCAAGCTTATGAATGTAAACACACAAATGCACGCACACACAAATAGTTTCACACATACACAAACACACATGCACACATACACATATATACACACACAAAAACATAAACACACACATGCATACACACTCAAACATGCATGCAAACACACATTCAAATATGCAAAAACACACACATGCACATAAACACAAGCATGCAAGCATATGCACAAACACACATGCATGCACACATAAATGCATGCACACACACATTCAAACTCACATTAACACAACCACACAAACACATGCACACACAAACATTCGCACGGATGCACACACATACACATACACACACACACACCAATACACTCAAAACTAGCATACACACATGCATACACAAACAAACGTGCACAAACACTTTCATCGCAAACACATACATATACATGCACACTCACATGCATGCATAAACACACATACCCATTTGCATACACACACATACACACATAGGAACACGCACACACACATGCACATGTATACTCAAAAACACACACACATGCTTACAAATATGTACAAACACACAAATACCCACAAACATACAAACATACACATATGAAGTCATACACAGATGTATACACCCCATTAACACACTCAGGTGTGTGTGCATGTACACATGCATGCACAAATCTACACATGTATGCACACACATATGTATATACACCCAGATGAACACAGAAACACATGCACACTCCAAAATGCAAAAATGTATGCACGTTCATACACACACATGCACACATATGCAAACACATTTACATGTACACACACATGCACACATGAGCATGCACACACCCATACCTGTACTCCCACATGAACATGCATAATTAAACACACAAAAATAGATGCACCTGATTACAGACATATAAATTCACACACATGCACACACACACATACATGTGCATAGCCATACAAACACATTAGCACACACATGCAACTACAAACAAACATGCATTCATGCACACTCACACACACCAATGAACTCACACAGACAAACGCAAAAGTGTGCTTGGTCACACACATGCACAAACACATACGACACATGAGGTCACATAAACAAATGCTTGCACACCCATACACATACACTCACATGCATTCACGCTCATAGGGACACACATATGCACTTGCTCACACACATGCACACACACCCACAAACAAACATACACATACACACATGCACACACACAAGCATATGTACCCACATATATGCACATACATGCACACACATGCATACACATGCATGCAAAAATATATGGACACACAAAATCACCATAAAAAACAAACTAACAAGCACACATACCCATGCAAGCACATGCACGCACACGAGCACATATGCATACACAAAAGCACACACCCATACAAGAAACAAAATTTTTGCATAAATATAGAAATGCCAATGCACACACATACACATGCATATGAACACATAACCACAACTACACTTATCACACACACATGCACAAATAGATATATACACACACACAAATGCAGGTTGCACACTTCCACATAAACACACACACACATTCACGTGTGTGTGCACATGCATACCAAAAAATTGACACATGCAAATGCATGCACACGTACATGTGCAAGCAGACACACAAGCACAAACACATGCACATGCACACGAACACACATGCACACAATCACACACACATGTGCACAAGTACATGCACATGCACTTACAAGCACTTGCACACACACACACACACACATGCACACTCATATGAACACACAATTGCACACACATATTCACACACACACACTAAAACATGCATATACAAATGTGCACATGTGTGCACACACACATTAGCATGAAGAAACCCCCCCCCCCCCCCACACACACACACATATCCAAACATATATTCACACAACCACAAATGCACATACACAAACACACAAAAACATAGGTATTCACACAGATACTCACACATAGAAACAACATGGACATAGAAATACACACATGGACACATGCAAATGGACTTAAGCATGCACACAGACACATACACATACACACACAGACATACACACATGCATATGCACACACACTCACAAGTGCATGCATAGTACACACATATGCACACATACATGGATACACACATACAAGCATGCACATGAACACACACACATGTGCACACTTATGCATACACCCAAAACGATGAATATATAAGCACACATAGTTGCACACACATGCATACCTATGCACAAATATGCACACGTTGACATGTGCATCTTTGCTCGTATACACACACACATAAGTACTCATATGCATATACATAAGCACACATATGCACAGGAAAAGGTACACACACATGAGTAAAAGTATGCACACACACACACATATACACATAAATGCACATGCATGGACACACACAAATGCATGTACACACATGCACAAGCACCCTCATGCACACACATAAATGCACATGCACACTCTTGCACAAGCATATGCACATGCACACACACACACACACACATATATACACATGCACATAAACACACAAAATCACACTTACACACTCAATCACAGGCACGTTCACATATAAACATGATGACGTAAAAATGCATATATACACAATTGCATATGCTTATACACACAAACATGCACCCTAACACATTGACACACACAGACACATAGAGATAGGTGCACATGCACACACATACATATGAATGTAGGTGCACACATACATACACTTGCACAAATATGCACTCACACAATCACAACCATGTGCACATAGACACACAAATGCACACAACCACATACCACACACCATGCCTAAGCACTCACACACATAGGTACATATGCCATGCATGCACACACATGCACATACCCTTGCACTCACATACACATACGTGTAAGCACATACATATACACACACACATGCATGCATGCACATGAACACACACACACATGCACACACATATAGACACATATAAATAAACACATATGCACATGCACACATACATAAATAGACTTGTGAACATAGACAAATATACATATATGCGTGGATGCACATGCACATGTAGGTACAAAAGCACACACTCACATATGCACAAAGACATGTATACACTCACATACACATACAAAAGCATAGATGTGCAAACACATGCACATCCATGCACACAAGCACGTCACACACATGTAGGCTTGCAAACACATACCACATGCACACACATAGACATGCTTACAAACATACATGCAAAAACATGCACACACATGCACTCAAACATAAAAACCAAAGAATTTGCACACATGCTCACAAACTCACACAAACACATATACACATACACATGCATGCTAGAAAGAGCATGCACACATGGACTTGTGCTACAAAACTAGACACACAAACAATTGTGCATACACAATTGCACACACAAGTGCGCCTAAGCACACAAACACACATGCACACACACACACACAACCATGTATAGAAAAGGGAATGTAAGCATATGCACATACATACACATGCACTCGCACTCATAGACATGCACATGCACACTCACACACTCATACACACATATAGGCACACCAATATACATACACACTCATACACACATGCATGCACATGCCCACACACATGAATACATACACACACATGCACACATAAACACACACACTATGCACCAACATTGATGCATGCACACCTACATGAACAAGCTCACACAAATACACCAACATACTCAAGACTACACACACAGACACATGCATAACACACACACACAATAAGTTGCACTCATATACACACACATATAGACATATAGATGAATGCACATACCAATGCACACAAATGTATACACACATAAACACATATAAATAAATACACACACGTACACACACATGCATTTACACATGCACACACCCACAGTACATACATAGACATATGCTCCACATGCACACACATGCAAACACACATGCACACAAACTCATACACACAACCACAGACACACATAGACATGCTTACATACTCATATGTGTATACACTAACACACACCCATGCACACACAAAACACATACACCCACACATCCACACACACACATACACACTAAGAACATGCACATACACATACATAAAAACACATGTGCATACACATAAATAAAAACACATGCACACATAGACATGTAAGCAAGAAAACATACACAAATGCTAAAACAAATGTGCACACACACATACACATAAAAAGACATTTTTAAATGCACACATGCATAAGTAGACATACGTGCCCATAAACTCACAAAAGACCAAACATGCACTAAGATGCACACAAACTCACACACACACAAACACAATCATCTACGTACACATACCACAAAAATATTGGCATGCATGTGCACATGCACAAGAGCACACATGCATGCACACAAATACATAGACACGCATGCATTAGCACACACATATGTTCACACATTTACACACATTGATATGCAAGCACATTGGCACACACATGCTCACACTAACATGCACAAAGACACATGTGTCTGTGAATATAAAAGTAGACACACATGTGCAATCGTACTCATGGATATGCCAACATGCACACACACACTTGCATCTACACCCATACATGTGACCACTTGTACACACATGCACATACATAAACTCCATCACACACTAGCACACACATGCACACATGTGCACCCACACACAAACACATGTACACATATGATGCACACACCTGCACAAAAAGACACATTTGTAGGCACACATGCATGCTCACATAGGCCCCTACACATAAGCACACACATATATGCATGCATATGCACATGCACACACACAAGCCCAAACACAAACATTCACAGGCATGTAGACACAAACACACACACACAAGTACACACATGCATGTGCAAAACAACACACTCACACATACAAACACACACTTGACAACACATATATACACATGCACAAGCACATACATACAATCACACAGAAAAGCAAGTACGAGCACAAGAACACACAAACCTGCACCTACACCCACACACATGCCCAAGTAGGAATGCATATGCATAACACATACACACATGCACATGTGCATACAAAAATATACTCACATGTGCACACAAACACTCCCACTCATATGCTCACACTCACAAACAAATACATACACACATGCATATGCACACACACACACATACACACACATATACCCATAAACACACATTCACACATGTGGACATGAGCATATGCACAAAGCACATACACGCGTACACCCACACAGATAAGCATAAATACATAGAGAAATGTACACAGTCACATCAACACATAAGCACACATACCTACCCACCTGCCCACACACACATGTATGCCAATGCTCAAAATGCTTGCACTCATAATCATACACACACACACACTTTCACACATGTACACTTCCATGCATAAACAGGCTTACAAATAGACACATATACACTTACAATCATATGCACACGCAGATGTAAATGACAAGAACACATGCACGCACAGACAAGCGCACTCATGCACGCACATGAACAAATAGAAGCACACATACGTCTCCACATAAATGGTCACACATATATGCACACACACACACATACAAATATAGTCAAGCACTCATGTATACACACACACATACGTGCAAACTCATATACAAATGCAAAGCATAAACATAGACACACATATGCACATGTGAACACACATACATATGCAATCATATGCACATATAAATACATATACACACTTATAAATGCATGCACATGTATGCCTAAGTCTAGATAGACATTCAAACAGGTAGAAACATACACACACACACATAAAGGCACATATAAAGAGGCACAAACACACACATACATGCATGCACTCATACATGTAGTCACACATCCACTTTCTAATATGAACACACACACATTCAAACACACATGCTCACACAGATACACACTAATGCATAATAAGCACACATACCCCCACATATGCACACACTCAAACACCCACACATAAGCCCACACCTATATAAACACACACACACACACACAGGCTCATGCAAAGGCACACAAATGAACAGACATACACAACTACTCATGCATAATCATACACACACACTCACATGCACACACACATGCATACACACACATGCACAAAACATGTGCACATGCATTTGCTTAGACAAACACTCACATGCACACAAGCACACTCATGCACAAACACATATTGACACAAGCACACACACATGCACATGAATACCCACATACACACACGTACTTACTAGCACACATACACATCATAACACATACATGGACACACACATACGCATATATGCATACATGCATGCACTCTCACATATGCATGAACATATATAAATGCACAAACATGCACACACACACACAAGAACACCTGTGCATATATACACACATGAAAACATGCACACTTTGGCATGCACTCACACACCCACATACACACATAAAATCACAATCATAATCACACACATATAATCACAAATACACACTCACACACACATGACCATGCATGCATATAGACACTAACACACATGCACACACTAGCACATGCACAAATGTGTATAAATGTATAGGCATACACACACATTTATGCATGCAAACAAGCGAACATTGGCATGCATGCACACGCAAACATAGCCATGCACAGATACACACATGTACACAAAGAAACGCATGCACATGCACATAAGCACACCAAAAGGAATAGGCACAAATATATATATGAATATGAAGATGCACACAAAAAGATACCAACACACACATGCAAGTAGACATCCACTCGAATGCTTAAGTCCGAACACACTGGAACAAAGAAATACACATAGGCATTAGATGCATGCTCAAGCATCCACATGCATACACACATATATGGACCCAAATATGAACATAAATGCATACACACATGCATGCACACACGTACGCATATGCACATCGATACGAACATAAATACATGTACACATACACACATGTGCACATGTACACATACACATAAACACACAAACAAATACATATGCACAAATGAATGCCCAAGCAGACTTAGGCATGTAGAGACACACACACGTACTCACTCACATGCACTCAGACTAATATGCTCACACAAATACACACACACACACATGCACACACGTAGACACAAGCATAACACCACACACAAATGCATGCACACGCACAAGGACATGCATATACAAACACATACACACATACTCACAAACACCCACACCCACACATGCGTGCATGCAAGCACACAAATGCACACACACACACATGCACACATAGACACATGTGTACACTCATGCATGTATAGATGCCCAAAGACATATACACACACATATGCATGCATATGCATACTTATAAAAACACATGCATGCACACCCATGCACATGCATATGCATAAAAATGCACATATGCTCACAATTGCACATGTAGTCACATGTATATACACACACGCATACCCATGCGCACATGAATATGCACATACACAAACACAAACACACACTCGCATAAGACCACACATGCACACATATAAACATATGGACACACATTCACTCACAAACACCGACACACACTCATACCCATGCACACATACACAAGCATGCACAATCACTCACACTAACATAGCACATGCATGCAGACATATAAACACATGTACACATGCCTACACACAAGCACAAGCACACTCATGCACATAAGCATACATAAAGACATGGGCATAGAATCACACACCCACATGCACACACAAACATAAGCATGCATGCACATATATGTAGTAGCACATACTTCACCCACATAAATGCACTCACACATGCATCAATACACCTACATGCTTACACATGCATACAAACACAATAGTACGAGCACACAAGCACAACTGTACAAACATGCATGAATGCACAAGCACATACAAATACGAGACTGAACATACCACACAGAGATACTAAGATGCCCAAACAAACACATACACACATGAACGAATGAAATCACATATTGACACACAAAAATACACATGCACACTCAAACACTCACACCCACACATAAACAAACACATATGTACACTTACACATGCACATAAATGCACATGCACAAGTAAAAATACAAACATATGCACTCACATACGCACACATATAAACACACACAACCACACATGCACAAACACATGCACACACATCCACTCGCATGCATGCGTGCACTCACACACTTAAACATACACAAAAACTCAGAAACACATCCACATGTGTGAAAAGAAAGCACACAAAAATATTGGAATACAAACACACTCACACTCACAAATGCACGCACATATGCATAAGACTAACAAACACACCCACACATACATATGAATGGGCACGCATACACACACATGCACAAACACAAACCCACACACTCCAACACACATGCACACACACAAAACATGCCAAGAATGCATGGATGCCAACGTAGACAAACATGCTTGCTCTCATGCACGCACAACTTCACGTGCATACAAACGCATGCACGTATGGACACATACACGCATGCATGTATGGACACATACACATAAAAATAAAAACACATGTACACAAAAAAACATACGTGCACACACATACATTCACACATGCACACACATACCCATACACACTAATGTGCACACAAACTCATTTATGCATATGCACACATGCACACATACACAAAAACACACTCCTACATGCATGCACACAAATGCACAAACACATGCTCACACACACTTACACACACACAAACACACACTGATATATATATATATATATACATATATATATACATATATATATATATATATTCATGCATGTATACAAACACACACTCATGCACACATACACCATGCGTGTGCTTTAGCACACATGAATGTGCACACATGTGCACACCCACACACACACACACAACAAACATGCATATAGATATGCACACAAATACATGCAGACATAAAACATGTAAACAAGTATAGATGCTCATAAAAACAAGCACATACATAGATAAAAACACACACACAAATATGCATGCACAAGCATCCACACGTGCACACATGCACACACACACACATGAACAATCACATGCAGGCATGTACCTGCACATACACATGGCCCATATGTGTACACACATGCACATACACATAAACCAACTCACATACATACATAAGCACCCACATACACCGACACACATACACACATGCACTCACACACACTCATGTATGTGTGTGCATAGGCACACAAATGGGTATACACGTGCACACACACACAACCACCCACACACACACCTAGACATACACTCACACTCAAATGCAAGCACACACACACACAAACCCACACACATTGCATATACACACATATACGTGCACAAACAAAAGGACATAAACATAGATGCCAAGCAATGCACATGCACATAGGAACATATACCCATGAATAGACACACAAAGATATACGTTCTCACACACACAAACACATGCCCAAGCATAAATGCACATCTATACATAAAAACACACATACAAGCACAATACAAGCATAAACTCACACATGCACATACATATATACAAACATATGTGTCCATGTAAAAATATGTACAAACAACTGCACAAGCCTACATACATGCACACACACAGAGACATGTATTCATAGGCACATGCATGTGCACACACACATATGCACACCTGCATGCATGCACACATCTACACATATATAGACACACACATTTGCACATGCACATGCACACACACACTTTCATGAATACATGTTATCACACACACACACATTGACATGCACATATGAATGAACACATGCACTCATACATACACACACACACTGATATGCTCACACGCATACAAACACACACACACACACGTTGTCACACGCATGCACACATGTGCACACATGCTCACATGTATGTACTTAGCACACACACATATGCATGCACATGTAATAACATGCATACATGTACATGCACAAATGCAAGAACACACATGCAATGACACACACCCACATAGACACATGTGCATGCATATACACCAACATGCACATGCACACACACAAGCATGCATGCATGTAAACAAGCACAAACACATACCTACTCACACACTGACATGCACGCATGCATGCAAATAGTCACAAACTCACCTATGCATATGCCTACGAACATGCATTTGCACTCATGCACACATGAATGCATACATGCATGCACACACAGAGGTACACATATGCACATAGACACAAACAAATAAGCATGCACACATGTGAATGTACACACATGCACATGTAGGTACATGTACTGGCACACACATGCACACTCATAACCATTATAGACACATGTCTGTGTGCATACACAAACAAGCACACTCATTCATATATATATATATATACACACACACACATACACAGAAGCATATGCAAAACTATACAGTTACACACCCATGCACGCACACACACAAACATATACATGAATGTATGCACATAATTCCACATGCATGCACCCACACACACATGCAAGTACAAACACACACATGCACTCATACACACTCATACATACACACACTTCATATGTGCATGTACACACACATGCGCATGCACTTAAACACATGCAAACATATGTGCACACACTGGCACACATAGACACATGTTTACTTACACATGCATGCAAGCACAATGCACACATTCACATACACACGCTCTTGCACACACAAACTCAAGCATGCACATACGTACATATACACACATACACACCAATACATGCATGCAAATATACTCATAAACACACGCTCATGCACATGCACCCACACACATATGCATGCATCTATGCAAATGCACACTCATGCATGCTTACATCATGTATGTACTTTAACACACAAATGTACACACTTGTGCACACACACACACATGTATACACACTTGCACACACTTGTGCACACAAACACATGCACACACAAACACAAGCATAGGTATACAAGCACTCAAAAACAAGCACATACTCAAACGAGATCACACACACATAAAAGCACACTTGCATGCACAAACCCACACATGCATGTACACCCATGCATACACATCCACTATCACATGCATGTGCATGCACACACACAAGAATGCATGTGCCTACACATACACATGTGCCTTATGTGCACATACATGCACATGCACATAAATCCACACACACACATGCAAGCATCCTCATGCACCCACACACACACAAAAACATAGACATGCATGCACACTCATGTAATTGTGTGCATAGGCTCACACACATATGAACATTCACACACACACACACACCTAGACATATGCTCTCAAACACACTCAAATGCATGCACACACACAAAAACCCACACACATCCACATGCACATACACATACACATGCATAAATACGCACACACACAAAGACACACACATATATGTACAACCATGCACATACACATTAGTGCACGTGCACACTAACAAACATACAAAGGAATACATGCTCACACACACACAAACACATGTCTAAGCATCGATGTACATATGCACACACACACACATTCAAGCACAATGGACACAAAAACTAACACACACTTATACACACACATGCATGCATAAAAAAAATTTGCACAAATGCATGCACACACACATATGCACACATTTACACAAACACGCACTCATGTATTCTTACACCAGGCATGTGCTCTAGCACACATGCATGTATACATATATGCATACATATATAGACACCTACACTCAATAGGCACACACACATCCACATATGCACACAGACACATGCCTAATCACATGCATGCGCACACATAAATGCATGCTCTAACTCACACACATGTGCACACTTGTGCACACACATGCACAAGTAGATAGACCCACACGCACAGTCAAGCACCCACACACACATGAACAGACACACACTTGCACTATTGCACACTTATGTATGCATGTGCACATGCATAAACACTCAACCATGCATATTTATTCACACACACCCACACAAACACACTCATATGCATGCACACGTGCACCAAAAACAACATTCATTCATGTACACATACACATACACATTCACAAACACATGCACATACATGCAAACACGCATACACATGCATATGCATACTGATGTAGAGCCACACATACATGAACACACACATGGGTTCTTGCATGCACTAACACATACACATAAACACAAAAAAATACATGCTCACACACATGTAAACACATGCGCAAGTGCGGACTCATAGATGAACACACATGTGTAAATATGCACACACACACACACACATTGAGAGTTGTACACATGCACACATCTGCTTATAGTTCATAGAAATATGTGCCCACATGTGCATATACACACACACATGCATGCATGCAAACAGTCAATTATGCATGTAAACAAATTCATGCATGCACACACACTCACAAACACACACATGCATGCACACACCCACTCCCCCCGCACACACATGCATATGATTGCATGCACACACATATTTCA
Organism: Vanilla planifolia; assembly: GCA_023846275.1. NCBI lineage: Eukaryota > Viridiplantae > Streptophyta > Magnoliopsida > Asparagales > Orchidaceae > Vanilla > Vanilla planifolia. Next base: position 394,554 of record JAIUJO010000315.1, on the reverse strand, counting down.
ACATGCACACACATACACATGTACACACACCCATGCACACAAATGCACTAACACGCACGTAATGACACACACATGTATGAACACACACATATAGGTACACATACAAAAGAAGACATAGATGCACACACACAAACATCCATATACTTGCACATATATGCACATAAACATTCAAACAATGTAAAAGTACAAACAATCACATTCACCTAACTGCATGCATATGCAAACATAAATACTTTTGAACATGTGCACATGAACAAACATGCACATAAACACACACAGAGGCATAATCATACACACAAGCATGCACTTATGGATGCATGTACTCATGAACACATATGCTTGTATTTGCACACACACACACACACAAGTACACAAACATGCACACAAAAATGCACACACACATGCATGCAAAAATATACACACAGATGCACACCCTCACCCACCTACACACACATACACACACGTAGAAACACCCATAAAACACACATACACAAGTATACATCATTAGATGCATACTTTACACACAAAAAATACACAAATAAATTGAAACATGCACATGCACATACACATGCATGAACATGAATGCTTGCACACATGAATGGACATGCACACATGTACACATTTACACACACACACACACTCTCTCTCTCACACCCACATATAAACATATAAATGCATATGCACAGCACAAGCATACATAGCACACGTACAAGCATAGTCTCACACAGAGAGAGCACATGCATACGCATAAGAACATGCACATGCACACAGAAAGGCTCTCTAATTGTACACCTATGCACCCACATACATAGAAACATACATGTATATGCAGATGCACAAACACACAAACACACAGACACACACGAGTAACCATGCACACAAATATATGCACAAAAGCATAAGTGTGCATAAGCATGCACACATGCAAGCATAGACACACATAAACACAAGCACACACGTAAACACGTTTACAAAAGTAGACACACACACCTACCCACATATACACATGCACACGTGTACACACACATATGCCTGCATGCATGAATTCATAGACACACACATGTGCATGCATCCACACACATAGAAACATGTGCTCTTACACAAAAATATATGAACACACACATGTACATGCAAGAACACACAAACACATAAACACATGCACAAACACAAACATTCACATAGGAGCACATGCACACACACACAAGCAAACATGCACATGCAAACAAACACATGAATACACACATGCACATGCACACACATGTGCAAGCATACACATTTGCATTTGCACAAACACTCAGACACATTAAAATGCACACACATATTTAGACATGTGAACATGCACTCTACTATGCATGCCCACACGCATACACAAGCACATGAACATGCACATGCACTCTTGCATGCTCATATGCATGCATAGTCACAAATGTGTGCACAAGTACACACACACATGCATGCATGTAGAAGCACTTGCATAGATCCATGCACACATGATTGCATAATTTCACACTTACATGCACACAAACTCAAACTCACATATAGCACACAAGAATACAGACAACATACATAGATATGCATTTATACACACACACACACACATAATCATGTGCATATATATACACACATGCACACATAAACCCACATGTACCAATGCACACAAATACACACATGCACCAACACAAGCATGCAACCAGACACAAACACTTACACACATAGACACTAACATACAGAACCACCCGAACACACAAACACACACATGTGAATACACAAATAAACCGCCACACACACATATGCACTTGCTCGTAGACACATAATGATGCACATACAATCATGCATGTGGAAAGCAACACATACATATGCGAACATGCACACACACACATGCAAGCACACACATGCACACTCACATACACTCACACAAAGACAAATAGGAACATGCACATGCATCCACACACTAATACACATGCACATGTGAAAACATGCAAGCATACAAACACATTAGCATGCACACAAGTGTGTATGTGTGTACACATGTACCCAAATACATGTAGACACCCACACTAATACACACACTCATACGTGCTTGTACCCATAAACAAACATAAACACACAAAAACCCATTCACAAATGAATACACACACACTCACACAACCTTATACCCATGTTTGCATGCATGCATGCAAGCACATGAATGCATGCACATGCACACAACCACGCACCAACACACACATACCACATATGTGCACACTCATGCAAGTTTACATAGTCATACAAAACACACCCACGCATATGCACATGCATGAACACATGCACATACACATACACATGCACACAAACAAAAACAAGTATATACACACAAGTACACACATGCACAATCATGCACAAGTACATACAAATAGATTCACACATACACACACACATACACAAGCATGCACATACACATACATGCACGCACATGCACATGCACATGCTATCACACACAATAACACCCACCCATATGCATACCCAAACACACACGCATGCAAAACAACAAAGTGTACACCCACGTGAGTACATGCACACACACACATTCATGTGGACATTTGCACACACATAAACACCTTCACACATGCCCATACCTATATACACATATGTGCATGCACAAGAAAATACCTACATTCAAGCACATGCAAGCATTCACACACATGCACACATGTACATAGGTAGGTATACTCACATAGGGCTTTTTAACAGCCTCACAGCGATCCAGGAACTGCAAGATCACCTCAAGGACGCCTTCGGTATGCACATATATCCACCAACACACACACAAGAACACATGAACACAAAAGTACACACATACATCCACTCACACATGAAAACAAACATATAGACACATGCACACACACACATGAACATTCCCCTTATGCATGCAAAAACACAAATATGCACACATGCAAACATAGGCATGTAAAAGCGCACACATATATAGGCACACACACACATGCACACATGCACACACATTGGAACACACACATAGACACACTTATATGCAAATACTCATGTAGGCATAGGCACGTATGTAAGCAGGCATACACATACATAAGATTACATGCACACACACACACACATACACTTGCACATGCCAAGAACACACACATCCATAAATACATGCACATGTGCACATAGACACACAAAGATGCAAATGCATGCACAGAAACACATATGCACATGCATGCCCACACACACACTTGCATGTACACACATGCTCAAAATCATGCATACACACATGCACACTCATGCACAAACATAGACACACACACACACATGTGTACAAACATACATACACATGCACAACATGCATCCATGCACATGCACGTACATTCACAAGTACACACATGCACACATATACACTTGAAAACGCACACATGCACACACACACACACATATGCACATACATGCACATGCACATGCAACCTCATAGACTTACACATGAACACACAAATGCACAACATGCAAACTTGCACAAATACACAAACACACACATGCACACCTAAAACACATACATATATGTGTGCATGCACACACAAACACATGCATACTTTCATGCACACACACATAGATAAACACACATGCATAGTCATAAACAAATGTGAACATGCACATGCACAAACATGCATACATGTGAACATGAACCCACGTGCACACATAAATGCAAACTGACACTCCCTACACACAAACATGCACACACAAATGCACAAACACAAGTATACATAAACACCCACACAAGCTCACACACACACACATTCATCCACACAAGCACATATACACACATGTACACATATAGAAATGCACTTGCAAAAACGTGTGCACATCCCAACAAAGACACATGTACTTGCACATGCACAAACATTCACACACACACACATAGATACACATGCACATATGGACGTTTGCACACATGTACACACACTCACATAAACACAAAATAACACATGGGCACACATGTAGTCACATGTGCACAAACACATAAAGATGCACACAAGCACATGCATGCATAAGCATGCACACATGCACACATGCACATGCACACACAAGCATGCACATATAAATAAACATAGATAAAGACAAATAGAGGTAAATTAACACACGTACACACACCCATATCACACATGTATGCATGCAAAAACACACTAGCACATTGACGCATGCATGCACAAAAAATCATGCTCATATGCACACACGCATTGGCACACATACACACACATACACTTGCATCCATAGACACATATAGACTCATATGAACACATGTGTACAAGCATGCACACATATGTGCACACACCCACATGCCTCACTTGTACACGCACACAAACTCACACACACATGCACCTGCATATACATGCATGCACAAACATGCAAACAAAAACACACACATGTACACATGCACAAATACCTACACAAGCACATAACCAAACACGCATGTCAATAAACACATGCACGAATGCATAGATACACACACACACACACATAAACATGCAAACCCATGCAAAAGAAAACACATGCATAAACACACAAGCACAAGAGCAAACATGAACACACATACACATGCAGATAATCATGCCCACATACGTGGTCAAATGCAAACACAGAAATGCACTTGCTCACACATGCACACACACACACACGCACAAAACATGTATGCACAACATACACACAAATGCACAAATATGGGTGCATACATGCATTGGCACACCAGCACACACGAAAACACAAATCACATGCACATGCTCATGAAAACATGCACAAAAGCACACAAACACACAAACAAGGATATGCATACATAGTTGTATACACACAAGCAAACATTCTGACAAGCATACATGAAAACATGTACATGACCACACATGCACACACACACAAACATAGATGCACATAAATGATCATATGCACACAAACACAAGCATACACAAACTCAAATCTATATGCACATGTACACATGTATGCACAAACATGTATACATATTCATGTCTACATACACATGCAAACACACACACATGTACACATAAACACAAATACAACCACACCCACACTCACAAGTACATATACACACACATACATATGCATTCACACTGGTACACAAAAAGTACATACACAAGTGCACACACAAGTGCACACACAAGCACACAAAGGAACATACTCAAACACATCCATAAATGCCCATGCACACACACACACACACACACGCATACACGTACACTTACGAAGGCATGCACATGCCCACACATACATGCAAGCAAACACACAAGTACATGCATATGCACATGGCATGAATGCCTATACAAATATACAAACTCACACATACATACACATGCACACACATGGTCACACAAACATGCATGCATGCACATGGACACGAACACGCACATTCACTAACACACAAAAGAATGCACATGTATATCTACAAAAATGCAAGAATGAAAACACACACATCTACAAGCACACATGCATATACACACACAGACACACACACAAGCATAGCTAAATGGGGACAAGCACAAGAACATGCACAAATTCATACACGAGTGCTTGCGCACATGGACAACCTCCATGCACACACACCCACACATACATATACAATGGCACAATCATGCATGCATATATGCCCACACATGCACACTCACGCACATACAGACATGCACACAAAGATACACACATGCTCACATACATGTTGGAACATAGAATGACAGAGATACATACCCAACAAACACACATGTGCCCACACACACACAACCACACATGAACCCTCACACATACACAGGCACACAAATACACACATAAATAAACTCATGCTTACACATACACAAACTAGTATGCATCCACACATGAACTCACAAATACATATTCTGAGACATTAATGCAAGCACACACACACACATGCATACATGCATGCACAATTGCATACACACACACACACATACATGCACAATGACACAAGAACTTGTACACACTTGCATGTTAACACATGCACATGTATGCACAAATGCACATGTACACTCATACACACACACACAAATACACACGCACGCACATACATACATGCACAAGCACACACATGCAAATAAATATGAATATGCACACACATAGACATGCAACACAAACACATATGCTAATGCACATAAACACATACACACAAACATGCACATACACACACATACATGTGGATAGGCAAAAGCATGCACACAAGCTCACAAATTTACACAAACACAAGAGCAAATACATGCAAACATGCATGCACAAAAACACATTTGAGCACGAGAGCACATAGATGTGCAAACACGCACACATGAACACACATGTGTGCTTGCAGCTACAAACACATGTTCGTGTATGCATGAATACAAAACATACACATGTACACGTAAGTACACACATGTACATACACACACGTACATACACACGAATTCATACATACACACACATATACACACATGCACAAATGCACACACAAGCAGACACACTCACACAAAAGAACATGCATGTATACACAAAGACACAAAAAACCTACCAACACACAAATGCACACAAATCTACAAACATGCACAAACATGCTCATGAACACATATGAACACGCACATATAAACAGCCATGTGTTCTTAAAAACACAAACATACACATTCACCTATGCAAATAAGCACATAACACATAGAAACATGCACACACACACACACAAACACACACACATAAACATGAAGACGTACACCTATACATGCTCACAGACATACACACACACACATGCACAAGGCCAAGCACAAACACATGCATAAACACATAAAAACACTCACACAAAAGTGTACACATGTGCACATGCTCACACATGCACAAACATGAAGTCACACACATGTGTGTGCACTCGCACAAATACACACATGTGTGTGCACGCACATACACACATGAGCACACAAGTATACATGAATGCATGCAAACATTGTAAGCATAGAAAAACACACCCATGCATATTAACCCACACACGTGTATGCTCTGCCACACATGCACATATGTTCACCACACATATACTCACATGCACCTTCACTCACACCTAGATGCATATTTACACTCACCCCCATAGAAATGCACACACAGACAAACACACAAATGCACACATACCCAAGCATCTGCTTATCCACACACAGCTAAACCGACTCACATGTTCACACACACACCATGCATATAGCAACAAACACCCACCTATATACACATGCAATGACACACACACACCCATAAACACACATACAAACACATGTACACAAGCTCACATATTGAATGAACACATGAGCACAAACACATGCACACTCATAAGCACACACATACTCACATCGACATGCACACATGCTTATACACATGTGCACACACACACACACATTCACACATATGCACTCCTACTCAAATGCATAAACACAGGTGCACAAACACAAGCCCAAGCAAATGCATGCTGCCATGCATGAACACAAGCACATGTGTACAAATATAGAAATGTATTCACACACACACACACACACACATATATATATATATATATGCATACCTATGCCAATACACACATGCATACAAGAATACTCCAACACACAAATGCACAATGCACACATGCACATACACATGCACATTCACACTCATGCATCTATACAATAAGTTAGATACACAAGTAGACACACACAAACACATGCAGATGCATAGTCACTCAAGGACACACACATGCACCCACATGCAAACTCACTCACACTTATGCTCACCCATAAACATATATACATAAAGGTGTGCTTGCACACACATGTGCATGCACATAGAAATGTGCACACATACACACACACATATGCACACATGCACTTGCACACAAATACTCATTAACAAACACATGCACACATACACACATGCATGCACAAGCACATGTACATGCACTAGCATGCATGTATACTTGTGCTTACACACATGCACACACACAAACACACATACAAATATGTACACACACATGCACACACATGACAGACACACATAAACACATGCATACATATATACATACACATACAAGCATGCACAAATGTGTATGTGTGGACATACACATGCGCACACTCATAGGTGCACACACAGGCACATACACACACACACACCAAAATAAACACATGCTTAAACTAACACATGTAGACATGCACATGAACACATGCACACAAACTCGCATATATATGCATGCACACACATGCACATAAACTCATACACACATCTACACACAGGCACGTATACAACCAAACATATACAATCATAAACACATGCATGTACACAACCAAACATATACAATCACAAACACATGCACTCATGCACACATGTGCACCTACACTCACACAGGAACACTTATGCACCCACATACATGTGAGCACCTAAGCACAAAATTTTGTAAATGCCTTAATACTTGTACACAAGCTCAGAGACACACACATGCACACAATAAAGGACACCCATGCTCACACACTCCTATGTTTTAACACACACACATGCACATAAATACACACACACACACACACACACACTTGAACACATACAAACATACATACAAACTCACACAGGCACATGTACACACCTGCAAGTGCATGAAGAGATCCACACATGTACAATTAAACACACAGATGCACCTAAATATACTCATGTAACTACACACACACATACATGCGAATGTACTCAAAGATGGACACACACACATCTACACACCCACACCCATTCATAAATATGTGCACTCACAAGAACACACACACATAAAGGCACACAGTAACATACATACATGCCCAAACACCATCACACATGCACACACACACATGCTCATATACACACACAAACAAGAACACACACACAAACATGAAAAAATGTAAGCACACAAGGAAGCACAAACACATGCACACACACACACATTCAAATGCACATGCATATGCATTAAAACTCAGACACACACATGCACACCCACCTATGTGCTAATGTACAAATGCATATGCCCATAAACATTCATACACATGCTCACACAGACACGCATATATACACACACACAAATGCACATATACGTACATACACATACGCACAAAGGACAAAAATATGTACACACACACATATGCATGAATCCCTAGGCAGGCACACACAAGCACATATGCACAAACACACAAAAACACATGCATGCATGCACATACACAGACATTTGTACCAAGATTGATACATGCTCATGAATATATGAAAACACACACACACACACACAAATGTACACACATTTAAATGCATATACATGTGAACAAACACATATGTACATTAATACTCAAGTACACATACACAAATGCAAAAAAATGCAAACAAGCACACACACACACACACACTCATATGCATGTAAGCATAATCATAGACCATTGCAAATCCATTGCTGGACATGCACACACACACACAAATATGAATTGCACACACACATACATAAGCACATGTACACACAAGCATGCATTCACTGACATGTATGTATTCACACATGTACACACACATGCATATACATCCACACACGCATGCTCACAAACACACACAAGCACAAATGGTTGAACACATGCATTATCCTGTAGTCAGGCAAGCTCGCACATGCAGACACACACTTGCATATGCATATATAAATGAAAAAACATAGGCACACAAATAAGCACACTCATATACATGCACAACCACACAGATGCACATGCATATGCATAGGTACTCAAACATGCAAACACATGCATGCACCGATGCACAAACATATATGCCCACATACATTGATACATATAACCACACATGAACCCACACTCACATTCACACATGTGCACAAACATACACAAACATGCACATGCAAATGTACACATCCAAGCATATTCACACAAGTAGACACAAACACATGCATGCATAAACACTGGCACATGCACACACACATGCACACCCACACATGCATGCATACACATGCACTCACTCACAAACATATGCATAAGCACACACATGCAAAAAACCATACACACATAGATAATGCATGCAAGCATATACACATATGCACAAACATACAAAACCACATACACATAGGTGGGAGTACACACACACACATAAACCCGCACACACACACATAAACACACACACACACACCAATGCATCCATACACACTCGTGTGCATGATAAAAAAACACACTCATGAACACTTGTGAGTGCACACACACATGCATGCACGTACACACATGAACAACCCACACACTCTTGCAAACAAACATAAGCATGTACACACCCACATAGATACATGTATACACACGTGCACACAGATGTACACAAAAGCACCCACATCGAAACACACATACATATGCTCTCTCACACACACGTAGGAACATGCATGTGCACACTCACTCACAAACACACATAAGCAGTTATGCACATATGCAAATACACACAAGCATATGCACACCTATGCATGCACACACACACACACCTACACAAATGCACACATGCATGCACAACCATGCACACACACACACACAAAACTTCATATACATGAACACTCACAGCACATTCACATGCACACACTCAAAAAGGCACATATGCAAACACACATAGACACACATGCACATAGATGCATAAACATACAGACCTACATGCACTTGTACACACACCAAGAAAACTAATAAAACACACACAACAACAACATGCATAGGTACACACCCACACACATATGTTGATGCACATGCAAACACATATACACATACATATACTAACACTCACACACATGCACACAAACACTCAAACATACACAAATACAAATGCATGCACAAACACATGCATAAATGGACACATGGGTGCACACACATTGGTAGAACCATCACAAACATGAACACACAAATACATATGTAGACACACGTGCTCGCATGCACGTGCATACACAGATATGCACACACACGACCATCTCATGTACCAAGAACTAGAAACAACACACACAAACGAAAATATGCACACTTGGTCACATAGATGTGGGAACATGCACTGAAAAATACATGCACACACACACACACTCAGTTGTATGGACATGCATGCACACTCAAACTCATACATAACCACATACACATGCTTGTGCACATGCACACACGTTTGCACACATACTCAAATGCATGCATACATGAATACACCCACACACACACTCAAGAACATATGGACATAAGTACGAAGACATGTACAACCATACACACATGTATGCACACCCACACACACACAAGAACAACCAAACACATGCACATAAACATATGCACATACATAAAAGCATACACAAATACACACACACACTCAAACATATACAGAAACACATGCACACATGCACACATAGCCTGACACAAATGTACTTAAATGAAAATGAGCACACATACAAATGGACACACATGTACATGCACACACACACACAGAAATGCAAACAAATACAAACAAACACACACATGCTCAAAAATGTATGCACATGTGCTTACATGTATACACATGGATGCACATACACATGTACACATACACACACATATACATTTGCAAAAACATTGATACACACATGCACATATATAATGCACACACATGTACATACATATACAAACACAAGCACATAGACACATATGCACACAAACATGCATACACATGCACACATGCTTGCTCATACACACACACATGCTCACACATACACTACAACATCAACACATATGCATATGCACACATGCATTTGCTTATACATACACAAAAAAAAACATAGGCACACAAGGAAGCATACACACACAAACACACATGCATATGTATAGGAACTAAAAAAAATGTGCATGCACACCCACACATGCACTTACACTAAGAAACACGTGTAGTCAAGCACAAACACATATGCCCACCTACATTCATTAACATGCCTACGCAAGCGCACACTTACAAACAGATACACATATGTGCTTGAACACAAATAACAAATCACACAAATACGCACACAAGCACAAATCCATAGATAGGTATATGCATGCACACATATGCAAACACAAATACATGCATACCTACACACACATACTTGAAATGAGTGCATGCACACATACATGCATGTTCACACACACAACTTGGTGTAGATGTACATAAACACACACTCACTCACACACCCAAATGCAAGCACAAACATGCACACAAACACACAAAAAACACACAAATACACTCAAACTGAAGCAAACACACACATACACACATGCTTAGTCATAAACACACACATGCAAACACACAAGCATACACACAAATCTATACAAACACACACACACATACATGCACATGCATATGCAAGTGCACATACACACATGCACACATGAGAACATGAAGACAAACATACTTTCACACACAAACACACTTGCATGTACATGCATGCACACACAAATGCATAGCTACTTATGCACATTCATTTGCACACACACTTAAATGCATGCACATACAAGAACACATGAACATAGAGGTACAGGCATATGAATAATCTCATACACACAAACAAATGTACCCTAATACACACACAAAGACATGCACCCAAACACACACACAAACACTACACTCCCACAAGCATACAAAGACATGAACATGCATAAAAGCACACATGCAAACATATGCACAAACACACAGATGCTCACACACCCATACACACATGCACACAAACTCATATAAAAATGTGCATAAATGCAAATGCACACAAAATCAAACACAAGCACATACACATACAAGTATGCATACGTGTAGACATGTAAACACATATGCATGCATGCACCTACACACATATATACATGCAAACACATTGGTACACATACTCATACATCTATAATGTACACACACACATGCACAAGCACATGCACAAATAAACATGTATGCACACACCCACATGCACATACACACATATGTATACACATGCACACATGAATACTCACACACATAAGCCAAAACACTCACACACAAGTTCACACACATACTCATACATGCACTACCATATAAAGACACTTGCTCACATAAGCACAAAGATGCATAGGCATGCACATGCATATGCACACTTGCATATATACACAAACTAAAAAAACAAAAGCAGACAAAAAAGAACAAACACATTCTTGCATATACACACAAATGTACATGCACATGCGTAGGCACTCAAATATGTGGATAAAAGCTCATCCACACACGGACTCATATGTACACACACACACGTGCACTCACACAATAACACATATGCCCACATACATTCATACACATGCACACACACATGTACACATACACAAACACAGATGCACATATAAGCACAAAGCACTCAAACCTACACACACATGTGTCTGAACCTATTAACAAGCACGTGCATGCACATATGCACAAAAAAACAGACACACATGTATGCATGCACACACACACATATACAGACACGTGTGCATGAATATATAAACACATTCACACATACACAAACTCGTACAGATGAGGACATATACACACACATAAATGCATGTACAAACACACACACACACACATGCAAGCAAGCACATGCACATACACACGCACTCACATGCACACAAACACAAAAACACACAAAAAAAGATCATAGATATGCACAAACATAAATGAACACACAAACACTCACAGTCACAAACATATACACATGCAAAAACACAAGCACACACAAACACATCCATACAAACACACACATATATATATGCATACATATATATACCCACATACACACACATACTAGCACACACACAAAGCATGCAAGCACATACATAAACACACATAAATGTGGACATATACACATATGTGCACACATACAGCCATAGACATTCATGCCACCTAACATACTAACACACACATAAAGGCAACCACATGCTCACAAACATATGCACACACACACCTGGACATATGCCCACATGCCCACAAACACACATGCACACATACATGCACCAACACCCATTTACACATGTCCACACATACACAAACCCACATGCACATGCACATGTACAAAAACACATGTGCATCCATGCACTAATGTCCACATGCACACACACACACACGTACACACACATCCGTATACACCTACACCAATGCACACACACACATGAAAAAACATGCATGCACACACACATGTACAAACACCAATATGCACCTACTCATACACACACACATGCACCACTATATGTAGCCACTCACAGACCCACACAAATGAATAAATGGTGCCACACACACATAAACATGTAAGCACGTACACATGTTCACCAACATGCTCACAGACACAAGCACACAAATGTGTGTAACCATGCACACACACGAAAACACTCATGCACATGCACACTTATACAAATAAATAAGCTCACACATGCACAAGAACACAGAAACACACACATGCATAGGCACACAAATACTCTTATGCAACAACACTAGTAGACACATGCACACATATACTTATACAAACAAATGCATGCACACACAAATGAATAAATTCAAACACTCACAAACACACACATACACAAACAAAAGCTAACATACATGGACACACCCACACACACACATGCATGCATGCACACACACACACACATGCACATGGATGAATACAAACACAAGTACACACCAACATAAACACACACACATATGCACACACTAAACATATGCATGCACACATAGATCCACACATATATAAATAAACACGTACACACTCACTCACATAGATGTGTACACACACATGCATGCACATACAAATACACACTCATGCATACACAGACACACATATGCACAAATACATACAAGCATACATGCACACACAGACACACACATGTGCTCATGCTTGCAGACATACACAAATGCACAAACATGCAAACACACATGCATGTATGAACATGTTAACACACAAGCTCACTCACACACATAAACACATACACACACACACACACTTGTACACACCCAAACATTAACACATGCATATACTTACACACACATACACAAATGCACATACATGCATACACACACATACCCACACACATTCACCCACACATACAAACACACACAGATGCACATAGACACACATATAGACCAAAACACACATATGCAAAACACATGCACACATGCATGCACATATGCCTACAATCAAACATACACATGCACGCACATGCATGGACATGCACACAAATGTACACAAACACACAAAAATACAAGCGCACACAAACCCCCGCACATGCACACACATATAGATATGCATACATGCACATAAACACACAAAAATAGGCAACACTTGACCATAAGTGCACAAGTGAGCAAACAAGCATGCATAGATGCAGATAAACAACCATGTGCACACATACATGCACATAAAACTCATGAGTGCACATTAGTTGACATACAAAAGCACGTACACACAAGAGAATGCATACACAAAAGCACATGCACATAGACACGCACACACATAGATGCCCACATAGGCACACACAAACAAACACATGCACTCACACAAACAAATGCATACAAATATACACAATTATACACATGCATATCCACACTTGCACACTTGAACGAACACACAAACATGCACTCACACACACATCTTCCCATTTCCACACATACACACATAGACTCATGCACATACACACACATGCATACTCACACATAGACACCCACACACATGCATACTCACTAACACAAATTCCCACACCCACGCAAGGCCACGCACATACAAGCAAAACACACACAAACATGGACACATGCACGTGTGTGCCAAGCACGCATGCATTGGCACATGCTAGCACATACACATACAAGCACTTGCATACAAACACACACATAAGCATGCATACACACACAAGAATGCACTCACAAGTGAACACATACATGGGCACTAGCAAATGCACACACACACATCCACATGTGCACATACATACAAAAGTACAAACTCACATGAACGCAATCACAAAGCACACAGTCACATGCCCACACACACATAAGCATACATACATACACTAATGCACACATAGAAATCTACATGCACACTCCCTCACACACAAACATGTGCACACATACATAAACATATAAACATGCATGCACAAATGTAAATGCATACAGACATGTACACTCACACACACACATACACAAGCATTTGCAAAACCACACATCGATGCACACACAACACATATGCTTGCAAACACATATTGACACATGAATGTGTACACATGCCCACAACCACACATGAACATGCAATCCCCACACAACACCACATGCACTAACATAAGTAGGCATATATGCACACACTTACACCCACATTCACACAAAGATACACATTTATACACATGTACATGCCTACAAGCACACATGCACACATACACACACATGCACACATGTACACACACATGCACAAGTGTGAATGCACACATGCACATGAAAGAACATCCACTCACAAGCACATGCACACATTCACACATGCCCATGCACACATGCACACACATGCATATAAACAACCATATATGCATAAGCACATGTACACACACCCGTGCAAACAAAAAAATGCTAACACACATGCACTCATGGCAAGAAACATACACATAAGCACGTAAATAGGAATAGAAAGATGTACACATGCTCGCAAGCACCCAAATATGCACATGCATGTGCATTCATACACTTAAACACACACACACACCAATACACACACATACATAGACATGCACACATACACACACACACACACACACATGTTCATGCAAGCACACACACACACACACACACACTATCAAACACACTCTCATATACTCAGACACATGAAGGCACAAATACACACACAAGCCCACATACTGAAACACACGCATGCATGCACATGCACTTACATACAAGCACGTGAATTGTCACACATATAGAAGCACAACAATATGTACAAACATGCACAAGCACACACACACATGCTTACACACTCATAAACACATATACACACACACATACAAACAAAAATACACATGCATATGCACTTGCGATAAGATACACACACACGTAAACATGAACACACACATATACAAACTCACACACACTTAGGCACATGCATGCTTGCATATAAAGACATACATAAGCTGACATACACACACAAGCAACCACTCGCATGCCCAATCATGTGCACACACATACACGCACACACACACATATTCACACTCACACATACAAATGTCTGCACGCACATGAATGCATGCACATAATCACATGATCACACACACATAAGCTTACATACACACACTAATGAACGCACACTAAACATCAAACACCTCTCCCACATGCACACCGATAGACAAAGACACCCATACATGGATGAATATGCACACTCACACAAGCCCACACGTATGCACACACACACACATGCACATGCACACATATAAATGCACTCACACACACACATGTACACATGCATGCACATAGCCACATACACACATGCACACATGCCAACACACACATACATGTCAATACACACATGCAAATGCAAATGCATAAACACACAAACACAAACAAGCAAACATACAAAGTAATACATGTGTATGCCTCTACATGAATGCACATGTACACACACATTCCCATAGCCATGCATAAGTACACATATGTATGCACAACACACATAAACATGAACATGAACTCGTGTGTGCCCACATATGCATCCACTTACAGAGAGACATGCACACATACATAAATGTACACACACACACACATACATAAAAATGCACATGCATGCACACACATTAGTAAGTGCACACACAAGAAAATGCATGTATCTGCATATATACATACCTACACAAGCATGAGCACACACATGCATAGACAAACACATTCATATGAAAGCATTCATATACACACATGCACCCATCCACACACACATATGCACAAGAATACACACACACATGCACATACCCAAAGTCACACATATTTATATGAACATGTACACACATACATATAGACACACAATAACACAAGAACACATAGACAAGCACATGCACACATGTTCACACATGCACATACATGCTTAAACACGAGCATAAATACATGAAGATACCCACACAAATGCAATGTGTAGACAAATACAAACACGCCTACACATGAACATGCACGCACACACACACAAACACGTATAAACATGCTCATATGCACTCACACACATGCACATGCATACATCAAACACACACATGCACCCACATACCCACACAAATGCATAATATTAGATATGCACACACAAAGATGTACACACTCACATGCATGCACGTATACACAAAAAATATATTAGCACACATGCATGCATGAACGTGCACACAAGCATACAAACTTGTACATGCACACAGACACTGTGTAAGTGCATAGACATGCACACACACACACACACATATACATACATGTATGCATGTACACATGTGCATGTATACACATGTTCATATTCACAACAAACACCATAAAGACACCTCCATATCCATACATGCACACACACACACACGTACACATGCACATACACATAAATAATGATACAAATTTACACACGCACACACATGTATACAAATGAACACTCACATAAACCCACATACACACATGTACACACATACATTTGTATGTAGGCACACATACACATACACAAATGTATGCACAAAGCCACACAAAAATACACAAATAGAGGCACATGCCCATGTGCACACACATGCACATGTAGATGAATGCCCAGGCATGTGCATGCACGTAAACAAGTAGACATGCACACACACACACACATACACATGCACTCACAAGGATAATCATGTAGAAACACACATATGCACACACACATATATAGATGCATAAGAATGTTGACACAAAAGAACAAGCACATGCATACACTAACATAGAAACACACAAATGCATACACATGCAAATGTATGCATAAGTAAACACACAAAAAGAAACTCATAGAAAGGCATGAACACACATACATATGCACATGTAGACATAAATATTTGCACAAACACATACACAAACACAAATACAAATGCACTCGTGCATCTAAACACATCAAAAGATTCACACTTTCAAACATGCACATGCACTAACAAATACACACACTAATGTGCATACACACATGCATGCACCCACACATACTGATGTCTAGTCTTGCACACATAGACATGCATTGGCACATATGCACACATACACACATGTTCACACACATATGCAAACATAAAAATGCATGTATACACACACATGCATGCTTACAAAAAACTCATATGCATGCAAACATGCATTTATGCCCTCGCACTCACATTCACACACACAGACACACAAACACATGCATGCACATACACAATCATTCATGCACACAAGCACACAAACACATAAACACACACACATATGTCTAGACAGACATACATAGACACACATAGAACTGTGTGCATATACACAAACACACACATAAGTACATGCATACACATACATGAAAACATGAACACACAAAGACATAAACATGTACACACACACACATGCACACACATACATTGACACGAAAAATGTACAAACATGCTTGCATACACACACACAAGCATGGAGACACAGACCATGCAAGCACATTAACACACACACAAAAACATGCATAATCACACATGTAGGCACACATATTCATACACACATGAACTCAACCACACACAGATAAACATGCAAGAACACAAAAATTTAACCAAGCAAATACATGAACATATACATGCACATGCACATGCAAAAATAAACAAACACACTTACAAATACATGCACATGCATGCAAGAATGCACACATAGATAGATGGCTATAGGCAAAGACAAATAAAAACGATGCATATAGTCACACACACATGCACAAACACACTCACGAAAATACACACACCCACACATGCTCACAAACATACACAAAAACAAGCACAAATAGACACAATCAACACTCACACAAGCACAAGCACACATACACTCATGCTGACATACACACACACATACACACATGAGTGTACTTACACATATGGATACATACATAAATAAAGCACACCTACACATGAACACACATGAGCACATGCACATACACACCTAAATGCACATGCACATATGCATGCACATTTCCACACTCATGCATAGATACTCGCACACATACACATAGAAACATGCACGTGTAGACACAGACATATGCACACTGACATGAACATGTGGAGACACATACATACACCCATATGCATACAAGCACAAACACACTCATGTACACAAAAAAAGACCCACATGCTTGCAAGAATGTTAACACATAATATACATGCACACACAAACACATGCATGAACAAACATCAACAAAAATAGATACACAAACACATATGCAACTGTACATGCACAAAGACATGTCCAAATATGCATAAACATTCACATGGGCACATAAAAGTGTATCCATGCACACATGCACAAATGCACTTGTGCACAGACACAAACACTAGCATGCACACAAACACACACGCAATCTTACACACACATAAACACACCTATGGACATGTGCTTGCTCAGATGCACATGCATAGGAACACACACTCACATAAATATGCACATGTACACACAAGTACATGCACACACACACACACATACATGTGCACACACAAGCATGCACATGCATGCATGCATGTGCACACACAAGCATGCACATGCATGCATGTGCACACACACACACATGCACACATTTTGTTATTGTACATATGCTTCCAAATATAGGCACACACACATGCATGAACACACTCACATGTGCATATGCTCACACACACATACACAAATGCAAAAATGCAATAGCACACACACATACACACATGCACATAGACATGCATGCTTACATAGATGCACATGCACATACACATAACACTCCCATGCAAACCCATCTAAACATGCATGCACAGCCATGCTTACACATATATGTACAGACTTGAATACATACCCTTGGACATTGAAACATACAACTAAATAGATGCACAATGACTCAAATATACGCCAATGCATACACATACATGCACACACACACACACACACACTTTTAGACACACTTATGCTCACAAACCCACACACACACAAGCACATATGCACACAAAGGCACACACACACATGTACACACACATTAATGTATATACACACAACAACACTTGCACACGCATGCACTCGCACAAACTTGCATATGCACACACACACACACATGTACCCACACAAGCAAACACATACACATGCACTCACGCAAATGTGCATGCACTAGCACCAAAACTTTCGCACCCATGTGCACATCCATATGCATACACACATGCATAAATGTAGACACACAATTACACTTACCCACATGCATACACACACATACACATGCACACGCACGCAAACACGCACAAGTACACACATGCACATGTTCACACACATACACACATACACACGCATACACAGAGTCATGCACACACATACATACAGATACTTTCACATGCATACATGAAAACTTGCATACACACATGCATGCACACACTTTCATGCACACAAACACACCAATATATGCACACCATGGACATAAAGATGCAAACACATACCCGCATCACTTGTGCACACTAAAAAACACATTCACATAGATGCACATGGACACAAGCATGCACACAAAAACATACAAATACACACATATATGTATAGATACTTGAACATGTGTACACTTACATATTCATACATACATGCATACACACAACAACCACACAAAGATATGCATACTTGTTCACACACACACAAACACATATTCCCTATGCATGTACACAAATGCACAAAAGTGTTTGGGTACATGCATGCAAATATACATAGATGTACCCATAGAGACATGTATAAGCACATGAACATACACACACACACACACCAATAAACACACACATAAAGATGCATGTTTGCATATTTGTAGAACATTCAAATATGCATTCATGCACAAACACATGCCTAAGAACACAAACATATGCAAGCACACACACATTAGCAAAAGCACTCGCACACACACTCACACTCATGTGCACCAAAATGCACATATGCATACACACATACACACTATACACACAAACATTCATACACACGTATACACACTTTCATGCATGCATGCACACTCATATGCACACTAATTGCACATACACACACATACTCACATACACATTTGCACATGCATATATACACAAATAGTCATGAACACGTACACACACTTGCATGCATGCATGCACACTAGTTGCACATACACACATGCACACACACCCATATGCATGCACACACATATACACAAGCATGCACACACAAATGCAGACGCACATACACAATCACACTTGCACACATGTTCACAGACCATAATAAACACAAGTGTGAGCCCACAAATACACACATGTGATTGCATGCACATACATAGATCCACAAAAGCACACAAACTAATGCACACACACATATACACCCGCACATGCCCACACATATGAACACGAACACACACACACAGACAAATTTGCACATGTGCACATGCATAACTGCACACACACACTCACTCAATCACACTTGCACAAACAAGCACATGCACACACATGCAAACCCATAGTCACATAGATGCACAGATACAGATCCACACACATGCACATGCCTGCAAAGGCACACACAAACATACGCACATGTAAGTGCAAAATAACACACATACATACACACCTAGTCACAAGCACAACCATATGCACAATTAAACAAACACATACACTCATACATTCCAACACACACTCATATGCACACACACAAGCACAAATCCACACATACATACAAAAACACAAGCACATACACCCACACATGCATATGCATATGCACATAGGAATGCTCTCATGCACAAACACACACACACACACACAACAAGCATGCACAACATCGAAAATGATTCACACACGTTCTTGAACACACACATGCACGTCCACAAACAAGCATACACACACAGGTGCACGTTCACACTAAGATACACACCACACACTTAGCTAAATTCTCATGCATGCACACATATGCATGAATGGATGAACATATGTGGACACTTACACACCTTTGGACACAACCAAACATGCTAAACCACACACACACAAATAGCATAGACATATGAATATACAAACATATATACACACACACGCACATGCATACTCGCAAACACACATAAGCATACAGATAAACACCAACAACTACACATGCATTTGCCAATACAAGTGCATCCACACACACTAGCATGCACCCAAATGCACACACCTATATGCAATCACACAACCATGCACACACATGCATGCACACATGCAAACATGAACATACAAGGACAAAAATATACACTTACAATTAATAACACACATATGCACTTTTGCATGCATGCAAACATGTGCACACAAGCACATTCATGTGTGCAAACACATGTACACACACACACACACACTTGTACATGCATATACAGACATGTACACATACATGAACACATGCAAACACACACAACACATGCACATACATACACTTTTACAATAGACACACACACAGATATATATATATATATATATATATATATATATATATATATATATATATATATATATATATATATATATATATATATATATATATATATATCTGTGTGTGTGTGTGTGTGTGTGTGTGTTTGTGTGTGTGCACATGCACATAAACATACACATATAGACAAATGCACTCTCATACACACATGCACATGCACACACACACACATGAACACACTTGCACACTCATACAGCATGCACATATAGATGCACCAACGCATGCATGCAAAAGAACACATGTGCGCATAGATACACAAAGATGTGCACACACATACACATGTACACACATGCAAACATGCACACACAAATAAATATGCCCCTATACATATAGAGATACACATGCACATTTACGGTCATGCACCTAAGCATGTAGAAGAATATGCATAAACATGCACTTGCACATATATAGTTACACACATGCACACACAGGCACACACAAACACATAGACATGCACACATGTACATAGACATAAACACATTCACATCTCACAAACATGAAGATACACACACAAACACATGCACAATCTTGCATGCAAGTCCACGCATACACTCACACCCACTCACAAACCCAAAGAAATAAACACACATATGCACATGATGACATAAACATACACACAAACACATCTACACACACTTACATGCACAAACACATGATGTGTGCATACATGCACACAAACACGCACATGTACACATACATTAATGTGCACACACATACATACACACACAAACACATGCAAGAACATGTACTAACACACATAAACACATGCCTATACACACACATACACACATGCACATGTGCTCACACATCACTCACACACATGCACACAGACACATATATAAGTACTCACACATGGACACACACTCAAATATATTAACACTCCCCAAGGCATGCACACAAACATTCACACATAGACAAACATGCACACATACACAAACACACTTTATCATACACAATCACGCACCCACATACATCCACACACAAATGCATGAGCATACTGACACAAGCACAAGTTAACAAATACACACAAACACACACATGAATGCACACCCACAAATGCACACACATGCATACAAAGACATGCATGCACACACACATGCAAACACAATACATGCACTCACACACACAAACATGTGCATGCACACATGCATAAATGCATACACACATGCACATACACATGTATGCATACACACATATGCATAGACACATACACACATGCATGTACTCATGTAAGCACACACAGGCTTATACACATACTTGTACACACACCCACAAACACACACCAACAGACACACACACGCATGCACACACACTTGCACACACATGCACACACGCATATGCACACACACAAAAACACACACACACTCATACACATATACATACACATGCATACACACACACATTCAAAGCCATACATGTCCACACTTTTATGCACACATACACAACTACACACACATGCATGCACACACATGCCTACAAAAAATACACATACATATACACACAAACACAACTATACAAATGCATATAAATATATCCATGCATGCATGTGTAGGATCACACATACACATATATAGAAACAATGCACACACACAAGCATGAAGACACACACATGCCCCCATAAACTCAAACAAAAAACACACACACACACTTGCATAGCAATTCACCCATGCACACACTCATGGACACACACGCAGACATATACACACACTTGCACATGCACACACATATACAGACAACTTCACTCATACATAGATGTGCACACACACACATACATGTGTATACTAGTACATAAAAATATACACAGATAAGTACACATTCATGCACACACACACAAAAACACATAAATGCTAATGTATGCACATATACACACACTCATACACACCCATAGAAACAAACACAAACAAGAAAACACATAGATGTGCCTACACACACACACACATATGCCAGAGTGGTTACACACACATGCATTCATATGCATGCATACACATGCACACACACACAAACACTAACCCACACCCTCACATGTGAACACAAATGTGTGCACACACCAACACATACACACACATGTTCTTGCATGCACATGCACATACACATGAACACACACATACACATGTAAGCACATACACACATGTGCACACATATACACACACACACATACACATAGACCCTTACATAGACACACACATACATGCACATGCACACACATGCAAACTTAGACACACTTACACATACATGAAGACAAACATTCAAAGTTACACACATGTATGTGAACAAAAACACACATGTCAATGCACACACACATAGGAACAAGTACGTATATGCACAACAACATGCAAGCAACCTGACACACAAGCACATAGGCACAAACGCATAGACAGACACATACACAAAAGCACACATGCATGCATACTTGCACACATAGACACACAACACACATGGACATGCATGTATGCATAACACACACCAACTCAAAAACACACACACTAGAATGCATGCACACTCGCACATGAACTCGTACATGTGTGCACACATATATGAATGCACACATGCATTTGTGCATATGCAAGGATATATGCTAACACAAAAATACACACACATAAATGCAATCACACCTATACACACACATACACACATAAAAGGAAGGAATCACACCCACACATGCACACTTGTGCATATGCATGAGCACACATGTACACATGCTCACACCCACATATAACCACACACATGCATACACACATGCACATGTACTCATGCACTTACCGATACACAAACATACATAATCACACGTTAAAAACACAAGCACACACACATACATGCACATGGATAGACAAGAAAAAACACAATCACACACTACACATGCATTCACAGAAACACATGCACTCATGCAAGTAAAAGAACACATGCACATCTACACACACATGTGAACACGTACATGCATACACACAAAAACACACGTGCACATGCAATCAAAACCATAAACACACGCACACAAATCTGTAGACCATCAGAAAAATATACACAGCCATAACCACAGTCACACACCCATGCACACACACACACACCGACACTCACACATGCACATTCATGTGTACACATATGCACAAATGTAAACACAAGTACACACACACATGTAAAAGAACACAAACACCCACAAACTAAAACAAACACACACATACACCCACATATACACACAGATGTGTGCACACAAAAATGCACAAACACATGCATATGCATATGTGCGCGAACATGCACACAACATACGCACATACATAGGAACACCTGTGCATGCATTCATGCACCACTGCACACACGCACACACATACAAAGACATACACATGCAAGCACATGCACATACGCACACTCACTCACTCATGTACACACAAACACACAAATGAACAAAAACACATGAATCCACACACACATGCATCGGTGAGCATACACACATATAATCATATATACACCTATAAATGCACACATAAACGCTCATGTACCCACCACAAGAACACTCAAGTGCATGCAAGCAATAACACACGCACACATGTATATATGTGCACACACACACACATACACATACATAAGAGCATACCCACATGTACACACACACATGAAAGCAAACATATCTCCATATACACACACATATGCATACACATTCACAAGCACACGTGTGTAAACCAAAACACATACACAGATTCATGTGCACACATATAGGCACATGCAAGTAGCACACACAAACCTACACACATACACACTCATATGCAACAACACACACTTGCATGAAAACACTCACACACTAACACATACACATATGCACACAACAATAATCACATGTATGTACAAGCACACATGTGCAACCAAACACACAAGAACACATGCACAGATGCACACACATACACATACACATACGTGCACATGCACATAGACACATATGTATGCACACACACACAACCCACAAACATTCACATACATGCATATAGAAGCACAAAAAACCCAAAAAGACATGTACTTGCACACACGTGCATGCTCACAGACATGCACAAATATAGCCATGCACACACATTCATACATATGTTCAAATACAAACATGCACATGCACTTATACCAACACACATATACACAAATAGTAACAGACTCGACCAAACGCGTGCACACAAGAATGGATGCAAAAATGCTCACATACATGCACCATGCACATTTAAAAGCATAGATGCACACACACACATGCACACCACTCACATAGATCTGCACATGCATACACACACAGACGTAAACATATACAAATACATACATGCACACACACGCACACATACACACATATGCACACATAAAACACAAGCACTCACACATGTACATGAACAAGCACACATAAACGTAGATGCATAAGCAAGCACATATTCACACTTATATAATCACACACACACATGGATGCATGGACACATCCATACACAAGCACACCTATACATACATAGATACATGAACACAAACAAACACATGCATGCACAGGAACACATGCACATGTGCTTGCAAATAAACACATGCATAGCTACACACATGTGCATGCATGCACAAGTGCACACACAAAAATACACACATGTATATGCACTCACACCCACATAAGCACACATAGCCACACCTTCAAGCACACACATGCACACAAATACACACAAAAACACCCACACATAGGAATCCATGCACACGTACAAGCACACATGTACATACGAGCACACACAGATACACACATATGAACTCACACATGTAATTGCATATGCACACACACACACAATACATAAGGACCCACAAATGCACACAATCATACATGCACAATTGCACATGCACATGAAAACAAATGCACACCCTCCAATAATCATATGCACCTGCATACACGCACACACAAACAAACACACATAAGTGCACACACAAACAATTGCACACAAACAAGCACACGAACATAAAGGCATAGATGCACTAGTGCATACAAACAAACACAACACAACTACATCACACACATGAGAGCACATGTGCACACATGCATACATAAGCATATGTATGCAGGTACACACGTAGGCACACATGCACACAGAGATGCACATGCATACACACACACATACTAAGAAACATACACACACAGCACACACACACGCACAAACGTGCAAGCACCTATGCTTGCATGAACACACATACACACACATGTACACACTCAAGCAAACGAACATGCATGTACATGCAAAGAAATGTATATGCATGCACTTGCAGACATATATGCAAACACACACTCCTAGCAACAAACATATGAACACACATTCTTGCACACTTACATGGCATGCAAAGATGCACACAACCATACACATAAATAAGAACACACACACTAGTACACACACAAATATACATATGAACGTAGATGCAAACACGTGTAAGGAAACATGCATGCACTCATACACACACCTGCTAAAAAGCAAATGCACAAGCACATAGACATAAACACACATGTAGATACATAGGCATACTCATAGGCTCATAGAGATGGTCACACATAAGCACATACACATGCACAAAGAAATATAAATGCATGCACACCCTCACATGCACATGCATGCATGTTCACTTAGATGCATGAAGAAACATGTGCACATATACACACACGCACATACCCACTCACACAAACACATGCACACACACCTATATACACAAACACATGTACACAAATTGGCGCACACACAAATACAAACATGTGCATACTCAGACGGACATGTTCATACACATAAACAGACATGGTTAAAAACACACAAATATGCACCCACATAGATACAAATGCACATGCATACAATTGGACACTTACACACACTTAAACATACAGAAACAAGTAGATGTAGACACACAAGTACACATAAATGCACATCTGCACACTCATGCACACAAGTACACACGAATGTATAGTGATATGCACATATGCCCATATACACCCACAAATGAAAAGACACACACATGCAATTATGTACACAATATACACATGCACATAGACATACACATGCATGCATGGGCGCAAAGACATGCACATATATACCCACTTACAGGAATGCACATGGTCACAAACACATGCATGCACACATACATAAGTAAATGCACACATGCACACATGCACACACACACATGCCTACATGTGGATATGCATGTGCACACACACAAACACATGCATGCATACCCATGCATGTATGCACACACATGCCCACCAACACACACACACATACGCACATCTGCAAGCACATAAGCATACAAACACATGAATGCACACACACATGAACATGCACGCACGTGTGCATGCACACAAATTGTGGACGTATACACACTCATGCATGCACATGCTCAAACACACACACACACACATATATGCATATACAACCATAGGCACACACATACATACACACACATAAGGACACACACAAGGCACATAAATGCACACACGCACACATTTATGAGCACACATATGCACACACGCTCACATGTATGAGCACACAAATATACGCGAACACAAACATGCACACACTCACATACAATAACACACACACATAAACATGCATACACACATGCACACACACATACACACATGTGCATGCACAAACGCACAAACATAGATGGTACACACCTATATATGCATATAGGCACACAGACACACACACATATTTTCACAAAGACATGCATATAAATACATACATGCACACACAACCCACAAATATCCACACACACACACAAATACATGCTCGTGCACACACACATACACATTTACACACTCATAAGAACAATCATGCACACATACATGTAAAAACATGCACATACACACACATGCTCACACATAGTCACAGACATAGACAAGAACACACACACATACTAGTAGTACACATGTGCATGCTTACACTCACAACCACATAAGCACACATATGAACAAGAAGACACATGCACACATACATATAGACATACACATAAAAATACATGCTTCCACTCAAGTACAAACATAATCACACAGGCATGCACACACACTCACACACATTCATAAACGTGTGCATGGAGACACAGACATATATGCACATGCATATAAACAAAAGCACACACATGTACACATAGGCACATATACACAAACTTGTACACACTCTCATGCATGCATACATGCACATACTTATGCACACAGGTGAACACACACACACACACGCATATGCTCATATATAGACCCATGCACAAACATATGCACATGCACAAATATTCACACAATGCACATGCACACACATGGACACACACACACACACTAGAGCATAAGCACAACATACAGATGCACACCTACAAACACATGTGCACACACACACACACATACACAAGCATGTGTTGCACACACATTCATACTTACATTCTTAAACATATGTATGCACATCCATGCACACAGAACGTGTGCACACATAAGGGTAGACTCATGTATAGATATATGTACACACTCATGCATGCACACATATACATGCATGCATGCACACATATACATGCATGCATGCACACACATACATGAGTGAACATGATACGAAGACACACACACACACAAATACACATATGTGCATGCAGTTAGACACACATGCATGAACACACACACGCACCCATATACACGTACAAACACACACACATCCACACACTCAAACATGCACACATTTGTGCATGTGCACACATATTCAGACATGTATGAACATATACATACAGTTTCAAATGCACATGCCTATACACATATGCATGTTACGTATAAAACCACACAAACTGACATACACCCACACACACATGCAATGGCACAACATGGACACATGCACACATACACACACACACACATGTTTACACATGCATGCACACAACCATGCATACATTTTGTGTGCAAACATGCACACACACAGATGCATTCACACACACACACAAATGCATGCACCTGCCACTCACATAAGAACATGCTTACACATGTACATGTACACATACATGGACACATGAAGAAACATGAACACAAAGACACATGCATGTATACTAACACACACAACATGCATACATGCACACTCACACAAATACAAGCACATGTAGTGTCACACACACACACACACTAAAAGACACACACCCATATGTGCACAAACATACACAAAAGAATACACACACTGACACACATGCAAACACACACAAACATACACACACTCACACTCAAGTGAATAAATGCAAATACACATGCAAACACACACACACATGAGTTTTCAAATAAACACTAACACATCTTCAATCACACACCGACATGTTCACATACACACAAGCACACAACCATGCAACCACATATACATATACACATACATGCACACACATGCACAAAAAAACAAATATGCACACACACACACACATAAAATGATGCACACTTACATGCTCACACATGCATACATAAGAACACACATACAAGCACATGCACACCCACCCACACCCCACACATGCACACACCCAGACACATGCACTCTCATGCACAACCAAACACACACTTGAACACATATATATACACACACACACACATATACATTCACATGAAAATACACACACTCATACACTTACATACTCACACACAAAAGCACACACATGTGCCTGTTTGCACACACATACACACACATGAACACATAGATTCACACTAATGCATACAGACACTCACACACATTCACACATAAACACCCACAAACATGAACACAAACACAAATATATTTGCATGCACATGCACACTCATACACACACATGTATGCAAGCACACACATAGATACACACACATGCATACACACACACACACACTTATTTATGCACATGCATGACTACACACACATGTACACACTTACATATGTATAACAACACACACATGCACATACACACATATACACACATAAACATATGCACATACACACACACACACACGTAAAGAAATATAGTTGCATGCACATAAAAAAATACACATAAGCATACACACAAACATTCTTATACATAAATGAATACATACACATGTGGGTTGATATAAGCAGGCACACATGCACAGACACGTACATGCATGGGTATAAAACAAGTAAAGACACACACATCCACATGTGCACAGAAGTCCACACATGCACACACATATAGACATACACACACACATATATACATGCATATGCACACACACCCACCCACACACACACACACACCCACACATGCCACATACTCATGCACAAATGTCATGCACAATGCACGCACCCATGAATACACATAAGCACAAAAACATACACATTCACACACACAACCACACAACATGCATGCACAAACATAAGCATGCATGCATACACACAAGCACACATGCACCATCACACACATGTGTGCAAACATGCACACAAAAACATAAAACAAGCAAATAAATGCATCCACACACTCATATATACCCATGTACCCACACACATGTAATCATGTGCACAAACACACATATGCTGATGCACATAAACACCCATACACACACATTAATGAACATGCACACACACACACACACACACACACACACACACACACACACACACACACACACACACATATATATATATATATATATATATATATATATATATATATATATATATATATATATATGTATATATATGTATAGCCACACACTCACACACATGCATGTATGTATGTAGATGCACATAGGAGCACACAAACACATCTATACACAAATAGACTCCTACATATATGAACACACACACATATGCACACTTATGCACATGCACATGCACACACACAGGTGTGCACACTTATGCACATGCACACACATGAAACTCTATGCACATACACATGACTGCACGCAACACACATGTGCATGCACACATACGTACACATTCAAGAACAACATGCAAAGATGCACACACAGGTGTGCACACATGCACATTCATATACACACATAAGAACGTGCTCATGTACACGTGTATACACACACATTATTACATACTCAAGCATAAGCACACACACACACATGAATGGATGCTCACACATACTCACCCCCACACAAAAATAAGCACACACACATTTACATACACACAACTACACACACATGCCACACACACATGCATACACACACACACACATAAACCAAATGCACACACACATGCACATGGACTAATAAGTGGAAATGCAAATGCACAAATAAACACACAACAATACCCATGCACTTACATAGACCCACATGGATTTACATGTGTGCATACAAACAACCACACAAACATATGCATAGTTACACACACATGCATTCATAGTAATATCCATGCACTTTTGTATGCACCTAAATACATGTACCTATGCAAAAACCATCACGCATGCACATGCACACATGCACATGTATGACAAGACATAAGTGCACACACATGAACACACAAACACATGAATGTGCCCATCCATATGCTCACACATATGCACAAGCATACACACACTTACTCACTCATGAACATGCACCTACACGCACATAAACACATACCCATGTCAACACATAAGCATACATGCACTCATACACACTTTCACACACACACACACATGTGCACATGCACATAGATACCTACACATGACATGCACATAGACCCCCACATGCACACACAAAAAATAGGAACAAACACCCACACAAACACACGTAAACACACAAATGCCCATGAACACACACCAACACACATACACATGCACACACACAAACATGCAATGATAACCATGCATGAATATACATGCACACACACATGTAGACACATATACTTAGTCACACACATGCACATGAAAACCTCTACAAACACACAAATAAAGACATCTATACACCCATACACAAGAAAAAATATGTTTACACACAAACACACAGGCACATGCACATAATCATGCTCATACACTAAATACATGCAGATACTCTTAAACATCCACACACACTTACATCAATGAACACTCATACATACATAAGCTCAACCATGCACATATACACATATGTGCATATGTGTACATGCACTGAAACACACACACACACACACATGTAAGTGCATGCACATGAACTTAAAAAAATGCATATGTACATACCCTGACACTCACATGGACATATATAAAAACTCACACACACACATGCACATGCATGTAGGCACACAAACACACACATGTCCGTAGAAGCACATGCATAGAAACAACCACACATACACTCACACCTATGCACACATATGCATAAATACACACTCATGCACGCATAAAGGAACATACATGTATGCACGCCAGTACACATGTGCAAACACACACACAAGTACACATGCATGCACACACATATATACATGCTTGTGTGCACACACTCTCCTATATGCATGCATAGATAGTACTCACAAACATGCACATGCATATGCTGACGCACACATAAACATACATATGCATGCACGCACACACACACACATGTGTATGATTATCAGTGTGTGTTTTTGTATGTGTATGTTTGTATCTGTGTGCAAGTGTAGATTTTTGGGGGGTTGTGTTTATATGTGTGTATGTGTATCAGTATTTCTATGTGTGCTTATGTGTGTATAGGTCTATGTGTGTATATATGTTTATGTGCGTGTGTCCCTACACTTGTGAGAGTACACATACGTGCATGTGCATGTGTTTGTGTTTGTGCACTTGATTGTGTGTGTATTTGTTTGTTGTGCATGCAAATGTGCATATGTGTTTGTGCCTATTTGTGTGTGTAATAATGTGTATATGTATGTGTGTGTGTGTGCATATGCATGTTCTTTTTTCAGCTTGTTTGTTTCTTTGCATTTGTGTCCTTGTGAATGTATAAGCGTGTTTATATGCATATGTGTGAGTGCATGTCTTTGTAAGTGCATGCATGTGCATGTATGTGGTTGCATCCATGTGCATGTTTATGTGTGGCTATCCATGCACATGGTGCATGTGTGTGGTTATGCACGTGCATGTGTGTATGTTAGTGTGTGTCCTCTTATTTATGCATGTGTACATGCATGTGCATATGTGTGTATGTCTTTGTATGTGTCTTTGTGCATTCATGCTTGTGTGTGTTGGGGGGGGGGGGGTAGGTTGTGTGTGTGGTGGGAGGGGTAAGGGTGGGTGTGAGTATGCTTATGTAAGTGCATGCATATGTGTATGTGCACATAGGTTCATGTGTGTTTGTTCATGTGTGTATGTGCATGTGTGTGCATACATACATGTGTTTGTATCTTACGTGCACATGTGTGTGTGGGTGCACACATGTATGAGTGTCTTTGTGTATGTGCATGCGCATGTGTGTGTTTGTGCAGATGTGTTTGTGTTTGTGTATGTGTCTCTGTGTGCATGTGTGTGTATTTGAAAGTAAGTGTGTGCTTGAGTATGCAAGTTTGTGTGTGGTTGTGTGTGTACGACTTGTGCATGTGCTTATGCATGTGTGTGTGCATGTTGTGTGTATGTGTGTTTTTGTGTGCATGCATGTTGGTGTTTGTGCACACATGTGTTTGTGTTTTTTTGTGTGTACATGTGCATGTATGTATATGTGTGAGCATGTCTACATGAGTTAGTGTGTGTATGCATGTCCGTGTGCGTTTATGTGTATGTGTTTATATGCTTGTTCATGTGTGTGTGTGCATGTATGCATAAGCAAATCTGTACCTGTGTGTGTGTCTATGTATACATGTAATCATGTCTATATGTGTGTGTGCATATGCATGTGCCTATTTGAGCTTGTTAGTGTTGGTTCATGTGTATGCATGTTTATGTGTGTACATGTTTGTGGCATGTCTTTGTGGGTGCATGCATTTGCATGTGTGTGTGGCTATGCACGTGGTATGTGTGTGGTTATGTACATGCATGTGTGTATGTCAGTGTGTGTGTTCTCTTGTCTCTACATGTGCACAAGCATGTGCATGGGTGTGTGTTTGTATGTGTGTTCTTATGTATGCATGCTTGTGTGTTGGGGTAAGGGTGTGTGTGGGTGGGTGCCAGTATGCTTATGTGTGTGCATACATGTGTGTATATGCACATAGGTGCATGTGTGTATATGCACATAGGTGCATGTGTGTGTTCATATGGGAATGTGCATGTGTGTGTATGCCTACATGCACATGTGCATATGAATGCACACAAGAATGCAGTTCTTTTTGTGTGTGCATGCGTATGTGTGTATTTGTGCTTATGCATGTGTGTTAGTGTGTGTGCATGCGTGTGTATTTGAATGTGAGTCTGTGCTTGAATGTCCTAGTGTGTGTGGATGTGTATGCATGACTTGTACATGTGTTTATGCATGTGTGTGTGCTTGTTGAGTTCCTGTGTCTATGTGCATGCATGTTGGTGTTTGTGTGCATGTGTGTTTGTGTTTTTGTGTGTGTGTGTGAGTGTGTGTGCATGAAAAAGTGAGTCTATGTGTGTGTACATATCTACGTGTGTGTGTGCATGTCTATAAGTGTGTATGTGTGTCTTTGTGTGCAAGCATCGTGAGTGAATGTGTACCAATGTGTGTCTATATATACATGCTTGCATGTGTGTGTCTTTGCATGTATTTCTGTATATGTATGTCTGTCTATGTGCATTTTTATATGTGTGTGTGTGTGTGCATATGTGCTTGTGTGTGTTTATGGATGCATGTGGGTGAGCTAGTGTAGGTGTGCAGATGGGTATGTTCGTACGAGTGTGCATGTGCGTATGTGTGTGTGTGTGCATGTATGCATGCATGCAGGTGCATGTGCTCATTTATATCTACATGTTTGTCTGCATGTGCATGTGCCTTATTCTTATGTGGGTATGCATGTGTATATATGTGCTTTTGTTTATGCACGTGTATCCATGTGTGTGTGCATGTATAAGGCCATGCGTACACATGTATATGTGAGTTCATCAGTTACCGTGGAGTGCATGTGAGTGTGTGTGCGTGTGTGTGTGCATATGTGTTCATTCATGCATGTGTGTATGTGTGCATCTAAGTGCAACTATGTGTCCTAGTGCATGTACATGTGAGTGTGCATTTGTGTGTACATGTGTGTATATGCATGCATGAACGATTACATGTATGTGTGTTTGTGCTTTTGTGCATGCTTACATTTGCATGCACATGTGCATGTGTGTGTGTGTATGTGCACATGTACATGTGTATGTGTTATTGCGTGTATCTATAAACATACATTTATGGGTTCATATGCATGTGCATATGAGTGTGCATGTGTATGCCTGTGTGTGTGAATGTCTGTGTGTGTGTGAATGCTTGATCAAGTGTGTGTGCATGAGTGTGTATATGTTTACATGCCAATGTGTGTGTGTAGGTGTCTACATGGGCATGCATGTATGTGTGTGTGTGTGTGCATGCTAGATCATGGGTGTGTGTGAAAGAGTGTACCTATTTGTGAGCCTATGTCTGTGTGTGGGTGTCTACCTGGGAAGGTACAGGCATGTCCAAGTGGACGTGCGTGTATGTGTGTGTGCATGTGCATTTTTTTTATGTTTTTAAGGATGTGTGTGCTTATTTATGTATGTTTTTGTGTATTCTCATATTTTTTGTGTGTTTTAATGCATGTGTTTCTATGTAGGTGCATGTCTGCATATGTTCATGGGGAATTGTGTGTGCTTGTGTGTGTATGTGTGTGTACTTGTTTGTGTATTATCATGCATGTGAGTGTGCATGCATGGGTCATTTTGTGTGTTAATGTGTGGATAAATCTCTATGTGTGGGGTGTGTTTGCATGGATATATGCATGTGTGTGTGCGATTGCGTGCATGTGTGTGTATTAGCATGTGTATATTTGAGTGTATATCTGTTTGTACATGAGTCTATGCGTATGTACATTTGTTAAGTGTGTGTGCATGTGCACACATATGTGTACATGTGCACACATATGTGTACATGTGTGTGTGTGTGTAAGATTATCCATGTGTGTGTGTGTGTTTTTGTACATGTGGGTGCATTTGATGGTATACATATGGACGAGCTAGCTTGTATGTGTGTGCGTACGTATGTGTCTACGAGTGTATTCACATTTGCTGGCATTTGTGCATGCATAAGTAAATGCTAGTCCAAGTGCATCTATATTTGTGCATGCATGTGTGTGCATACATTTGCATGTGTGTGTACATATATGTTTTTTATGCACATGTATGTGTGAGCACATGTCTGTAATTGTGTGTGAGTTTGCAAGCATATGAATTTTTCTATGTGTGCAAGCTTGTCTTCATGTGTGCTTGGGTGCATATATGTACAAGTGTTTGTGTTCATGTTCATGTTTGTGTATATGTGCATATGCACATGTTGGAATGTGTCTCTATGTACAAGTGTGTATGTGTGTGTATGCATGTGTTTGAGTGTTTGCATTTGTGTTTGTATATATGTGTACGTATAACTATATGCATATGTGTATTCACATGTGTGGTAGAGTATGTATGTGCTTGCATGTATGCAAGTGGTGCGTATGTGTGTGCCTATATGCATGTGCATGTGCATGTGTGTGTGCATGTATGAGTTTTCATGCTTGTGCATATAAGTGTGTGGATGTGTTTATTTGTATGTGTGCTTATCTATGTGTATACATGTTTTTGTGAATGTGTGTTAGTGCATGCTTGTGTATATGCATGTTTGTGTGTGCGTGCATGTGTTTGGTTATGTTTATGTATGTACACCTATACATTTATACATGCATGTGTGTATACATGTGTATACTTGCATGTGTATATATTTGTGTGTTTGTTTACTGGTGGGTATGCAAGTGATTTTATGTGTGAATGTGCATGTTGCATTTCCATGTGTGTGCATAGGTATGCGGTGTGTTTACATATGTATGTGTATGTAGGTGTGTTGGTGCACATGTGTGCATGTGTGTGTGCATGTTTGTGTGTGTGTGCTAACTTGTGGGTGTGTGTGTGGGCATCTATGTGTATGCATGTGTATGTGACTCTTAGTACATACAAGCATATTTGGGTGTGCGCATATGTGTGCATGATCTTATGTATTTGTCTATGTGCATGTGTGTGTGCATGCATGTTTATGTGCATTTGTGCTTGTATGTTTGTGTGTATGTGTACATGTGAGAATGTGTGTCTACATGTTCATGTCTGTGCATGTATATTTGTGAGCATGTTTGTCTATATGCATCTGAGCATCTATGCATATGCCTACTACATGTCTGATTATTTATGCATATGTGCATGATTGTGCAAGAATGTGTTTGTGTGCATGCCTAAATGTGATTGTGTTTGTGCATCTATGTGCATCTTGCATGCACATGTGTGCATGAGAATGCATGAATGAATGTATGTATTTGAGCATTACTATATGCATATCTGCATCTCTATGTGCACATGTGCATGCATGCTTGAGTGTGTGTACTTGTGTTGTGTGCATGTGTTCAAGTGTGTGTGTGAGTGCGTGTGTTAGTGTGTGAGTGTTTGTGGGTGAGTGCATGTGACTGCATGTGTGACCAAGTGTGTGTGTGCATGCATGTGTCTACTTATGTGTGTGCTTGTGCATGTGAATGTGTATGTGTATTTGCATATATGCATACATGTGTGTGTGTAGGATTATATATGTTTATATGTGTGTGCATTTGCACACGTGTGTGTGGTTATGGATGCAAGCATGTGTGTGTGTGGGTTAATGTGTGTTGGTGTGTGTAGATGTGTATGTGCATGTACTTTCTTTGTGTCCATGTGCACGTGTGTGTGTGTATGGGCATGCACACATATGATTTCCTGAACGTGTGCATATGCATGTGTGTGTCTACTTGTGCATATATGTGTATATAAGCATGTCTATGCTTATGTAAGCATATATGTGTGCGTGCGTTTGCACGTAACTATGTGCATGTTCTCGTGTATGTGTGTGTACTTGTGCTTGTCTTTGCGTGTGTCTGTGTGCTTATGTACTTGTTCTAGTATATTTTGTGCATGTGTGTTTGTGTTTGTACATTTTTATGAGTGTATGTGCAAGTGCATGAATGTGTGCATGCATGTATGTGTTGTGTAAGTTTGCGTGTGTGCATGTGTGCATATGTTTATGTGCTTGTGCATGTGTGTATACATGCAGGAGTGTGTGAATATGCGTCTACATGTGTTTATGTGTGTACATGCATGAGTGTGTGAATATGTGTCTGTATATGTGTGTGCTTGTATTTGTGCATGTGTTTATGTCTATGTGTGTGCTTGTGTTGTGTGTGTTTGTATATGTGTGTGTACATATGCATGAATATGCTTTTGGGTGCTTGTGTGTCTCTTTCTTTTTGTGTGTGTTCGTGGGCATGTATGTTAATGCGTGTATGAGTGTGTGGGTGCTAAGGTGGCCTTATATGTGCATGCAATTTTTTGGGTGTTTGTGCATGTTTATGTGCATGTGCATGTCATTTTATGTGTATATGTGCACATGTGTGTATGTTCTCCACTTGCTCAAGCATATGTTTGTTCATATGTATTTTTATTCTTATATGCATTCATATGTGGGTGTGCCAATGTGTGTGTGTGTGTGATTTTATGTGTATATATGTGTGTGAGTGCATGTGTGTGCTTTTGTGCAATTTGTGTATGTGTGTGTGCATGCATTTGTTTGTGTGTATGCATGCGTGTGAAAGTGTGTTTATGTGCACTTATGTCTATATGTGTGTGTGTGGATGCATGTGTGTGCTTGGATGAGTGTGTTGGTGCATGTGTGTGTGTGCACAGATATCTAAAAATTCGTGTGAGTTTGTGGGTGTATCTGTGCATGTCCATGTGTGTCTTCATGCATGTACACGCTTGCCTGTGTATGTGTGTGTGTGTTCATAAGTATGGTTTTGCATGTGTGTGCAAATGTGTGTGTGTGTTTGTGGGCTAACGCGTGAATGTGCATGTATGTATACTTGTTTGTTTGTTTGTGCATGTCTTTGTGTGTGTGTGTGGTCATGCACATGCTTTTGTGTGTGTCTGCTTGTATGCATGTGTGGGTATATTTGTGTGTTTGTATGTGCATGTGTGGGTGCTTATGTGTGCTTGTGTATGTATGTGTGTGCATGTTTTATATGTGTGCATGTGCACATGTGTTTTTGTGCATATATTTGTGTGAGCATGTGTGGTTGTGCATAGGCATTTTGAGTTTGCCTTTGTGTGTGTATGTATGTGTGCAAGTATGTAAGCATGTGGCTATCTATGCATGTCAGTGCATGTGTGCTTGTGTGCATGTGTTTGTGCGGGCATGTGAGCATGTTTATGTGCATGTAAGTATTTTTATCATGCATGCGTGCTCGTGTATATGTGCATAAGCGTATGCATAAGTATGTCGATGTGTCTATACATGCATGCATGTGTGTGCATACATGTGTATGTGCGAGCGAGTGCATGTTTATGTGTGTGTGTGATTGCACATTTGTGTGTACATGTGTGTTTGCATTCACATGCACGTAAGTGTTCACAGGTGCATATATATGTGCATGTCCATGTCTCGAAAAATATGTGCATGAAAGCATGTGTTCGTGCATGTTCGTGCATTTTTGCATGTGTGAGATTATGCATGCTTTTGAATTCATGCATGTGCACATATGTGGGTTCAAGTATGTGTGCATCTGCTTTTGTGTATGTGTGTGTATATGCATGTGTGTGCTTATGCATGTAAGTGTGTTTGTGAAAGTGTGTGCTAATGCATGTGTGTGTTTGGTTATGTGTGCATGTGTATTTGTGGGGATGTGTGTATTAGTGCATGTGTATGTGTGAGTGTGTGCATAGGTGCACATTTGTGCATGTATGTGTGAGTGCATGCATGTTTACATGTTTGTTTGCCTTTAGGCATGTGTGCATTTCTATGTCTGTATATGTGTGTGTGTGTTTATGTTTGTGTGTATACATGTTTGTGTGTTCATATGTGCATGCTTATGTATGTTTAAGCATGTGTGCATGTATATGTGTGTGTGTGTGTGCGCATGTGTATGAATGCACGTGCATGCATGCAAACATGTGTGTATGCATTTGTGTGTGCATGGTCATGTATGTGTATATGCATCTATTCATGTGTCTATGTGCCTATGATTATATGTGTGTGAGTGTGTTTGCATTGGGGTGTCTGTGTGTGTATGTACCTCCATGTTTGTGTATGTGTGTGTTTCG
Organism: Vanilla planifolia; assembly: GCA_023846275.1. Taxonomy (NCBI): domain Eukaryota; kingdom Viridiplantae; phylum Streptophyta; class Magnoliopsida; order Asparagales; family Orchidaceae; genus Vanilla; species Vanilla planifolia. Next base: position 351,867 of record JAIUJO010000315.1, on the reverse strand, counting down.
AAACACCTATGCACATGTGTAGGTGCATGTTTATGTGAGTGAACTTGTGCATGAGTTTGTGCAAGCACATATGTCTTGTGTGTTGGGGTGTGTGTGTGTGTGTGCATGTGTGTGTGTTTGTGTTCAAGTGTGTGTTTGTGTGTGGGTGTAGGTGTGTGTTTTTGTGTGTGTGTGTGTGCATGGGTGTATGCAACTGTATGTGTGTGTGTGCAAGAATGTGTATATGTTTATGTTTATGTGTATGTATGTATGTAAGGTTGCATGCATGTGTGTGCATATGTGTGTATACTTATGTGTGTGAGTGTGTGCATGAGTGATTGTGTGTGTGTGTGTTTTCCATATGTGTGTATTTGTGTGCATGTTTGCATATGTGTGTGTGCTTCTGTCTCTGTATGTGTATGTATGTAAGCTGTGCTGGTTTGTGTTCACTTGAATTCATGTACGGATGTGTAAGTGTGAGTGAGAATATATTCTTGTTCATATTTGTGTGTTGGTGCATGTACATGTGTGTGTGCATTTATGCATGTGCGTATCAATGTGTACGTGTGCATTAGTGCATGTCTATGTGCAAGCAGTATCTGTGTTTGTGCGTGTGCATGTTCATATGTGTGCATGTATGTGTACACTTGGGTGTGTGTGAGGGTTTGTGTAAGAGTATGCTTGTGTGTGCATGTGTGCAAGCTTGTGCATATGTGTGTGTGCATGTATGTGTTTACACACAAGCATATGTATGTAAGTGGGCATGTGTGGGCATTTGTGCATGAGTGTGGCAAGTGTGTATTTATGTCTTTGTGTATGCATATGTGTGTGCATGTGTTTGCACATGTGGACATATATGTAGGTATTCATGCATGTGTGCGTGAGTATGCATATGTGGGTGCATGTGTGTATGTATATGCATGAATGTTTACACATGTGTGTGCATGAGTGCTTGCATTTGTGTGCATGTGTATGTTCATGCATGTGGGTGTAAGTATGTGCATTTGTGTGTGTTGTGAACATGTACCTAGGTATGTGTGTATGTCTGTGTCTATATGTGAGTGCATGATTATGTGCATACATGTCCATGTATGTGCATGTATGTGTGTGTGAATGCATGTGTGTGTGAATGCATGTGTGTGCTAGCGGGCATGTGTGTAGGTGTGGTAGTGTGTGTGTGTGTGTGTGAGTGAGTGTGCCTACTTTTGTGTGCATGCATGCATATGTCTATGCTTGTAAGTGTGCATGTGTGCTTGTGTGTGTATGCATGTGTGTGCATGTATGGGCATGTTCTTGTGTGTGTGCATGCAGGTGTGTTTATGTGTGCATGCATGTGTGCTTGCGTATGCACAATTGTGCACGTGCATATGCAAACATGTGTGTCTGTCTATGTGTTTCTCTGTATGTGATTAATGTCTATGGGGATATGTGTCCACGTGTGTGCATGTTGGTGTGTGGATGTGTCTTTGTGCATGTGAATGTTCATGTGGGTGCGTGCTTACAAACATGTAAATGTGCTTGTATTCACGGTTGTGCATGTGCATGTTCTTATAAGTGTATACATTTGTGGATGTGTGTGCATATGTGTATGTATGCATCTATTTATGCATTTATGTGTGTGCGTCTATGCATGCATTTTTGCAAGTGTGTGTGCATGCATTCATGTGGGTATATGTGTGTGTGTGTGTGTGTTTTTGTGTGTATATTTTTGTGTGTATGTGCATATGTGAAAGAGTGTGTGTGGGTGTTTTTATACACATGCATGTGCATATATGACTGCTTGCATCTATCAATTTGTGTGGGTGGTGTGTGTGTTTGTAAGCATGCATGTTTGTGTGAGTGTGCCTGCATGTCTATGTGCATGTTCATGTCTACATGTTTGTATGTGTGTGTATGTGTGTATATATGTGTGTGTGTGCCTGGGTACAAGCACACAGATGTGAATATGTATGTGTTTGAGTGTCTATTTGTTTGTTTGTATGTGTATGTTTGTGTGGTCCTTGTGTGCATGCGTGTGTGTATGTGTATGTGCTTGTGCGTACATGTGCATGTTTCTTTGTGCATGTGTGGTTATACTAATTTGTGTGCATGCATGTCTATATGCATCTGTGCATCTACATTCAAAGACACGTGTGTATGTACTTATGTGTGTGCATGTATTTCAATGAGTGTCCATGTTCATATGAATGAGGCATGAGTGTATGTAGGTCTACATGCATACATATGTGCATGTGTGTGCATGCATGAGCATATGTGTGTAGTCACATGTATGTGTGTTTGTGCATGCAAGTATATGTGAATGTGTACATGCTTGTGTGTGTGCATGTGTGGATATGTTGTGAGTATTTTTGTTCAAGTGTGTTCATGTGTGTGTGGGTATGCTTGTGGCATATGCATGTTTGTGTGCAGATTTGCATGTGCATATTGTATGCAAGGGTGTTTATGTGTTTGCGTGTGCATGTGTTTGTGCATGTGCGTGTTTCTATATGCATGTGTATTTGTGCATACAGTTTTGTAATTGTGTGGAAAAGAATGCATGTGTGTTTGTCTTCATGTGCATATGCATATGTGTATGTGTTTTGTACACATGCATATGTTTGTGTGCATGCTTGTGTGTGTCTATTTTTGTAATGCATGTGCATGTTTGGGTGCATGCATGTATGCACAAGTGTGCATGTATTTATGCAAGAGTATGCATACGTGTGTGTGTGTGTGTTTGTGCATGATTATATGTGTGTGTTTGTGGTTTGTGAAAGTGGGCATTTGTGTGTGTGCATGTTCTTTCATATGTGTGTTTATACATGTGTGTGTGCATGTGCATGTGTGTTTTTGTGTGCTCATTTTTGTTTTTATGCTTGTGTGTGCAATTGTGTGTGCCTATGTACATACTTTTATGTGATTGTGTGTAGATGTCTTTATACCTATAGATGTGATTGTGTGCATTTGTGCATGTGTGTTTTTGCATGTATGTCTATGTGTGTATGTGCGCATCTATGTGGGTTATAGTGCAAGTGTAGGTGCTTTTATTTGTGTATTTATGAACAGGAGTGTGTGTGTGTGCTTTTTGTGTTAGACTTGTTTACATGAGTGTGCATTTGTACATGCTTGTATGTGTGTGCATGTGTTGTGGATTTGCTTAGGTGTAGATGCCTTTGTGCATGTGTGTGTTGTACCTACTTATGTTTGTGTGTGTGCACCTATGCATGTGCACATGTGCTTGTTTTTTTGTGTGGATGCACCTTTGTGGGTGCATGCATGTGCACATGCTTTTAGGGTCTACAAGAATGCATGTATATGTGTTTATGTACGTGGGTGGATGTGTGCTCGTGTAAGCATGTGTGGGTCATATGTGTGTGTATTTTTGTTGCATGTGCACATAAGTGTGTGTATATGTTGTCTCTGTGGTGTGTGTGCATATGTATGCTAGTATGCATGTATGTGTGTAGGTGTACATGCATGCATTTGTGTGTGTGTGCATGTGTATAAATATGTATGTGTATGCAAGTGTGTACATGTGTGTGTGTGTTTGCTTGTGTTAATGCACATGTGTGTGCATGCTCGTGTGTGCATGTATGCATGTTTTTGTGTTTACACACATTTGCAGCACTCTTGTACATGCTTATGTTAGTGTTGGTGTACATGTGTACTTGTTTGTCTTTGTGTATCTTTTTTGTGTGCATGTGAGTGTGTTTGTGTGTACATCTGTGTGGATATATTTTATGTGTGTTTATATTTTTGTATGTACATTTACATGTGCCTGTTTGTGTGTGTGCATATGAGTGGTAATGTGTTAGTGTGTGGGGGTGTGTGTGTTTTCATGCTTGGGCAAGTGTTCTATGTGTGTGCATGGGTACATACATGTGTGCACATGTGCAACCATTCGTGTGTTTTATGCATGCATGAGTTTGTGGTTATGTGTGTGTGTGTGGAGGGGTGTGCTTTTTGTATTTGCGTGTGTTCATTTACATGCATGTGTGTGTGTGTGTTTGAGCATGTGTGCATGTGTCTATTTGAGCATGTGTGCATGTGTGTCTAGTTTTTCTTATGTGTGTGTGATTAAGTGCATGTGTAGGTGTGTGTGCTTGAGTGCATGCATAAGTGTGTGTGCTTGTGGGTGCGAGGGTGCATGCATGTGTGAATGTGCAAGTGTTCATGTGTTTGAGTGCATGTGTCTATTTGTATGCTTGTGTGGGTGTGTGTGTGTAGGTGCATATGTGTGTGTGTGTTTATTCTTGTACTAATGTGTGTGCATATAAGTGTGCACACGTTTGCAAGTGCATGTGGGTGCATGTTTGTCTGTGTTGAGCATGTGCATGCATGTGTCTCTTAGAACCCATGTGCATTTGCATATATGTGTGTTTGTGTTTATGTGCTTGTTCATGTGCATGTATTTCTATATGTGTTTACAAGTGATTGTGCATGTGTGTGTGCACTTGTGTATGTTGTTGTGTACATGCATCTAAGTGCATGAGTGTGTGTGTGATTATGCATGTGTATGTGTGTGTCTATAGGTTTTTATGCATTTGCATGTGGAAGTGTAAGCATGTGCAAGTCTATGTGCATGTGTCTATATGTGTATATGTGTGTAGGTGTGTGAGAGTGTGAGTGGATTTATGTGTGTGGTTGTGTGGGTGTGTGTTTGCATGGATGGGCATGCATGTTGGTGTGTGAATAGGCTTATCTGCCAATCTATAAATGAATTTATGTGTGTGCATGCATGAGTTTGTGGTTATGTGCATGGGGGATGAGGATGTGTGCATGATCATATATATATGAGTGCATGTGCATGTGTTTGTGCATGTTTATGTGAGTGCATGGGTGTGTGTGTGTGCATAAGTGTGCATGGGTGCACACTTGTGTGTTCGTACAAGCACTCTCATGCATGTGTGCATTTGTGAGTTTGTGGCTGTATGTGTGGGTGTGTATATGCAAGTGCATATGTGTATGTGTGTGTCTTTCTGTGTGTGTGCTTGTGCATGTGTATGTGAGTGCATTTGGGTACATATTTGTTTGTGCGGAGCAAGTGCACATGTGAGTGCGTAAGTATCAGCACACTTATGCGTACCTATATAGGGGTGTGTGTGTGTCTGCATATATGCATATATATATATATATATATATATATATATATATATATACATATATTTATATATATATGTGTGTGTGTGTGTGTATGTGTATGTGCTTATATACATATATCTGTGTGTGTGTGTGTGTGTGTGTGTGTGTTTTTGTATATGTGCTTGTGAATGCACATGTGCATTCTTTTGTGTGTGTGTGTGTGCACTTGTGTATAGGCATGTGCACATTGCTTTGCACATGCATGTGAGTACATGTGTGTGTCTCTACATGCATACACATGTGTGCATGTGTGTATGTGTGTGCATGTGTGGGTTTGCTTGCATATATATATATATATATATGCATGTGCATGCAAGTGTATGTGTGTGTGCATGTGTGTTGAGGTGTATCTATGTGTATGCATATGCATTTACATATGTGTGTGTGTTCATACACACATTTGTCTATATGTTTGCACGTGTACACATGCATATATGTACAAGTGCACATGTGTGTGTTTGTGTTCATTTGTGTGGATGTCTATTGGTCTTTATGTGTGTGCATATGTATATGCATGCATGAGTGTATGTGTGTGTGTAATTGTGTGCATGTTCATGCTGGCACATGTGTGTGTGCGTGGGTATGTGTTCGCACGTGTGTGTGCATGCGTGTGCATTTGTGTGATTGTGAATGTGTGTTTACATATGTGTGTGTGTGCGCATGCTTGTGTGCGTGTATACAGTGCCTATGTTTGTGCATGTGTTTGTACATGTCTGCACCTGTGTGTCTATACCCATGTATATACATGTGTTTGAGTGTGTGTGTGTGTGCCATTGCACGTGGGTATGTTTGAGCATGCATGCGCATGCATACGTGTGTCATATGTGTGTGCAAGTACGTGTCGGACAGCAAATGCATGTTTGCATTTGTGTGTGTGCACATATGCGTGTACATGTGTATGTGAGCGTGTCAATGTGTATATGCATGTTTGAGTTTGTAAGCATTTGAGTATGTGTGTGTGTGTGTGCATAGTGGGTGTTTAGGTTCTTGTTTGTATGAGTGTGTGTGAATGCACATACACATGTACTCTCACAAACATTCCCACACGAACCCATACACTCTTGCATGCCCAACCATGCACACACATACATGTGCAAAGACTTGAATACATAACCACGCATGGACATAGAAACACACAAATAAACACATGCAGAATTACTCAAATATACACTCATGCATACACCTGCATGCACACATGTGCACACAAACTTTTACACACACATGCTCAAAAACCCACACACACATGCATATACACACAAGCACACACACATGCACATATGCACACACACACACAACCATACTTGCACACACACATGCACACAAGCACACATATAGACACTCAGAAAGTCACTTGTAGTCACACAACTTGCACATACACACACACACAACCACACACATGCATGCACACACAAATGCAAACAAACACATACGTGCACAAAAACCTACACTCATAAGGAATAACACACACATGCACTTGTGAGTGCACTCGAACACAAGGACACAAGCACATTCATGCAGGCACACACATGCACACAGACATGCTTGTGCATGTATACAAACACATGCACACTTACCTACACACACATGAACATATGCAAACACACATAACACATGCACACACATACACTTTTGCAAGTATACAGACACATAAATAGACACATACACACACGCACAAACACACACACACACACACACATATATATATATATGCACCAATGCACATAAACATACACACAGAGACAAATGCACTTGCACATGTACACACATGCATATGCACACGCACGCAAAAACACATCCTTGCACACTCATACAACATGCACATATAGATGCACAAACACATACATGCAAAAAAACACTTGCACACAGGTAAACACATGCAAACACACATATGCATGTGCACAAATGCAAACATGCACAGATGTATGCACAAACAAATTTGCACATATACACATAGACATGTACTTACACATTTACACTTATATGCATAAGCATGTAGAAGAAAATGCATAAACATGCACATGCACAGGTACACACACAGGCTCAGACATCGGTTCACATACATACACACAAAGAACAACACACATTCACGCACTTACACTGACATACACACATTCATGGCACACACACATGTAGATACACACACAAACACATGTACAAGCTTGCATACAAGCACACACATGCACTCACACCCACTCATATATCCAAACAAACAGACATACATATGCACATGCTCACATAGACATACTCAGAAACTCACACAATCTCACATGCTTGCATAAATACATACACACATTTGTACACACGTGCACACAAACGTGCACATGCACTTGTAGATATATGCACACACACAAACTTACACATAATCATATGCAGAAACACACACTAATACACATAAATACATGCACATATACACACATACATATGTGCTCACACACTCATCACACACACACACATACACACACACACACACATATAAATATATATATATTTATATATTTAAGTACTCACACATGCGCATACACTCACACACACTACCACTCTCCAGGTATGCACATAAACATGCAGACACACTTGCACATAGAAAAATACACACCCTTAGACAAGAATATGCACATGCACACTCATGCATGCATACAAACGTAGACACACACATGAACACATGAACAAAAACACAAACACACATATACACACATTCACATGCAAACATACACAAACATACATGCATGCACACAAACAATGACACTCAAACTCGCTAACATATAGATGTTTCTACACAAACATACATGTAGATACACACAAATGAAAATGCCCACAAATATGCACAAATAGTCACACATATATACAACTACACATGTGTGCACTTGAACACACACATGTACACAAAAGCACACAAACACAAACACATACACCCACGTGCACCTACACAAATGCACACTTGCACACACACATGCACATGCAAAATCAAACATGCATGCCCACTCTAGAGCACGAACATACTCATAGACAGATACATGCACAAGCACAAACACATGCACATGCACACATACACAAACACACTCACATATGCACACAGATGCCCACACACCATGCAAATTCAAGTATACACGCATGCACATACCCACATAGATGCATGCATGCACACACACAAATGCACACACATGTACACATATGCACCCAGATGCACCTACATGCTCACATACATAAACACACATGGACACACACACACACATGCACATGCACACATAGGAACACTCACGATACCCAAGCACACGCACGCACACACACACACAAACACAACTTCAATCACACAAGCTTGCATATAGATACAAACATGAAAAATGCTTACACAAATACATGCAGACAAGCATACTTGCATAGACACAAACACACATGAAGTACAAACACACACAACCACATTCACACATTAGCATAAGCACAAACACACACATACTTGCACATGCACACAAAAAATATACACACACACACAATCATGCACACATGTACACCCATGCAAACACACATGCACACACACATGCGTATGTGCACACATGTGCAAAAACATGTATATCTTAACACACACTTGAACAGGCACACACACACTTCTGCACAAGAAAACACACATGTATATACATGCACACATAGATTTGCACACAAATGAGCACACATAAATGCACACACATGCATGCACACATGCATGTGCACACACACACATACAAGAATGCATGCATATATGCACACATACTAGGGCACACATGCACATATGCACACACACACACACATATATAGATAGACATGTGTATAAACACATGGATATGCACCTACAAATAGACATGTGTGTGTATTCACTTACACACAGACACACACTGATGCTCACATATACAAGCTTGCATGCACACACTTACACAAATAAGCGCATATACACCTACACACACGAACACACACATGCAGCCATGCACTCACCCACACAAACATGTGCGTGCATGCACAGAAACACAGAGTCACACACACACTCACACATGTACACCAAAACACTCCTACCCCTCCCCCCCCACACACACATGAGTACAAGTAGTTATGTACACACCACACACATGCACACATAATCACGCATGCACACATGACATGCTTGTGGACTCACAATACACATACAGACATGCACATGCATAGTCACACATACACACAAGCATAAACATACACACACATAAACTCACATGCATATGTGCACACGCACACATATGCATAAACGTACACACATACTAACATGTGTACACACATATCCATGCATATGAAAGCACGTGCCTACACACACATGTGCATATGCATTACACACATGCATATGACTATATGCACTCACATACAAGCACACACACACACACACACATGCATACACACACATTTCTCACACACACACACACCAACAAACACACCCACACACAAACACACATGCAAACACACACATGCACAACATAAGCACATGCACGCACTTATAAACACGAACAAAAATGAAAAAACACAAACAAAGATGCATTTTATATGCACGCACACACAAACACATGCCCACATGAGCACAAACACACACATGTACACACACCCACATGCATGCCCACACACATCTATGCAAACAAGCATAAACACACACACAAATGGATGCATACATGCAAGCACAAATATTACTATACACATACAAGCACACACATATGCACTAACATGTGTACACACATCTACACACAAGTATACACTCCCATACACACTAACATAAGCACATAAATACACACACAACCACATATGGAAGCACATATGCACACACACACACATGAACACACACACTTACGAACACCCACACACACACATATTCACACTCACTCCAACATAAAAACACAAATCCACAAACACAGTCAAATGCACACGCACACATACTCATAAAAATGCATGCACACACATCCTCAATCACAAAATCACATAGACATATAGAAACATGCACACACACACACACACAAACCTACACATCTACGAAGTCACACATGTTATGCCTACACACATGCACATGTACGTGCACCAACTTGAAATCATACATGCACATACACAGACATGCACTCGCATACATGCACGTACATGCATGCATAAACACATGTACTACACCCACATATGCACACTCAAACACAAGAACTTACAGACACATGTACAAAAACACACACATATGTATTTACATGCCCACACACTCATGTAGACACACTTACACACATGCATACATGTGCATATGCACATATGTACAAACATACACACTTTCTCACACATTTACCCACATGCAACCACACACAAACATACGAAGACACACATGTACACACATATGCATACACATATGCACACACAGATATGCCCATGCACACATATGTGCGTATGCACAAATCGACCACCAACCACTCACATGCATACATATGCATAAGCACACACACATGCAAAAAAAATACTCTCACAAACACATGCACACAATTGGATGCATGTAGCACACATGCATAGACACAAACACACATGCTTGCACATAAAAATATATTCACACATGTGCACATGTTCACATACTTATGCATACAAACAAATGCACACCCACACATATGTGCACACACTTCTAAACCCACACATGCACATGCACACATGCATGTGCACATGGACACACATAAACACATAGAAAAACACATACATGATGCACAAAATTGCAAACACATGCCCATGCCAACACACACATATAAATGCACACGCAAACACATGTACACACATCCATGCATACACACACATGTGTGCACAAATACATTCACATGGACATGCATACACACATGGGCATATACATAAGCAAACACATGCATGAACATACACAAACACACATAGAAGCATGGATGCTCACATACATATGCACCAAAGCGCACACACATGCACTCACACATGCACATATGCACATGCATGCACACACACATGCATGCATATGCATCCACATACAAACATGTGTGTGTGTGTACAATTACAAATATGTGCATACACACACTAGCACAAACATGCCCATACACCTGAACTTACATAAGTATCTATGCATAACCCACACAAACATGTGTATTCATGCACACATAAAAATGCACACTAGCTTGCACACACACCCCCAATCCACACACACATGCACTTGCATGCATGCACATAGACATGCAAGTACACACAACACAAATCTAGATACACTCACATATATACACATGCATGCAAACAAATACACACTCATATATACATACATGTGCACAACTACACATCACATGTGTACACATGCATACACATGCACACACACACACACACAAACATAAAATTATGCAAGCAATTACACAAAAACACACACACACACACACACTTATGCACACATACAAATACAAAGAAACATATACACACATGCAAGTTCACACACACATGTAGGCACACACACTTACTCATACCCACAACCAATCCCACAATAATAAACATATATAGGCAATGCATACAAACATGCCCACACACCCATCCATGTGCACAGAGACACATACTCATATGCACACATGAACACACATGGACACACACATGTATACACATACACACCTACACACAAAAACAAATATACCATACACACACATGCACACATACTCAAAAGCATATGCACACAAATAGAAACACAATCACATACACATTCACTCACACGCAAACATGTATGCACACATATACTCACACACATGCACACACACAATGATAAGAATACACATATGCACAAGCTCATTCAAATAAAACTACACACACATGCATGCATGCTTATGTTTAGGCACACTTACATAGACACTAGCACATACAAATCAATGATAAGGACACACCCACATGTGAGCCCCCACGCATAGGTGCAATCATGCTTAGATGCACACATGCAGATAAACAAATGCACACACACACACACAAGATAATGAACTTGCATGCACAAACAAAAAACACATGGATGCATACACTCATGCACACATGTACTCTCACAAAAAGACATCCACACATGGTTGTGTGGGTGTCTCTGTGCATGTTTATGTGGTTATATGTTTCTCTCTATGTACATATGTTTTTGCATACGTTTTTCTATGTTTTTGTGTATGTGCATGAGAGAGTTTGCATGTATACATGCATGTGTGTGTGAGTGTCTATAGGTATGCACGTGGATGCATGTGAGCTTGTGTGTGTTAGTGTATGTACAAGTTTATGTACATGTGCATGCATGTGTTTGTGTGTGTGTAGTAATGAGTGTGTGCATGTGTGTATATAATTATGTGTGTGTGTGTATGTGTGATCTTGTTTTTTCTTGTGTGCATGTGTGTGTCTATGTGTGTGTGCCTATGAGTGTGTGTGTGTGTGTGAGCAAGTGTGCATGCATGTGTGTGTATATGTTTGCATTTATGTGCATGAGCAATCTTGGGTGTGTAGATGGTTATGTATGTGTATTTCTACATCTATGTCTAAGTACTTGTGGATGTCTTTGTGAGTGTGTGTGTATTTGTGTGAAGATGAGTGCTTGTTTGTGTGTGCATGCAAGAATTTGCACACATGCCTACATGTGTGTGTATGGGTATCAATGTGTGTTCAAGTGACTTTGTCTTTACGTGTGTGCATGTGTGTATGCATGTGAGCATTTGTGCTCATGATTGCTTATGTATGTGTGTTCTTATACATTTTTACATGTTAATGTATGTGTGTGTTCATGTCTCCATACATGGCTATGTTTATGGATGCATTTGTAGTTGTGTACAAGTGTATGTGTGTGGTTATGCATATGCATGTGTGTACGTGTGTGTGTGTCTAACTACTTGTGTGAGCATATGCATGTGGTGTGCATGCAACTATGTGTTAGTGTGTGTGTGTGTATGTTGGCATGCATGCTGTTTGTGTGTGTACTTGTGTATGTGTTTGTGAGTGAGCATGTTTGTGTGAATGCACATGTGTTTGTGTGTGAAGTCAAGTGTGTGTGTTGATGTGCATGCATGTGCATGTCTTATGTGTATGCATGTGTGTGTTGGTGTGTGTGTGTGCATGTGTGCATGTGTATGAGCCTGTGTTTACATATGCATTTGCTTGTGCATTTGTGTGTCTGTGTGTGCATTTTTGTTTATGTGTGTTTATGCATGTACAAGTTGTATGTGTATGCAAGTGTACATGATGGGTCTACATGTATCCATGTGTGTATATATTTATTCATGTGTGCATATGCTAATGTGTATGTTTGCATGCATTTGTGTTCTTGGGTATGCATCTATATGTTTCTGTATTCATACATGTGTGCATGTTTGTCTATGTGCATGCATCAGTGTGTGCATGTGTGTGCGTCTAAACATGCATGTTTGTTTGTTCAAGTGGATATGTCTATGTATGTGGGATTATATGTGTGTGTGTATGTTGTTATGTGTTTATTTGTGAGTGTGCCTATTCAAAAGAATTTGTGCATGCATGTGGGTGTGTGGATGGATGTGTGTTCTTATATGTGTCTGTATACATGTGTGTGTATAGGTATGCATGTATGTGCATTTGTGATTTATGTTTGTGTGTGCATGATTGTGCATATGTGTGTGAGCATGTGTGCATGTGTGTGTGTATGTGTGTGTATGTATGTGTGTGTGTGTAGATTATCTACATGTGCTTGTGCACATGTGTGGATATGTAGATGTACTCATATATTGTGTTACAATTGTGTGCATGTATGTATGCATGGGTGTGCACGTTAGTGTGTGTGTGTGTGTGTGTGTGTGTGAGTATGTGTGTACATGTTTATGCATTCGTGCGAGCGTATATGTGTGCATGAGAGTGTAATTGTGTGTGCATTTTTGTTATGCATGTGTGTATGTATCTTTTCGTGCATGCAAGCATATGAGGTTGTGTGCACATATGTGTCTATGTGTTCCTGTGTGTACATGGTTATGTGTATTTCTCCATATGCATGTGTGCGTGTGTGTGCATCTATGCTTGTGTGTTTTTTTGTATGCATACATGTGAGTATGTGTGTCTACGTGTGCATGTGTTTGCATGTTTATATGTGAGCATATTTGTTTATGTGCATCTGAGCATCTAAGCATATGTCCACTACGTGTCTGTCTACTTGTGCATATGTGCATCATTACGTAAGCTTATGTTTGTGTGCCTATCTGAATGTGATTGTGTTTGTTCATTTATACATGTTGTGCATGCACATGTGTGCATGAGAATGCATGCATGAGTATATATGTGTGAGCATGACTATATGCAAGTGTGTGTCTCTTTGTAAAAATTTGCATGCATGCTTGCATGTGTATGCTTGTGTTGTGTTAGGTGTTCAAGTGTGTGGGTGTGTGTGCATGTGTTTGTGGGTGAGTGCATGTGTGAGCGAGTGTGTGTTAGATTATGCATGTGTTTGTTTGCTAATGTTTGCTTATGTTTATGCATGTAAATGTGCATGTGTTTATGTGTTTGCATATATGTGTGTTTCTATGTAGGGTTATATGTGTGCTAGTGTTTGTGTATGTGTGTGCATTTGCACATATTTATGTTGTTATGGATGCAAGATTATTTGTGTGTGGGTTCTTGTTTGTTGGTGTGTGTGGATGTGTATGCACGTGGACGTTCATGTGTCCTTGTGCACGTATTTGTGTGTGGGCATGCACACATATGTTTGATTGAGCATGTGTGTATGCATATGTTTGTGTGTGTGTGCGTGTGGCTATGTGTGTGCATGTGCATGTCTTCGTGTGTGTGTGTGTGTATGGTTATGTAAATGTTCTCATGCATTTTTACATGTGCGATAGTGCATGAGGGTGTTTGTGTTTGTGCATGTGTTTGAGTGTGTGTGCATGCTTGTATGTGTATGTGAATGATTATGTCTGTGCATGTGTTTATGTGCTCGTGTATATGTAAGTGTACATTCATGAGTGTATGAATATGTGTCTGTATGTATTTGTGTGTGTGTATGCATGATTGTGTCAATACGTTTCTGTGTGTGTGTGTGCATGTGTGTATGTCTATGTGTGTGCTTGTATTATTGTGTGTGTGCGTGTATATGTGTATTTGTGCACATGCAGTCATCTACTTTTAGGTGCTTGTGTGTCTATTTGTTTTTATATGTGTGTTTGTGTGCGTGAATGTTAGTGTGTGTATGGGTACATGGGTACGCATGTGTGGTGCTCGAGTGCCCTTATGTGTGTGTGCAATTGTTTTGGTGTGTGTGCATGCTTATGTGCATATGCATGTGTCTTTATATGCATATGTGTGTGCATGTGTGTGTAGATTCTCCACTTGTTTTGGCATGTCTTTGTGAATATGTACTTGTATTCCTAAATGCATGCTTATGTGGGAATACCCGTGTGCATATGTGATAGTGTGTGTATGTATGTATGCATGTGCATGTGTGTGCATTTGTGCAATTGTGTATGTCTGTGTGTGTTCATGCATTTGTACAATTGTGTATGTGTGTGTGTGTGCATATATTTATGTGTACATATGTATATGTGTGTGGATGCATTCATGTTCTTGCATGAGTTGTGTATTGGTACATGTGTGTGTATGTGGATATCTATTGGTCTGTGAGAGTTCATGTGTGTATGTGTGCATGTGTGTGTGCATTTTCATACATGTGTGTTCGTGTATGCAATTTTGCATGTGTGTGTAGGTGTGTCATGCATCTGTGTGTGCAATTATGTGCAAGTGTTTTGTGGACTAGTGCATGCATGTGTGTGTATGCATACTTATTTTTTTGTGTATGAGTGTTTGTGTGCATGTCTATGTTTGTGTGTGCTTGTATGTGTGTTTGTGTGCATTGTGTGTATGCATGTGTGTTTACATGTGTGTGTGTGTGCATGTGTTTATGTGCACAAATTTGTGTGTGCATGTGTGACTATGCATGTTTGTGCATGCATGTCTGTGTGCATAGGCATTATGAGTATGGCTTTGTGTGTGTGTTTGCATCTGTGCGACATTCGAGCCTGTGGCTATGTGTGCATTTGTGTATGTATGTGCATATGAGTGTGTGTGTGTGTGTGCTTGTGTGCAAGTATTTTTTTGAGAGTATGTGCATGTTTATGTGCATGTGTATGCTTATTTTTGCATGCTTGTGTGCTTGTGTATACCTATGTGTGTGTGTGTGTGCATGTGTATGTGCATGTGTCTATGCATGCATGAATGTGTGTGAGTACTTGTGTAGGTGTGACTGAGTGAACGTGCATGTGTATGTGATTGCACATTTTTGTGTACATGTGTGTTTGCATTAGCATGCATGTAACTATGTACATGTTTAGAAATATAGGTTCATATGTCTACATGAAAGCATGTGTCTTTGTTTGTGCATTTTTGCAAGTGCAAGATTATGCATTCTTGCAAGTGCAAGATTATGCGTTCTTATGCATTTATGTGTGTGCACATATGTGGGTTCACGTATGTGTACATGTACCTTTGTGTATGTGTGTTTGTGTAAGCATTTGAGTGCGTCTGTGCAAGCGTGTTCTAGTGTGTGTGGGTGCATGTACGAGTGTGTGCAGACATGTGCTTGTGCATTCATGTGCACTCATTTGTGTGTGTGTGTGTGCCTATGACTTATATGTTTGTGTGTGTGTATATGTGTGCATTCTCATGTGTGTGTGTGTGTGTGTCTATGTGTGCATATATGCATGTTTGCATTTAGGTGTGTTAGTGCGTATATGTGTGCAAGTGTGTTTATGAGCGTATGTGCTTACATGCGCATGCGTATGTGTGCACGCATGTACTTGTGCAAATTTTTCTTATGATGATGAGATTGAACTTGTTCATATTTTTGAATTCGAATCGCATTATTTCGATGACTTATTATTAATAAATAAGCAAGATTTAGGTCAAAATAAAATTAAAATAAATTAGTTGTGCAAGTAAGTGAGAAGTGTATAATTGTTTATATGAATTATAACAAGATATTGACCTAATGAATGGACATGATAAAATAATAAACAAATATGTTTTTTCCATGATGTGTTATCCCTTAAAGCAAGTGTGGTACCCATGACCTTTCTATTTTTATTGCTATTGCACTTTGTGTGCTCACTTGGCATGGTACTAAACTGTACTATGATATACGATGACAACATATGATATGATGTTCGGCCTTCTATAGGGTTGTCACAAAAACTCTATTAACTAGTAATTTGTTTGGGCATGGGTTTGTTACCCATGCTAGAGATGCTTTCACAAGCTTAGCTTTGGGTTTGTGGGGTTCCTAGGTGTGATTTCTTAGGCCATACCTATGATGATTGATATAATATTTACTAGTAGATGCACCAACTAATCGAGGGCTATCCATTTAAACTCTTCTACTTAGTAATGATGTAATCATGGTATGATATGTGACATGGGATGTTATTTATTACAAAATGAGCCCAAATTATGAAAGAAATGAAGAAGTCTAATGGAATTTAAGAATTGGGAAATTCTTATTTAAAGTTCAAAATCGTGAAGGTGGGGTGATGTATAAAAGGATTTAAATGTAAATCACTATTATCACTTCTTATTTTGAAATTATTTATTATTTAGGGTGTAAATTCCTAAAAAACTTTAGGAGGATTATAAATTAAGCCAAATTGATATTTAATATTAATTTATAAAATAACTAAGATAAATAACCAAAAATGTAATAAGAAATATGCTTGCAATATAGGATCGAGATGTAAAGTCAATTTTAAGTAGATCCCAACACAGCTCTGATGGAAAAATCAATTGACTATGATGCATGCATGCTCATTTGTTGAATATTCCTTGTGTTTGTTCTAATAAAGCAACATTTCTTGCTTATGGTCATTGCATTCAACTTGTCCATTCCTTTCAATTTGAATCACAATATTTTTGTGATTTAGGGTTGATAAATAAACGAGATTTTAATGAGTATAAAATTGAAGGAAATGTTGTATAGAGGTAATTGAAAAGTGTCAATTGGTTTATTAGAATTGCAACATGAAAATGACAAATTTAACGCACACAACAAAATATAGGAAATATTCTTTTATCTATTAAGTTATACCATTACTTTAGTGTAGTACGATGGTTGATTTGATGATTTAGAATGTACGGTATATGTCCTTGATATGTTGCATTGTAATTATCTCGTACAACCTTTTCATTTTTTCAAATTTTAACTTTAAATTTCTTGTATTACAATATAACTCTAAATGTCATCAAGCTCGACAAGTATGTCTCCTTGATTTTATTATACTACATTCAATTAATTTATCTCTTCTTAGCATTAATATTTTAAATAAATATTTAAATAATAATCTATTGTTGCTTTTTTCATACTTACCTTTATAATTGAAGGTAATTCAAACTTTGTGGGATTGAGATAAAACAAATGTAATTAGACTCATCTTGACCAACTCTATCAAATTAAATATATTTTTATACTTTTAAAATAATTTTGTTTGGTTTATTTTTTTAGATATTATACTTGATCTTGTTAGAACTTTAGGATGGAACTTTATGAGATAATTTATCTCATTAATTACATGTTTTCACTTCGACTACATTATACTATTATGTAACTCCAAATCTTTTGTTATTTAACTATTAGGTGTTTTTTATTTGGTTTTATGACATTGCTTTAATGTATCTCTTTTTAACTATTATATAAATTTTTCAAATATAAAAATAATAATTTATTATTATTTATTCTAATTTAAGTCAATAATTCACCAAAACTACAAATAAGGCCAAATCTAAAAAAGTTAGTGTTGCTGGGCTTATCTTGATGAGCATTAGAATATTAAATGATCATGTTTATAATTTTAAGAGTTATATTTTCTAAGGGTTTTTCATATTTTATGAGACTATTTAATATGTACTTAATTTAATGAAAAAAATGATAGACTTGATGTCTTTAGTATCTTAGAATGAAAAATTGCTAATATATAAGTGTCATTCCAAATTTCATCACATCTGACATTAACATGTCACTGATTTATTGATGTTGCAATACATCAATTTATCTCTTTTTTAAATATATGTTTACATAAGCAAAAATAATAATTTACTATTACTTTTGCATTTTACTATGGTGAATCAAAGTAATTGCTAAAGAAGTTTGACAAAGATTAAATTAATATCCATGGACCCACTTTGACAAGTGATTTTTAATTAAATATTTATTTTTGTTTTTTAAAATATTTAAATTTTTTTAGTTTTTTAAAATTGACAAGACATTTCTCTCTTATCTTACTGGATGATCTGGGAGTCACACTCAAAATCTCCATGATACCTTGGAATATAACATTTCTATTTAATTTTTCTCATTTCTTTAAATTTTTGTCTTTATTTTCTTATATTACTATGTAACGTAGATCGCTTACCATTTAAATTTTAGATGTCTTTGATTTGGTTATATTATAGAAGTTAAATCTATATTTTTCCTAATATTGATTTAATTAATATTAAAAAATAGTTTTTATTTTTACTTATTTAATTTATAAATAGTTATAAATCTAATCGAAGATGACTCGAGATGAAACAAATTCATTAGAATCATCTTCACTAGTTTAATCATATTTAAAAAAATTATATATTTTTTAAATTTTTTATTTTTAATGCTTGCTTTTGTGAGATATCCTAGCATGTTTCTTTTTAAATTTATATATCTTATATATTAAAATTTTTCACTTTAATTTAGTTCTGTTATAGAAAATCTCTTATACTCTTGTGGTGTGACATCTATAATGCTTTGATGCAACTATATTACGTTACTTCAATTTAGCTCATTTTTTTCCAATATATTTTTACATAATATTTAAATAAAAATTTTTCATTATTTCTTATTATTTTGCTTTGTAATTTAGAACATTTTTGAACTAGGTCAGATAGAGATGAAATAAACATCATTTGATTTTTTTGATGAGCTCTATCAAATTTATTATTCATTTTTATAGTTTTAAATATTTAATTTCCTAGATTTTTGGCACATTTTATGAGATATTTTAAATTGTAGATGATTTTATGAACGAAGTTGTTATGTGAATCACCATAGTAATTTGAAATGTAACTTTTTTGTGCAATTTTTCTCATTTCTTTAAATGTTTTGAGTTGATCTGGTTACGTTACTATCTAACTCTAAATCTAATTTCATTTAGCTTTAAAATTTCTTTGATTTTTTATATTATATTTCTTCAAATTTTCTCATTTCAACTTTTACATTACTTTATTGGTTAACAACTATTTCTAAATGGATTCAATCTAGATAAAAAAAAACTTTGTTGGACTATTTTTAATTGTCTATATCCTATTAAATAATAATTTTTAAAGTTAGTAAAAAAAATCTATGGTTTTTGTATGTTTCGAAGAACATTTTAAGATGATGTTGACATTGTTATAGTTACTTCATTAAGCTATATGAAATTAAATTTATTCTTTATTTCTAAATATTTTATTTTCTTGTATTTTAGCATATTATACGATAAATGTTAATTCATGCTAGATTTAACGATTGAATATGCTGTAATGTATGCCAATAGTATCGTACAATGTTTCTTATTTCATTAAAGTTTTTACTTTAATTTTGGTATATTATATGTGACATTAAATCTCTTCTCATGTGACCTTTACATCACTCTAAATTGCTTGTATTACATTTATTCAGTTTACCTTATTTTAACTTTAATATAAATTTATTTAATATTAAATAACACATTTTTAGTTTTGCAAAATCATAATAATTAAAATTTATGTTGATGGACAATAAATAATTTTCATCAAACTCGTCATTATTCGCTATATTAATTGAATACTTATACTCATGTTTTATAAATAGATTTTTTAGGTTTTAGAATGCTTTTGGTGGACATTTTGGTTATTTCTGATTAATAATCATTAATGTTGCACTCATTGTACTTTGCATTATTGAATGCAGCATTCCCAAAAAAATTATCTAATTAATTTAACATTTTCACCTTGATTTATTTATATTATAATGTAAATCTAAATCTCCTCATTTGTGAGCTTGACATTGCTTGAATATGTATATATTAAAATTACTTGACATATTTTATCTTGATATTAAAATAATTATTTTTTATTATTTATGATTACTTAATTTAGTGATTCATAGTTATTCGAAAAGAAGTTTGAGTAAGATGTAAGAAACATCATTAGACTCATATGGATATGCCCCATCTAATTAAATATTTATTTTTATATTTTAAATAATTTATTATCTAGGTTTTGGCATATTTTTAAGATACTCTAATCTATACTTTATTTGACAATTAAGGTTGTTATGGCAATCTCCTTATTATCTTAGGGTACAAATTTTTTATCTCATTAATTCGATTTTTTTGCTTTGACTTTTGTATATTACTAAGTAACTTTAAATCCTCATGTTAGAGGCATACATGTCGTTTATTTGATTATGAGACATTGTGTGAGTTTATTGCAATTTAGATTTAATATTATTTACTTAATATTAACAAAATAATATATCATTAATTTTTTTACTTCAATAACTCATAGTAACTATGGTCGACTTCAATTTAAGAGAAACAAATGTGGTCAGAATAAACTTGAAGAGTTTCATACAATTGAATAGTAACCTTCATACTTTTTTAATTTTTTATTTTGTTGGCTTTTAGAACACTTTTTGAGTTATTTTGATTAATAACTATTGTTTTGTAATCAATTACCTTACACTCAATGACCTTAGTAGCTTCGAAATGGGCTTCTTTAGAAACATTTTCTTATTTTTAAAATTTTTTGTATTGATTTCATTCTATGATTTGGAGTTCTAATTCTCTTCTTGTGTATGCTTTCAAGTACTTTGATTTAGAAAAATTATATTACCTTAGTTTATCATATTTTTGGGTTAATATATATGTACGTAATGTTAAATTAAAAAATTCTAATTTTTTTCATTTTTCTAATTCATAGTAACTCCAAACAAATCTTGATTAAAAGGAAATAAATAATAACACATTCATCTCGACAAACTCTATCTAATTAATAATTATTTTTTGTAATTTTAAAAATGTAGATTATTTGGTTTTTTTATATTTTTATGAGATATTTTAATTTGTACTTGATTTTAGTATTGCGGCTGTTGTACTTGATCTTTTCAGTAATTTAGAATGCAATTTTACAAACAACTAATGTCATTTCTTTAATGTTTTCACTTTGATTTTAAAATACATGTTTATCAAAATCTCATCCTATTTAACCTTAATATATCTTTAACTTAGTTATATTACATTAATTAAATTTATGTCATTACAATATCAATATTTATTTAATTAAGTTTTGAGTAATAATTTATAGTTATTTATTATTACTTATTGGACTTATCTTGACAAGCTCTAACCAATTAAATAATGATTTTTATATGTTTAAATATTTTATTTTCAGGGGTCTTAGCACGTTTTAGAAGATATTTTGTTCATACTTGTTGTGACAAAAATAGATGTTATACTCAATCTCCTTTGTATATTAAAACGCAATGTTTCGATATTGTTTGCCTAATTTCTTCAATATTTTTTCTAGGTTATAGTACTTTGAAACTCTAATTATATTCGCTTATGACCTTTACATCATGTTAATTTTTTATATTAAATTATTTTTAAATTTATTATATTTTAAACTTAATATTTATTAACTTAAATTTTTTAAATAAAGTATCATTATTTTTCTTAAATTACTTTTGTAACTTTTATTATTTCTAAAGTACATCAAAGGTAAACAAAACAAATATCATTGGACTTATCTCAATAAGCATTATCTCATTAAATATTTATTTTTATAAATTTAAAGTCTTTATTTTCTAGAGTTTATCAAATTTTTTGAGGCATTTTAATTTATACATGATTTGACATTTAAGTTTGTTACCCTTAGTCTCCTTATTATCGTAAATTACAATTCCTATTTAATTTATCACATTTTTTCAAATTTTTTATTTAGTTTTCGTTACAATACTATATAATTCTAAATCTTTTCTAAAGTGATTTATCTATGTTATATTTCTTAAATTTATCTAAGTTCACCTTTAGCACATTTTTAACTAATATTAAAATAATAATGTATTATTATTATGCTTATATACTTTGACAACTCATAGAAATTCCAAACAAGGTTCGATAAAGATGGAAAAAACATCATTTGTCCTATCTCGATGAAGTTTATCTAATTAAATACTAATTTTTACATTCTAGAAACTTTAGTTTCTTGGGTTTTTCGCTTACATTATGATATATTTTGACTAGCACCTTATTAGATGGAATAAGATGTTACAATCATTCTTCTTAGTACCTTGGAATACAACTTTCTCATACAATTAATCTCATTCATTGAATTCTTTTAATTTGATTTTATAATATTATTATGTAACTCAAAACTCCTCTCATATGTCTTTTACATGCCATTATTTTCATTATACCAAATTGCTTAAATTAATCTTTCTTGAGCTTAAATGTATATTTAGTTTGGTATTTCATAGTAATTGCATATGAATCCCAATCAAGAGAAACAAGCATTGTTTGAATTGTCTCAACAAGACTTATATTAATAAAAAATATTTAATATTTTCAAAATATTTTTATATTCGAAGATTTTGGAATGCTTTAGGAATACTTAACTTCATAATTGATTTTGACAATCAAAGTTCTTGCACTTGATCTCATTAGTAGCTCAAAGTGATGCTTTTTTTTGGAAAATTTGTATCACTTTTGAATGTTTTTCCCTTCAATTTGGTTATATTTCTATGAAACTTTAATTCTCCTCTCATGTGACCATTAGATTGCTTTAATTAAGGTATATTATATTTCTTTAATTTATCATATTTCAATTCTAATACATATCTGCTTAATATAAAATAATTAATTTATTATTTTTAATTATTTAGTTTAACAATTCATAGAAACACCAAATCATCTCCAATTGAGATGAAGCAAAAAAATGTTCAATTCATCTTGTTGAAACATTTATAATTAAATATTCTAATTTTTTATTTTCAAATATTTATTTTTGTTGGATTTTATTTTGCATAAGAGATATATTTTAGAAAATTTTCATGATCAAGTATTTTATGATCGATCATCTCAGTATCATGGAATGAAATGTCCTTGTAAATTTTAGCTTATTTTTTCAAGATTTCCATCTTCATTTTATTAAAATGTTATGAAACTCAAAATCTCATCTCATTTGACCTTTGTATGTCAATGTTTTTGTTATATTACATTACATCAAATTATGTTACTTTTATATTAATTTATATTTACTTAATATTAAACTAATAAATTATTATTATTTTTCTTTATTTATTTATGTAATTTCAAGTAACTCTAAATGAAGACTGATTGAGATGAAAGAAACATCACAAGTCTCATCTTATTGAACTTTATAAATTTAAATATTTATTTTTAAATATCTAAATTTTTTAAGATTTGGCATATATTATGAGACATTTAAATTCATACTTGATTTAAAAATTGAGCAAGCTATCCATGATTTTTTAGTATCATGAAACGTAATTTTTTGTATAATTTATTTCATTTCTATAAAAGTTTTTTTTGCTTTGGTTATATTGTAATGAAACATTAATTCCCCTCTCATGTAACATTCACATTGCCTTCATTTGCTTATATTTGACTGCTTCAATTTTTATGATTTGAGCATTAATATATATATATTTATTGAATATTAAAATAATGATTTATTTTTATTTTTTTACTTTGTAGCTTATAGTAATTCCAAAATAGGTCTAGTAGAAACAAAATAAATGTCATGGGATTTCTCCTCAAAGAGCTCTAACAAAATTAACTACTAATTTCTATAATTTAGAAAAGTACATTCATCACTTTTTTGCACATTTTATAAGGGATTTTTGTTCATGTTTCATTTGATGATTGAGAATGTTATAACCAATCCTCTTAGTATCTTAAAGTATTACTTTCTCATATAATTTATCTTATTTCTTCAACATTTGCTAAATTGTTATGTAACACTAAATGTCATCTTATTTTACTCATACATATTTTATGTTTTGTTATATTACTTTGCTTCAAATTATTGTATTTAAGTCATAATATAGTTTTATTTAATTTTAAGTTATTAATATATTAGTATTTATGTTTATTTTTTGTAATTATTAATTATTCCAAATAAGGTTTATTTAATATGAGAAAATACTATTTTATTCACCTTAATAAGAGACATCTAATTAAATACTAATTTTTATAATTTAAAAAAAGTTCTATTGTATTGGCATAAATTACATGATATTTTATATTCATACCATAGTAATAGACAACTCTAATTCTCTTTGTACGACCTATACATCAATTTGACTTCGTTAAATTGCATTGCTTTAATTTATATTATATTAATATTATTATATTTTTACTTAATTTTTAAATAATAATTTATTAATTTTTATGTTTAAGTATTTAAGAAATTCTTACTAATTCTAAACGAGGACTAATAGAGATGAAGCAAACACTTTTCCACTTGTCTCGATGAGCAGCATCGAACTAAATATTCATTGTTTTAATTTTAATTATCTTTTATTTTCTAAAATTTTTCAAATTTCATGAAATATTTTTATTTGTACAGTATCTAATAAATACGAATGTTGTACTAAATCTCATAGGTATCATGGAATGAAATTTTGAGTACGATTTACCTCATTTTAACAAAAGTTTTGATTTTTTTTTGTTATATTATAATATAACGCTAAATCTCATATAGTGTGGCTTATAGATTGCTTTGACTTATTTATTTTAGGTTGTTTATATTTATCTCATTTAAGATTAAATATATATTTACTTTATTTTAAAATAGTAATTTATTATATGTTATTTTTATATGGGTTGTTGATTCGTAGTAATACCAAACAATGTCAAGTTAAGACAAAATAAATGTCATGTCACTAATCCTAAAGTGCAACTTTCTCATACAAATTATCCCATTACTTTAAATGTTTTATTTTGATTTGATTATATTATTATGAAACTCTGTTTCTTCTATCATTTGACTTTTACATAGTTTTGATTTGGCTGCATCACACTACATTTTTTTATTGAACTTCAACTCTAATACATATTTACTAAAAATTTAAAAATTAATTAATTATCTTTTATACTTATTTAAGATGGTAATTCACAGTAATTCAAATATGGCCTATTTGAGATGAAAGAAATATAGTTGCACTTGTCTCAATGAGTTTCATAATATAGAATATTCATTCTCATAATTTCAAAGATTTTATTTTCTAACGATTTTGGTATATTTTAAGAGCTATTTTTATTCTATATATCTTATAAATCTTCATGAATCATTATTATCATTAGTGAAGTTTGATTCTCATCTAACAACGATGTTTTGAATAAACCACTGATATTTTTCTTCATTTTTTTCTTAATAAAACACTATTCTATTACTAATTTCAATAAATTATTTGCATAGATGTAATAGAATTTTTCTTGATTAAAGTATAGCACTGGCATAATCAAAATATTACTTCAAATTGTAGTTTTCTAATGTAGATTGAGCTTTTGGAGTGATATGCATTAAAATGTTCTAGTCTACCTTAATGTTATCTCTTATAAACATAGTGTTATTTGTATTAGTTAGAATGGTCCACAACTTAAGCATTCTTTACTAAGTGCACAATGCAACAAAACATATGGTAGCTATTCTTGTAGTAACTTACCAGTTTTACATGTTATGTTTACTCCTTTTCTTGAATGTTTCCCATAACGATTTAGAATGGATGAATAGTCTTCAAACTTTGTAGGTGAAACCCTTGATTTTAATTGCAACATTTTTAACATCAAAGCTATTTTTATCTATGGGATAGAAATCTTCATCCAAGGGCTTTGATGGAAACCATTAATATTGTTCGAGCTTTTATAGAGGAAACTTACCATTGACATTTTGATTTTTTATAAAGGTTTTTGGTGGATCCAACACATTATGATGTTAGTGGGTATATAATTTAATACACTTTCAATAGCCATTCATTATTCAGTCCACTCAGTTCCTATTTGTATGTTATCAATGATGTATTAGCGTATTGATGCTTTATTTATTCCATTAAAGACCTTGATTTTAAGATATTTTCACAAAGCTTATTTGTTAAGTTTATCTTCAATTTATGGGCTTTATATAACATAATACATCTACTTTTTGTAGATTTATTCTCTGATTTGTCATTTTTTGAATATTGTATAAAAATTTCACTTCAAAGATTATTTCCTTACTCTACAAAGGATAAGATGCCAATCACAAATGAGAGATAGGTCACAAGTAACACAACATCTTAGAGCCAAGAAGCTTCCCATTTTATGACTAGAATGTCATTTCATTATTCATTGACTTAAGGACTCAGCTACATTATTAATAATGCAAGTGAGATGGAGCCCCAACACTTCATACTTGTAGCTTTCAAAAATGCACATTGGCTTCCATTCAAAATGATCATGTATCTATTAAAATAGAGGTAGTTTTTAATTATAAGTATCAATTTATGTTGGAATCCAATTGTCTCCAATACATTAACCAAATATTCCTAATTAAGAAGTTCAAATTGCCACTTTTTTCAATTCAACTCTAGAATACATTAAATTCGTTAGTAATGTTTCTCCCTTGTATAAATGAAAAGACTTCAAGAAAGATTACCTTTGCAGTACTTTTAGAATTCCTTCATAAGGATCTTTGGGGAAGACCTTACTAAAAAAGTTGCATAAATTGATTTTCATAAAGTCATTAAACGATCATATAATTTATGAATTTAGAATTCGAGAGGCACGTATGCTTTCTATAAATGGAGGAATTGGGCCCTCACTAAAAAATATTGGGTGGCCAGTAGAAGTTTTTGTGTGACAATGCTCCAATAGTTTTTGTAGACTTGACTAATGAAACAATCAAACCGTATATTGCTCTCAACATTAAGTCCCTTCACAACACTCTTGAGCTCTTCCTTGATAACTTGATGGGTAAATGATTCTTCTTTCTCTCTATTGATAAGGCTTGGTATGTGCTCTTGGAACCTTTGAGTAGCTTTCTTGTTGCAATACCCGCTTAGAGTTGATCATACGTTTTTAAAGTTTTCAATGGCCTCTCCAGCTGTGTAATCTTTATCTTTAATCCAATTTTCTTCCTGCTTTCGATTTTGTTATTAGAAAACTTTCCACTTTAGGAAAGAACTAATGAGTGAAAATATTTTCAATTGGTGTCTCCTTCCTTCAACCACTAAACATTTGCTTTACGTTTTTGATATAATAGCACTTTAGCTTTGTAATAGATTAAATCTACATGTGACTGGTAGCATTTGTTATTTTATTATTTTCAAAAGTATTTCCAATTATGTTGTTATTCCATTTCTTAAGGTACATTTTTTGACCTATTAGTTTTGCACCACGTTTGTACATCCCCAGTTATGTTTTGCTCTTTTATTGAATGCATGGTGCTAAAACATCTAGTGCAAACATCTACAGGTGTGTGATTTTGTTGAGATGGCATATTTCAATTTTGAAAGAATTGGTGCATGATCAAAAGTTTCTCTATTATGATGTTGTATTGTATAGTGAAGAAATAGTTTAAGTCATTTTTATTTGTATAGTAGTTTATCTAGTCCTTTCATGATAACAACCCTATTCCTTTTGCCATTTTAATTAAACATTGTTTCAAGCACATGTTAAATTAGTGATGAGTCATTAAAAAAGGATTAGACATCTTCAATTACTTTTTCATCTTGATTGGCATTGCCCAAGTATTCACCAATATTTGAGATGACATTGAAGTGCCCAAGAACTCATCAATGTTTCCCTCATAAGATGTGCTAGTGGTGTTCTAGTTCTAAACATAACGATTTCATTCGATTTCTAGAATGTTTTGCATATGAAACAAAAAGATATATCCTAGTTAATGACCTTCTCATTTACCATAAAAAGAATTTATTAATTAGAATTGCACATAATATCAATAGTTAGTTTCTCACACGAAATAATCCATATCATATTTGATTGGTTTTGTGTTCTATTATTAATGCCTAATTTGAATGAATAAAGAGATAGCTTAATGGATGTAATATTTTGCATGATTGGACTCTTTAAATTGTGGAGTAAATGATTACTAATTAGAATTCCTAGTAAAATCAAGTTTTGCTTGCTTTGTTATGGACCCTTATAAGAGCATCAAGTGGTAGATTATGTAATGATGGTGTTCTTTAGTAATTTGGAGTATTGGAATTGAGGCCAAAACTATTATAGTTTTGAAAGCAATAACAACATAGTTGTTGGACATTAATCACCCTATTTACTACATTGGATTATGAGATTTTTGGGAATTAGTGAAGTCATGATAGTCATTTAATGAGTTAATATGTATAGAATTTTGCTAGGAGGCAAGTGATTAGTGTTTCTATTGTGCTTTTATCCTAGGTTACGAATTAGCTTTGTCATGCTAGTTAAAGCCATTTTCTATGATGTTGTAGTTTATTAATCTATGCTACTCAGTTACACTTTACTTTATTAAGTTTCCCATACACATGTCAATACTATAGATTTTTATGGAATACCTTGCGAATTATTTTTTTTAACCTATCTAGCACACTCCTTCCATTCATGCAGATCTAAAGAGCTAGGTGCAAGAATTTAGAGTTAGGGTTGAGGTGATAAACTTTGTGTAGAGTAGTAGTATTTGTCTTTCGTAGTCTAATACATGGCATTTTGGTTTGCAATAGTCAACTTTCTACTTATTATAGAGACTTGAGTATTTGTTGATTACCAATATTTTATGAATTGTTAATATACTAAGTCATCAGTTTAATACATATTTTTCTATTCATTTTATTTGATATATTTTGGAATAAGAGATTGTATGTGGACAAAATGAATAACTATTGCCATGTTTGTTTATGAATACCATTTCCTATCGATTTTTCTTTATGGGTCATTTCCAATTAGGTAAAATAAGCTTCTAATATTTTAAGAGAGTAGCTACGACTACGATATTAAATTAGACGATTACAACTTCCAATCTCAACAAAATGCATGCAAAGTGGAAGTGGCCAGCTAAGTTTATCTTCTGGTTGATAAGTTATATTCCAAAAAGGGATTTCAAGAAAATTAAGAAGGTACGACACTCACTCGAATCTATTTATATGCATATTTTAAGTTAATAGAGGAGTAAATGACAACAATATATCCTTGACTTTAGAAAGTAATAGTTTAACATGGATAAGTATATAAAATAGTCTATACACAGCTACTAAGTTCCATCGATATATGGATTATGATTGTTCAAAAATACCTATGGAAATATCGTAGCTTGCACAAAGCTTCCAAGTTAATTTAGAACATCATTTTCATTCACGTTCTAAAACAAATAATTTTAGTTTGTTAACTTTTTCACAAGAGATAATTAGTGTTGTCTAAAACATTCCCAGACAAGGAAGATGAATATAAAATATGAAAAATTAAGCTATAAAGTATTTACTGGTAACAATTACAAAGGAATTTATATTATTCAATAAAAAATAATAAGGAAAAAATTGTCAACCAAGTAATAATATTTTAATCATATTGTTATTCCATAAAGAAGAATTATTAAGGATGCCAACTGACGTTGGAAAATTACAAAATTTTTATTGACTTTAAAACTTTAGACGCAATCTATTTTGCAACATTTTTTTCATTAACTTTACAACCAACTAGGACAATGCACTGGTAAATGTATTTTGCTAGCAACCTTTCACTCCTTGGGCACAACATTAAAATTTAAAGTAGGAATCACCCAATCTAATCATCATTCTCATGGTGCATCTCCTGAGTTTAGCCCTGTCCCGTAATCAAGTAGTTGCTAGTAATTAACTCTAGAACTAGTTCACTCTATGTTAAGTAATCTTCCAATAAGTACTAGCTTATCCATGACATTAACTGAAACCTAGAATTTTGTGATAAAGGATATCTATACAAATCCATGGAATCAAATAAATCATTTCATGATCCATGAGCTATCTAGAAGTCTAAGTCAAGAAACTTAAAAATGTAAATTTCAAAGTCCATTGTAATAGACCCTTCACAATCATTAGTCCAACACATATAAATGATAATGTTGTGTATTAATAGAAAACAATAACATCGCAAAATATTAACGAGTGAATAACCTTTTAAAGTATTGACACTAATGGCCTCTTTTCAACTCCTATGTTGACTGTTATCCATTTGCTCCTATAGATGATATAAGGGAGTAGAGTCCATCAGGTTGAATAGATAAACCTCTAATTTTCCCATAAAAATAAAACTTTAATAATATAATGACATGTTAGTAAAATAAAATTATTACTATAAATAGTTATTTCACAAAAGACATCATAATCTACCAACCTAATCAAAAGCATAATGAATGCTCAGTGATCTACTAGTTGTCTTACATTATTTACATAGCCATGATTCCCTCAATGCATGTCCAAGGCTCCAATTTCATAACAAATTTTTTACTTTGTTATTGAAACTCCAGTCAATTGTGGGTACCCAATGTTTCTCTGTGTCCCTTATAACCACATAGAGTTTGACTAGGTTTCTCACACTAAAGTCTCTTGTGATGTTGTATATATCAGTGGGCCCCAACTACCCCAAGATATATAGCACATGTTCTAGAGGAATGCCAATGAGGATTTATTATTCATGTGATCAGTAGCATATGACTTTATGAATCATAAAATATCCAAGGCACTCCCTACTACATGATAACCAAGTCCATGATTTCACATTGATCTTGAACTAGCATATGGTGATCAAATTGATAAAACAAATTCATAAAAGTCTTATAATCTAGTATATCTAACTAACCGAACTTTTGTTGGTGGGCCATTATCTTGGCTTTACTACATGGTAAGTAATGTCATCATAGATGTAGACTTTCTTATTAAGTAACATCAATATATATATTTTTATCTTCCAACATCTAAGGGATCATTACATATTCTTATAACTCAAATCGATAATTTTTTAAAATCTTAGAGCTTTCTCTAAAGCCTTAATCATCTATAAACATCATTTAAGGTCTTCTCAAAATGATGATCGCAACATAGACTAACCTAGGGTTTCCAATATATCTTAATAAGCCTACCTATGAACCTATGCTAAAATCTTCTAGCCTTTATAGACAATCAATTGAGCATTCACTCAAGCTAAAAATTAGTTTTTGAATTACTTAAAGCTAATGCCTTTTTTTTCAATCCTTGGTTGACATGTATTTCACTAGTGACTATCATGCTTATTAAAAAGACTTAAGATAATGTGCCCATCACAATACGCTCTCATGTGCTATATATGCTTCCCAAATTACTCTATATGTCTCAAATCCATGGCTTAAAAACCTAATTTCATGATACACATGATCTTACCAAACAATAAAAACTAGATTATGGTTTAGCCAACATCCAATAGAATCATCAGCCCCTATGGCCTCTCTTAAATGCCCTTTTAAGGCCAAACCTAAGACTCTATTTCAACTTAGTCTAATTTTTCATCTAATTGAGAGACTCATCAAAGAATTACCTCAAGCTAGGTATTCTAAAGGATTTATCTACCACTTCATATTTTTAGACTTAACCCAATTTCTATCATTTTTGTTTCCTTGTACAAATGTTGTAGTTCATAAGTGTTATTTTATCTAAATTTTTTCTTAGTTATGATGAAATTTTTGACCTCATGCAAGGAAGTTTCAAGTCAAAACTTACTTTTAACCATTACAAGCATTACTTTGAAGATTATTATGTCTGTGGTTGAAATTTCAAACCTTTGGTATTTAAATTTTAAATCATCAATAGTAAAATTTTTAGTAAATAACATTAAGATTTCAAATCGAATGCCTTTAAATTTTAAATCTCCAATAACCTAACACAAATCCTCTGGTTCCCTTAGACCATTGTAATCGATCATTAGTCTTTGCTTCAGTTGACAAAATATACTCATTAGCCTTTTTTAAATTTTAATTCATAATATCTTCTTCATTTAACCAAAGAAGGTCAAAATTTAGACTTCATCTAAGGTCTACCAAAGCTTTGAAGCTTCCATGTTCAAAGCTTTGCATTATAATCCTTAGTTTTTGGCATAATAAATGAAATCATAAGGCTTAGAATAACAACATTCAAAAGAAGTTCAAATCTTACCTTCGTGATCATGCTCAATATTAATTTAACATAAAATAACAATATTTCATGGTATTATAGATTTTGACAATATTGAAAATCAAAAACATTACTTGAAACTTAGATGTTCAAACTTGACAATACATATATGTACTCTTTTTTTGTTCTTAAAGTAGACCTTAATTGAAAACACTTTGGCATTAATGTTAAAGAAATATTTCTAGCATGAAATTCATATTGCAATCAAAATTGAAATATCAATTTACTTTACTCTTACAAAACGAGTAGTCATAATTGTGAAAACTAAATCTCAACATCAAAATTGCATTTCATTGGAAATCAAATTTACTTATGGTAGTAGTCATCCCATAAAAGGTTTTGTTTTCATGGATAATCAAGATCCACTTTTATGTTCAAAAAATTCCAACTCTTTTTAGAAAGTCACATAATAAAAAGTTGCATTAAACATCCAAAATAGTAAATTCATGAATAAGTTATACATTTAATATTTCACATTTCATCCTACCAAGCAATGAAAAAAGTCATATTTACATTGCAAGTTTTAGCCACATAGTTTCTTTTTGTTTCAACATACAATAAGTGCTATAATTCAATGTCTTCACTAAAGCATGTATTCAAAACATCATCATTATTTTTACTATATAATGAACTTTAATATTGGAACCATAATTTCACAATAACATTACAAAGTTTTAGTCAAGCATGCAACACAAATTCTAATGAATTGAATTCATCAAAATCATGATTAATTAAATAAGGCAATCTTAACTAAACATGAACATGTTTTGAAACTATGAAATGGAAATGTCATGACTTGGATACCGTGATGTTAGGCTAAGTTCAACATGTAAAATCATAAGTTTAATAGAAATGAGAAAAAGTTCTTAGTCCAAATTCTATTTACATGCTTTGAGGATATTTACTCACCTTAGAAACTAAGTAAAGAACTACACAAAATGGGGTATTATCTTTTTATTGAAGCAAGCTTGAGAACCCACATTTCCTTATGAACTTTTTTTCCTATCTTTTCCTCAAGTAGGTGATCATAGAAGAACTCATGGCTAGATGGTGACAAAATGCCTTGTCCTACAACATCTTAAGCCCTTATATAGGAAAACAATAATCCTTAAATTATTATAGATTAGAATAGTTATGATATATGACCTTATAATTATTTTAAGGACTCGTGGATTCTAGTTTTTTGTGTTTTTCTTAAATTTATTTTCCCTTAACTATCTGTAACAAAGTTGTTTCCATTTCTTAGATCTTACACAATTGGATTGCAATGGTTAGCTTCGAAAGTAAGTCAATTAATAAAATTTATTTCATTTCTAAATATTGTATTATATGATGTGCTAAATATGACTTAACTAATTAATAACTACATTAGTCATAATTGTATAATCCTAAAAGTTTTACTAGTATGACCAACTAACATACTAATTATGATATTGTAACTCGACGATTCACTATATCTAATGCTTCTCTTTGCTTTATCACGCCAATACGATTGTTGTAACTATACCATATAATCTTCAACACATTTCATGTTACTTGTTAAAACTTCGAATAATTTTCCTTTCCTATTAAAATACTTGTATGATCCTAACAATCTTGCCTATACTTGTAAGAATTAGCACTTCTACAAAATCAATCTTCATTGTGGAAAAAATTTATTATTTATGGATTCTTTTCTTAAAACATCAGAAAAGAGTGAGCATTTAAATGGTGTTTTAAAAATATTTTTTTTGGGTTAACAATCTGGACTTGGTAATAACTAAGAACATCAAAATTTTTATAGATTGTAATGTATGTTGCCTTTCCTTATATAACACGTCATTGATTTTTTTTAAAAGAACATAGAGTGTATAAAGTATGTGATCCTAAAATTTACACTAGTGTATAAGACATCGATTTTCAATTAATGTTCATGAGGTGAATTTCATTACTAAGTGATTTCATGATTAGTATATCATGTTAATGGCAAAAAGATATAGATAAAAAATTTCATCTATAAATACTGATGTACAATTTTCTTCGTTACATTTTATAAGGTCCAATATGCGTTAAGGCTTAACCTACATAGATGTAATCCACTGCATTACCACCCTTTCATATGATAATGGGTTATCCCATGGTACATAATGTTCAAGAAGAAATTGGATGACAATGAAAGAATACCATTTATTAAAAATGACTTTTAAATGTGTTGCAAGGAATGTTCTTATTAGCCTTGTTATAGATAATAAAATGTCCTTGTAGAAATGGAAACCTTAATTGAATGAGTTTATGATGATTTTAACCAAAAAGTATTAATGAAAGTAAGATTTTCATCTAGATGAACAAAGTGCATGAACTGTCAATGAATGCACATATTTTGAAAATTAGTTACTTCATTTTCCTAAATGCTCATATTATTACTTAAATTTGTTATTACTATTGTAGACTCATTAACATTACAATCAAATGCTCTGACATTCATTTCAAATGTTCTTTTTATAATCAAATGTTTATAATCTTTTCTTTTTCCAACTTTATCACAACCTTGGCATGCCTTAAACATGGCTAGAAAATATATGTTATTGTCTAATATTTTATGCTTAAATGCTTGTATGTTCAGCAAATTAGAGTTTGATTATAATTATACCTCTATGGAGAATCAATTGTATGATAGTCGAAAGTGACATAGTACATTGTACGAAAAATATCAATAAGAGATTAGTAATGAATATTGTACCCTACTATGTTGGTTAATCCTATAAAACAGTCAGTTAATAAAAGCAATTAAGATGCAATTATGAATAAGCTATTAAACTAGACTTTCATTAAAGCAATACAACATAGTATGATATAAGTATGATAATTTAATGAGCATTATGGCTATTTACATCTGATATAACCAACAAAGGATAATTTTGTATTAGACGATAGGACCATAGCACAACAAACCATGCAATCTAATATAATGAGGATAGAAATGTGGTCAACAATAAAACTTAAATAACTCATTTAATTACAATGGAATATAATGCTACTAATAAATAAATTAGAGGTGATGTTTTGGTCTTAGCAAGTGTGAATTCAAGGAACATACAAGTATAGAAATAAGAGTCAGAAAATGGTTCAAGTGTGGTTAGTGGAGTATCATACATGAGAACTAATTCTTACTTATAAAATTCATTAAGCTATGAGTGCTATCACATAAGGGAATTATTACCTTATGACACATGAAATGTGTGTATCATGTATTTTCTTACACAAATGGTAGAATGGCCAAGTTACAATAAGAGGAATTAATAGGTAAAAAATAAGAGATTGAGTATATTACATAATACAAGTATGATATGAAGAACTTAGTAACTTATATTTTTATTTTATTGATTTTAATATCACCAATTGCAAATATGGTGCCTAAAATCTTAATTTGGAAACAACTTCAACATGGGAGCTTAAAGTATGATTAAGGGAGTCAGAACATGTTATTAGTTTTGCCTAACATTGGTCATGGATCCTATTAAGATTGATTAAGAATTTATGAACATTTATATATAAATTGCCTTACTTAGTTACCCTATAAAACCAAGATATACTTCTAATGTATGTGACTAACTAAGAAATGGAGGAGAAAGGGTGAGGCATTAGATAGAAGAGGTGGAGTAATCATGAGACATAAGAGAAGAAAATCTTATAGTTGGATAACTCGACCCAAATTATAAAGTCATATAGTTGGATAATTCGACCCAAATTATAAAGTTTGATGAACTTCAATATTATACACCTAAATACAACTAATTTATAAATGAAACAATTGACTAATTTGGTAATGTTTTCTAATTGATATTTATGGACATGATTGGATAGGATATGTTAGATATTATCTGTTGATTTTTAATTTTAACAGTTGAATAGAATGTAATTAAGTCATCTTTACCTAAATTATTAGTTAAATTATATGATTTAACTTTTATTTTTACTACAATAAAGAATTTTAAAGCATCTTTACATTCAAGTAAAAAGAGTGCATGGGAATCTCAATTGGATAGTTAATTTTGAGTTGTAAAATATTTTTTCTTTTTTATTAGGTATGAATTTTTTAAAAAAATATAAAAATAATTTACTTTTTAAAACGCCTTTATATTCAAATTTACATAAATAACTTTTAACTATTATAATTAAGAAAAAATTTCAAAATTTTAACTTTAACTTTTAACTTTTAGATTTTTCTTAACATTTGACCTCAAAATTTACAAGTTAAGATTTTTCTTAACATTTGACCTCAAAATTTTAGCTTTTATTGTTTTAATTATCTTCCAGGATTTTGTTAGCATAAACCAAACATGATTTTTTTATTGAGATCAAACAAAACTTGGCCTTTGAAAGGGAATCAATCACAATACCCAAAAGACAAATAAAAAAATAATTCTAATAATGCATAAAACTTCCTCTTCTTTTTGATGAACAAAGCATGGGATAAGGTCAAAACTAAAAAGAGTTATGAGAAAATGAAAGTTGGGAAGTGTTAGGTATAGTTAGAAGAGATTTAAATTTCAAGTAGTAATAAATTGTTTCATGTTGTTAGGAGATTTCACACCAATAGAATGCCATACAGCATTCTATTAAGATCTCAAAATTTTACTAACATTAATTTGCTTCTTCGTTCATAATAGTTGGGTTTTTATAGAAAAATTTTATCATAGCTACTAGAAGGTGAAGGAAAAGAAATTTTATAAGATGCCTCAAAACAACTTAAAAAAAATCTTCCAAACAACTTCTACGAGGGCATAAATAATAGCTTTATAGTTAGTCATTACGAGAGATTGACTGGAGCCCTTGAATCTGATTAGAGAAATTATAAAAATAGACAAATTATAGGTGGTAAGATAAGTGAGGATTAGATTTGGCACATGTAATCACATCATAAAAGATATACACCATTTAATTCATCAATACTAAATCTTGGAATGATCACAAACATAGGATTCAAAATGGAGAGCTCTAAGTTATTGGATTCAAAGAAAAGTTAATGGCTATTGTAAAAGAAAGCTAAAGTCTTATAAACTTAGTTGAGGTTTTAGTTATCTTATTTTAGTTCTGAAACATTGCTTATAATATACTGAGCTCTTATTTCCCTATCCAATGATTAGATGATGAGAATTCGTGCATGATTAGGCAATATGGTGTTGTACATGTGAAAACCTTTTTGTCTAATCGGGTAGGATATGAAATGTGTTTCATCTTCATAAAATGTTACCACATAGGTAATGTGAGCTAAAAGGTGGTCGACTCTTACCAAAGATTCACCCCAGTTATCATGCTCTTGGCAAGCTCCCTTCTCATTAAGTCACAAAATTGTTTGCACATATTTTCATTTATGCATCGAAAAATGTTGTCATCAACATAAACTTGTATAGTAGCAAACGTTCATCTTGAGAATTTAAGAATAATATTGTTTTCTTTTTTTTTTCTTAAAATAAATATCAATCAATCTATGATACCATGCATGAGGAGCTTGCTTAACACAATAAAATAGATTCTTACTTATAACTTAATCACCATATGCATGAGTCTCAAAACCTAAGGTTGTTCTACATGGACATCTTTTATTATTGCATTTAAAAAAGCCTTTTTTTACTTCCATTTGAAATAATTTAAAATTCTTATGACGTGAATGTTCTAAGAGAAGTTTAATATCCTCTAATCTTGTTATTGACACAAAAGACACATAAAAAGTCTATAACATCAACTATGCTATAACCATTAGCAACAAATCTAGCTCTTTTTCTACTTATCACTACTTTTTCACTTAAGTTATTTTTTGAGCACCTCTTTGTTCCAATCACTTATTTATGACAAACCCTAAGAACTAGTTCGTACACTTGGTTTCTCTAAAATTCATCTAGCACTTCATTCATAACTAAAACCCAATAGTAATCCTTAAGGAATTCTATAATAGATATTAGTTTTGTTGGAGATATAATTTCACTCTAACAATTTTTTGTAATCATATTTGTTTCATTAGATAAATTAGAGAGACTCAAGTCCTAATTCATTGATTAACATCTTATATAACTAGTTCCTTCAAATGTGAAGCTTATTACATTCAATCTTTATGTAATTGATGATTAGTCCCATCTTCTATTTTTCTTTCTCTTATTCCTACTTCCTCATTGAAGTTATGAAATTAGGGAAACCAACATTTCTAATTCTTATCTTCTTCTTCTTAGAGTTGCCTCATAGCATTTCCATTAATATAGATCACATCCTGTCATATCTATTTTGTTTAATCTCTAGTCGTATCTCTTTAGCATCCATTATCCAACACTAAGGAGCAATTTCTAGATTTTCTCTACGTATGGCTACCAAAATTGTAAATTTTAACTTAGTAATAAAAATGGTGAATTTAATTTATTTTATTGTTTTCTTTCTTCTAAAAATTCTTCTTAAGTATAGTACTTCTAACGTATGAATTCACTAAAATACATATTCCCAAACTTTAGGCACCCATGCAAGCTTAGTTCTAGAACAAACAATCACTACAAGAGTATTGATGTTGTTATTCTTGATGACCCATTTGAAACAAGGTTTTGAACTAAAAAATTTTTTTTAATTCTATAATCAATGATAGTATGGTTTCATAGAAATAAAAATATTTAAAAGTTCAAACATTACGCATATGCTTAAAAAGATGACATATAGTTATACTTAGGAAGATAAACTTGTGAGGCATTAGAAAATTTTCAATGTTTAAGAGAATAAATATTTGTCATTAAATTATTAATTTCCTCTCCAAATGATGCATTCTCAATAATCATAGAAGTTTTTTATCATAAATTTGTAGAATTTCTAGTTTCATTTCCTCATTCTCTATCATAAAAAATCTAGAAGTTTAATGTTTTTATGACATTTTCTTTTTTTTGTGTTGACATTGATGAAGTTAAAGAATTAATAGCTTGTAAGTAATTATCTTGAAGAACATCACAAGATCAAAAATTTATCTCATTGTCTTCTTCTTCATTAGAAGTACTTTATTCATCATCTTTTGCCATGAATCATATCAATCCTTCCTCCTCATTATTTGTGCTTCTAGCATCCAACACTTCCAATGGACTCCAAGTAGCTTGAAAAGCTTTCATCAACTTCATTCTCCTCTTTCTATCTTCCTTCCTTTTGTTATCATTGACAGGTCAACATTTTGGCTTAACATGGCTAGTATTGCCACATTCATGAAATGATGTCACCTTTTTATTCTCCCTTCTTTTCTTTTCTTTCTAAAACTTACTCATAATATAGTATAACATGAAAATCAAGCACTTCTTCCAATTCCTTGGAAGAGATGGATGATGCATTCAAATCTTACTTGCAAGCTTTGAATGCCAATGATTTTTCTTTCTATGCTCCAAGTTTTGACTTACTTTTGGAAGACTTTTTCCAACTCTTCTATTCATCTAAAACTTGATCATTACCAATTCTCTAGATAACTTATCCAACGTGTGCTTGTTTGTTCCTAGCGCATCTATTGTTGTGGAAGGAGGATGATGCTCCTTGGATAGAATCTTTATCACATTTCTTACAAGATCTATAATATAAAAAACTTTTCAAGATTTGTTAATCTTTTAGTAATATTTGTAAATCGTACAAACATGTTCTTCATAGTTTCTTCTAGATTCATTCGAACAATCTTATAATCATGAGTAGGAATACCTATTTTAGTTTCTTTAGCATGTGAAGTTTCATCATAAGTAACTTCTAATCTCTTAAAAGCTTCATGTGCTATATGAAACGTTACATCTTGACTAATGCAACTAGGATATGCTTAATGGTGGTAGTTGAGTGCTCTATAATTTAGTTTGTAATTTTCCTTTGGACATGATTAAATTTCTTAACTTATTTGATCTCATTAGTGCTAGAATTATTAAGTAAATCATAAGGATTAGTGATTAATTCCTAATGTTCTGAGTCAATTGATTTGATAAAAATTATATTCATTTTTTAATATAAATAAAAACTCATCAATAAATAATGGTGTATAGAATAAATACAAACCATCACCTAGTGTTGCACTATTATCAATCATAGGGAGTTACACCCAAAACGTAATTGAACAGATAATTTAACAAACACATGTACTTTGATAAAATTGCTTAAAAAATATAGAAAGTAAAGTTGAGGTGCAACAAAATTATAAATTAAGTAAACTTAATAGAATAGGTAAGGCATACATGATGGATCAGCCAAGCGATTTGACTTATTGTTTGGAGAGAAACCACTATAGTCCAATTGAAATTAAATGAGTCTGCATGAATCCCACAAAATTAAAGTGAACTTTGGTTTTAAAATAATTTTACTATTTTAGATCATTTTTTTAATATCTATTTATAATAATAGTTTACAGTTTTGAAAACATTTCCATTATAATATATATATATTATTAAAACAATTAAAAAAAACTAAAAATGTGAATCAAATTATTTTTTTGGGCTCTTTCAAACTACAACATACGTCCACTCTCAACTGTTCATTTCCAACCTACATGGATTTACAGCTTTAATTATAACGACAGATTTTTCAAACTTAAGCCGAACTCAATTCTTTAACAAGATCAAACTAAACATTGTTTTTCGTAAATGTTGAGGAACATAATCAAAAAGGGAAAGCAAATTACTACAAGGAAAAAACATCAAATAAAAATGTATAGTTTTGTATATTTTGTTATGAATAGAATAAGGAGGAATGAGCTAAAATAGAAGTGAGCAAATTATTAAGTGTTAGGCAAGTTTGAAGATTTTGAAATATTTGGAAGTACTATGACACAGCTACAAGGAAATTTTATCGTAGTAGAATATTACGTAGTGCTCAATTGACATCTTAAATTTTTTCTTATTTTTATTAGCCCTTTGATTCATAATGGTAGGAGTTTAATAGGAAACCTTTGACCATAGTGGTTAGAAAGTAAAGGAAAACTAATTCCATAAGCTATAGCAAAAAAACTTGCAAAATTTGTTTCAATAGCTTTTATAACAACACAACTATTTCTTAGTCAATTAGTCATTATATGGGATCAACTAGAGCCATTGGATCCAATTGGAGATGATTTAGTCTTTCAAATCAACAAATGTAAAAATTAAAAAATATGGATGACTGGAATAAGGAGAATTATATTTTAGCCATTTGATCATCTCACATAAGATTTGAATTATTTTATTTATTAATAGTAAACAAGGGAAAGACCATAAGCATAGATTTGAAATTAAAGAGCTCTAAGCCACCCAATTGAAGGTAAGGTTAATTAGTAAGGTAGAAAGAATGCTTGTTGCCAATAAAATTGGATGTAGTTTTTGTTATCTCATTAAAGCAATGAATGAGCTCTTAAAGGCAAGTGAACTCTTAGTCATTTGATCAACTATCAAATTGTGGGACTTTTTGCATGCTCAAGCACTAAGCTATTCGACTTAGGAAAACAATTTATTCCCACATGGCAAGATTTTAAAGGTGTTTTTACATTTTATGCACTTATAAAGGTAGCAAAAGTAGAGTTTTGTCTGCCAATGTGGGCTAGGGATTTCACCTCCTATGACACTTGTTTCCTACAGGTTCAGCATATATGCAACCAACTTGACACACTGCACATTTGCTCAAGTTTACCCGAAAGGATCCTTCATTTAACTTACCCAAAATGTATTCATCACTAGGCCCTCATTGTGACTGGACTCGATCCTACATGGTTCGAGTGGTCTCCTAACTCGAGCCTTCACTGGCCCACTTGAACTTATCCAGCATGAGTTCATTGTGCTTGGGCATAACACACACACGCACACACAAACACACACACACACACACACACAGATATATATATATATATATATATATATATATATATATATATATATATATATATATATATATATATATATATATATATATATATATATAAGTTTTCGTAAAAGGAATTATTATTGTTCAATTTTATTTTTCAAATTAAAAAAAATAAAAAAATGTAAGTGGGATTTAACTACTAAAATGATTGAGTAAAAAATTGTTCTTATTCGTTTCTTAAATTAAGAAAATGTTACAACAATTTGGATTCTTAAGTAAGATTTGAAATTGATATGAGTAGAGAAATGTGTCTTATGGTTAATAATCAAGAAACTAGCATCCTATTTAATAAAAAATAAAACCTTTTCAAATATGATATGCATTTTTTCCAATCGTTGAAGCTTACTTAAAGCCCAAGTTTCTTTGAAGATCATTAATTTACTATCTTCAATAGTGCATGTAATGTTCTTCAAAACTAAACCTGAGTCATCCTAAAAAGACTCGTTATGATAAAATGCTAATCATTTATGGCATATGTAATAAAAAATAAGGGTAACTTAGTGCAGTTACTCGTGAGATATAAGCTTACTTAATGTAGTTAGTCGACAGATATACATTATTAATTTTTAATATAGACTTATTAAGTCAACATCTTTTAATGACTTATGAATTGAAATAAAAATATTGATCTTCTAATTTGGATCTATACTTGAGACATAAAAGTATGGCTTAATGATTAAAGTCATGTTAGAATTTAGTTCTTTAATATCTAATAATTTTGCAAGTAATTTTATAATTCATTTATAATTTGCTTCGATTCTCCTATAATCATAAATAGTTAAAATTTAGTGAAAATTTTAAGGATGCAAGCTTGATGATTAGGCTATCATGAAATAAAGGCGACAAAAGCATAATCCAAGTGGAGTGAATGTTATGTTCTTTCAATAATTATGTTGTGGAAATACTTAAACTAAACGTAATACAGAATATGAGTAATCCATGTTATTTTCTAAAACTTAATGCAATATGGAAATTTATTTACATTCTTACATGTAAATTTAGAGCATTATTACTCCATAAATACTAAGTGATATCATGATTAATCATGATGTGTACTATGTTTGAAACATAAGAACCATGTCATTATGTAGACCTTAATTGATAACCATTGTACCTTGATTCAAAAATGGCTAGATGATTTTGTGTGCTCAATTGAACTTAGTATAAGTTATGAATGTTATGTTAACACTTGAAAATCTTAGCCAAATCCTAAGGATTCTTTTATCCATTTTTTCCTCGAATATTCATGGAAAGCTGTTGACATGTCCCTATTAAGTGATATGTGTCACAACTTTATGCTCTTATGTTGATCTAAATAGCATATAAAGTGAATATGGCCTCAATTTCTAGATGTATAACTTGGAAGGGCTAAGTTTTAATCAACAAAAAATGGTATATTTGTAAGCATCATAAATTGTTGGCAAGAAGGATTGGGTTTGTGCTTTGAGTAGTTAAGGATATGGATGGAATTAGATTAGAATATATTGTTACTATGTTATGGTTCATCCTTTGTTGGAGTTAAAAAAGACTT
The DNA here is from genome assembly GCA_023846275.1 of Vanilla planifolia. Lineage (NCBI taxonomy): Eukaryota > Viridiplantae > Streptophyta > Magnoliopsida > Asparagales > Orchidaceae > Vanilla > Vanilla planifolia. The sequence continues at coordinate 307,210 of JAIUJO010000315.1, read as the reverse complement.
GAGGTTCTTAGGTAATCCTTTTTGATGATGACCTATATAGTAATGGCGTAGTTAACATAGCAAAGTTAGTATATTACAACTTAAGATTTTTCATAAATTTTTGGAAGATAAGTATTGCTTTGGGTTTGGCTCATAAATTGGTTAATATTGAGAATATTCCTAATCAAAGTTCCTAAAATTATACTAATGATATTATGTCTTGGTGAACTTTTTGTGGCTATAAAAGATAAGGCCTTTGGTTTGTGAAGCTCTTGGTAAATCCCTTTCATGAACATTTCAGTGCACAGGTTATGGCTTAGAGATATGCGAGGCCTCTCCAAGGGCCCAATTATTGCTATAATGTTGGACAAAACCTTAGCTTGGTTAGCTTTATTGGGTAAGATCATGAGAGACAAAGATTAGTTCCTTAGACCATGGTTTGATTCCCTGAATAGTTATTTGTAAAATGCATGTGTCCCAAAGGAGGCCTTTGAGAAGTGTGTAATGGCTCTTTTTTACCTATGGAACTTCAGAGTTATTAGTGAATCTAATGTGAGCCAATATTTAGTTGATTCAATGATATTATTCCTGAATTTAGAGTCCAATGATTTGGACCTAAATGAAAACTCATTAGACAAACTATATAGCCAATGATATAATCGACAGCATCTTAAATACAAATTATAAGATTCATGTTTAATTCAATTATCGTACAAAAAGATAGTTAATTTATGGTATAAAGGAAACCTTAAGGTATCCACATACTTTATTGTCCTATAGATGATTAATTTAAAGTTTGAAGAACCCTAGTTACTCAAAATTTTTTATTAAAATCTAATAGAAATTGTAAAGTACCTAAGAAATTTTGGTATGCCATAAAGTTAATTAAGGTTTTAACGCAAACCTTATGATACCTTGGTAATTCATTGTAGTCTAGTTGGATAATTTTGAGTTTGACAATACCATAGGTACTTTATTTTGTTTTGAGGAAACCACAATAGTGCCTAAATATTGACAAATAAAGGTGTGAATGATGCTAATATACCATTATGTTTATCTTTGTTAAAATGATAATCTGGATGGAATGGGCATAGATTATGGACCTCAAATAAACGATATACAAGTTAGATATTGCTACTCCACTGATAAGGAGGAGACCATTCTACATTATTTGTTTAGCATGTAGAAGAAGAGCCAAAACCACTGTAAGGAGCCCTAGGGTTGCTTCAATACCATTTTTATGTTTAGCTTGATTGGGGAAAATTGCACATTTAGTCCCATGTAGAATAGACAATGTGCTACTATATATATATAGAAATGGATGTAGTTATGAAGGACTCTTAGATCCCTATAAGATTAGCCTATGTGATTGAAATACCAATTGTTGAGTGCTAGCTCATGTGATGACATAGGAGTACAAGGTGTTATTATGAGTTTATTGAGTATCAAAGGAGTACTACATTGTTCATGGAACACTTTGCATCTATTTGATATCATCATAACTTCACGCAACAACTTAATTCACTGAGTAGAGATACAACTTTTGAGATTTTATAATTGATGTTGATTATTTTCTTTATTATATACATATATGTATATATATATATATATATATATATATATATATATATATATATATATATATATATATATATATATATATCTACAATATAACTTTAGAATTCCTGATTGAACTCCAAAGCTTACTCCCTTATATACTTCTATAGGTCTATAGAGTTAGGAGTTACTTTGGAGCTCGAGTTTGAATGATTAAAGACTGTAGTTTTGTTGGATGACATTTCTACTTCTATCTTACGATTAGGATAAGCTATGTTGCTATTTTCATTCATGATTTTTAGTTGTGTATACTGATGGGCATATCATTACAGGAGATTGTTATTTGTAGACGTTAGCATTTCAATAATTATACTATATTTTAGTCTCAACTTTTGGAGAGGATGTTTTTTTAGCATTGAATATTTATGTGTTATAAATTCTAGATTATGGTTTTGGATACCTATGAGTCATGTGATAGTGTTATCATTTTGACATGTATGACTCATTTGTAGGCTTCCTTTGAATATTATAAAAGGCATTATATATTGGTGGTTCATGTTTCATGTGGTGAACATATCTTAAAGGGATTTCATAACTAGTTAGTAAATTGACATGGTTTATTTTTTGTGACATGCTATGAGCATGGTGGTCAAATTGGTGGATCACAGCTCCTTGGTTTAATGTCAAACCCAAAGTGAATTGATTGGTTCCCAAGTAAATTGATGGGTATATGGGTTTTGTAGTACATGGGGGTTTTATTAAAATACTTGGCTAAAAGCCTAGGTGTGATAGTGCAACAAATGATCAAAATAGTGAATTTGTAATTCTATTCTAGGATATAGCAAAAAGGTTTCTTTTTCTAATTTTTATGAGTGCTAATTGTTTAGTTAGGGCCATAAACAAAGTTAGAAAATTATTGAGTTTGAGCTTTCAAAAACCTCCAGAGACGTTAGTCTTTGAGCTTTAAATGAAATTCATAATAACAAGAGTTAGATCTTTAAAAAAACTTTTTGAAGTGGTTGTTTCTTCTGCTTTATGGAAAGGCACATATTGTAGTGGTTCTCTACAAGAAATGGCTAGGGAATGAAATGAATGCTAGGTAAAAAAATTAAATAGATTAAGTGTTGATTAAGGCTAGTTGTCAAGGAAATAGTCCACCAAAAAGTTTTTAAATGTCCTTTCTTTTATAAAATTATTTTTGTTATCTCCCATTTTTAAATTTTTGCAAATATTGTTTGTTGCTATTTTAAACTTGTTTTGTTTTTGAAGTTTTTAATTTGAGAAAGATTTATGCACAAAATTCACTAGCTTCTTCTATCATTAAATGTCAAACTTGTGGTATTAGTGCAAGAATTTTAATGGCTTAGCATCCAAGGGAGATCAAATGGAACATACTTTTATACTCATTGCATTTATGGTTGAAGTTGAATCCAACATCAAATAATAACTATTAAACAAAATACACTTTTTTTTAGAAAATGACAATGGTTTACTTTAAGAATTAATCAATTTTTTGTTTAAACTAGCTGTTTGACTAACTGAAATGGTGGATGGCTATCTTTTATAAAATCAATTTCATAAATGGATTCAACTAGTGATCTCTTTAACATAACTAAAATGAATTTTTATCACTTTTTGGTAGCTTAACACCTATTATCTTATGATTTTCTACAAAAGTTAAATTTCTTTGACCACTACTTACTCTCAAACTTCTTCCATTACTTCTATAATTTCTACTTTTACTAAGAAGAACTCTGGCCACTGCAATCATGCAAAAAACCTATTAAATCTAACCATAAAAAAGGACTACTAGTTATGGAGATGAGTTCTATCACTATAATGGGAGAGGGAATGTCTCAACCAAGTGCTCTATAAGAGTCATCCACATAGACTTAGAAGTAGTAGCATAAGAAGGCAAGAAGTTGAGGAAAAAGGAGTTTTTATATTTTGATGAGGGGGTTGAAGAAAGATTATGATCACTAGCTGAAAAATTTTTATAATGAACCACCCATAGCTATTTTTAGATGCATTATGACTATGCCAAGATAATATCATGTTTGGTGATGAACTTTCATCTTTAGTAGCTTTATTAGAATTGAAGACCAACCTACTAAAATAGTTTTAAATAATAGTAGCTGTATTAACTTCTTAGCATATACTATATTTAAAAAGATATGCTTAATACTCATAGGCCATGCCAACAAAAAAATCATATCTTAGAACAACAAAAACTCAATTTCTAAACAAGAAAAGTGTTGTATTGTTTTTAATTATGCTCACTTTTCTAGGGGATTATGGTGTTATTCTATAGTAAGGCAAGTTGATTACATTATCTTTAGAAGTCCATTATTATAAGATCATGATGCTACCTTAAGTTAAAGAGCTAATATGTTCTCTTTCATATTTGAGGGATAAAATATTACGCAGTAGCAATCATCTCTCATGAAAAAATAAACTAATCGAAGAACTCCAAGAAAATGCTAACGGAAAATGAAAATTATTAATACCATTTCACTAGCCAATATTGTGAGTGATATAGCTAGCTGTGAGATTACCTCATTTGTGAGAAATATGAAAGCCCTTATTAGTATACTCATGCAACCACCAGTCATGTAACCTTTGTTAAAAGAATTTGCAAATGTATTTCTTGATGATATAATAGACCAACTCCCACATATAAGAAATACTCAACCTATTATACGCTTAGTTTTCAACACCTCAGTGCCACATTTACCACATCACCAAGGAACCCAATAATTCAGATAAAACTTAAATTTCTATGAAATCATAACCTTAGATGAATAGAAAAAAAGTAGTCAAACAAAACTAAGGCCACCATCTTTGTAACTTAATGTTGGGATACATTTCAACATGGGATCATTTATTATGATGCATTGAATTTACCAATAGAACAATGAGTTTGAGTTCTTTGAAATTTTTTTAAAAAAACTATCCCAGTAATCCTATTGATTTGATCAATTCACTTCATGATATCCAAAGTTCTGAGTTTATTAACTCTTTTGCTCATCTAAATTCATCATTATGTCGACATTTTCTAAGAACATTTATTTAAATAATAAAATATATAATGACTACCAAAAGCTCGATGATAACTTAGAAAATTATTTGATACTGATTATGTAATTATTTGAGCTAAGTGCGATAGATTTCCATTAAGAACACTCAAGAAAGTACATGCCTATGGTGGTGGATCATCTAGAATTGCAAAAAAACTATGTATCATACAATATGATTTGGATTTGCCTAATTATTATGAAACAAGTACTACTATTAATATTAAGGATCTTTTATCTCATAGAGAATCACACCCATTATTCGGTAAACTTTTTGGACCTTTACCATCATTGCTTAGTAAACTTATCCCACCATAACATTTAGCCCAACCTTGTGAGTTGAGGGATCAAGTGGACCAAATCTTAGGTGATAAAATATTTTCTACATAAGATTAAGCACAACAAGGATTTTTCATATGTTGATGCATTCATATCTCCTCCATCGACACTTTGATTACAAAGGAGGAGCTTTACCACTGAAACTTAGGATCTTGGAGTAGGATTAGATATTTTACCTTAGCTTAACGAAATTGATCTCTCTTCCCCTCCAGATGGATGGCACAATAACAAACTATACAATCTATAAATGTTCTACTTTGAGGGTACGAATCCTTTTTTGGAAATCTAGTCATTCCATGATTGACTCCACTTCAAATTAATCTAAATTGTCAATGTGTTGTAAGGAATAGTTGCACGTGATGCTTGTTTATTACATATTTTAGTTTACTTTTGTTAAGTCGTCAAGTTATTTGCATCTAAACTTTAGTTTAATTCATTTGAAAATAAATTGATAGGTTTTTAGTTATTTTAAGTACAAATTTAGTAAACAACATCACCTGAGTAGCCTTAGAATTATGCTAGTGTGAACTTTGGTTAAAAATTATTTTAAAAAGTTTTAAAATTGAGCTTTGGGTAATTTCAATGTTCCTTCACTATCATTATCACTACTAGCAAAAGTCGTTGACACCACCTCCACTTATTCATTCAAGTTACACTAAGTCTTCAAACTCATTGACCCACTTGACCTATCCTAACAAATCAACATGCACTAACCTAATTTGTTATTGTGCCTGACCCTTCAACACATGCTTCACTCTCCAACCCATAATGACAAAAAAATGGACCCAAGGTGTCATGCACCTGCCCTCTTGAAATACACTAATCATGTGGCTTGCTTCCTTGTGTATGTTCGATTGTTATTTTAAGTTAATGTAATTATTTTAAAACTATTTAAAATAATTAATTTAGTAGCTTTTTATGTCCAATATTTTGATAGAATTTAAGGTACTTTTTTTAATTTGTAGTGACTTTAAAAATTATAAAACATCTTTAAAAATTCTAAACTATTTGAAATCCTAAATGTCCTTTTATATTTTATGTTTCAAAGTTACTACAATAACCTTAAGGTCTCTATAGTCATCATGTTGTAAAAAATGTATCTTCGAATGAGTTAATGAAGTGCTACTACTAAGCTTTTCAGATATGAGCATGGCATGAACATCAATCTAATGGTGTTATTCAATAGTTTGCCTCAGAAGGCATGATAAATACTCAAAAAGGGGAGATGCTAACACATTTATCCAGCTCTCTAAGTGTTCTAAATTCTCACTCATGTTAATTGCCACATTAATTTAACTTTTGGAAAAATTAAATTTCATTCCTAACATTTTTATTTATGAATGTGATCAAATGATTTTATCTAACATTCTAAAAACTTTACTTATGTGTGTACCTTGCCACTTCACTAACATTGTAGAGGTTCAAGTGTTGATTGTTAAAACTACTTTTTCTTTAGTTTGGGATTTCCTATATTAAAACTCAATGAAAATCATAGGATTCTTGAAAAAAGTTTTTACTTGCTTCATGAAACTAGGATTTTTTTATCCTAAGTATAAAAAAACATGAGTAGCTCTTGTATTAACATATTACATGAACTAAGCACTTCTTAATTTTCTATGAGAAAAAATATATTTTAGCAAATCATCATACATGAATATCACACCACTCTTTTAGCTCAAAAAAGTAGAGCATAATAGGCAAACTTTTACACTTTTTCTTTGGACAACTAATATATGTTATTTTCTCTCAATTTTCAATTTAAAAACTTTTACATTATGAAAAACTATGTTTGGTTATTACTAGTTGCGCATTTAATTAAAATCATATTGTATGATGGTGAAGAAAGTTGAAGAGGAACTTGAATGAAATATTTTATCATAAAATAATAGTTAATAACATGAATTGATTAGGTATCAAAAGTCATTACAATGGAAGCATAAATTATATTAATTTTACAAAGTAAATAACTACTATAGTTTAGTAAAACAACAAATCATGTAATATGATGTACTATGAGATAAGGGAAATTGTAAATGGGCACAATACTATCTAATGCTTGTACCATGTTGATTGCACCAACATATAAGGGCACTAAAATGGAATGAAAATTTCAATTTAAGGTAACACTATGATCACAAAAGAATGAAGTTATGGATGTAACATATATGTTATTGCAACAAAAAGATGTTCTATGTTTGATGACATTGGTGTTGGGAAAGTAATGACTATCTAGCAGAACTCGTGATATTATGTAATCATAATTAGTTTCATAATTGTATACAGTAAATGATCATGTGATTATTACGATAGAAATTTGCAGTTTGTATGTCATACATTTTGAAATAGTTCATCATACCTTTATAATCAAAGGAATTGTTAGGTGGTAATAAAAAATTTGGATCATCATATTGTATGATATAAGTATGGCAATACTATGAATTAAGAAGCTAAATAAACTTAGCTTTACAATTGAGGCACTTTGGATCAACATCCTTATCGTCAAGGTGAATAAATGCAAATTGTTGGAAACAAATTGGATAGCAATCATTAAATTTTGATTTATGATTTTTTAAAATCTAATAGCCAAGCCTAATAAAAAATTAGATTTAATTAAAATTGATTATGTGCTTGTGGCTATTTACATATAAAATGCTTGACTTAATTAACATTGGATACCTTAACAAATTTTTTTCATAAATCAATAGAATTAAATATAATTAGTTTAGATTACTTTTTAACAATTAAGGAGATGAATTGATGAAAACTAAGAGAAGGAAGATGAACTATCCATGATCAAGATGATGAAGAAGGATCCCAAGGCTTTAAAGAGAGAAAGTGTACCCTTAGAGAAGTCCTCTACTATGATTATAAGGTTGGTTGAACCTTAGGGTTATACATGTAAATATAGATAATTTCTAGGTGGAACAAATTGCTAATTTGATAAAGTTGTTTGCAAAGAATTGTGATCATTAGTGTGTTAATGTATGTGGTACACTTCCTCTTGTTCCTTGATTTAAAATGCTGATAGGAGTTTATGTTCAATTATATCTTTTGTTAAATAGTGTTCTTAAGTGATAAATTCATATTTCATAACCTTTAGTTTTACTAGAATATTGAAATATCCATCATGTCCATTAAGTTCCTTTAACTCAGTGAAGTATGCTATGACTTTTGAATATGTGCCTAATAAGTCAAGCTCTCCCTATGACCTATGACTTGAAGGATTTTTTATGAGAATGTATTAGACTTTTTTATTAATCTAACTCTAAAATATTAAGAAAATAATGCATATTCTTTGTTATAGTCATAAATAAGCTTGTAAGATAAAACAACAAGATTATATGCATTCTAAAGTAGAGATTCATTTTTGGTAAATATGCAAATTAAAAATTTGAATTTAGAATGTCATTTGTTGCTATTATGTCTCACTTAATTGAAATTTAATTGTGAATAACAATGTTTAAGCACAAGTTTATTTGGAATTCTTTATTAGCTTTATGCATATGCTTGCCAAAAGGGACTTTCTTTCTTGGAGGCATTGATTAATATTTTTCATAACTTTTTACCTTGGGCATGATAGTATGGGTTTATAATTAAAGCAAGATAGAATTAAGTTTGTTAAGGATGACACTTGGTAAAACACTTTTTTGCAAATTGAAACTTAGCCTAGACCACAAACTTTAGAATGACACTTGCAAGGTTAGCCAAACCTAAGATATTTTCTTGTCAAAGTACCTCCTTAAGTAGACTATTCTTGGGAAGCTTGAGTCGTGGCATGGTTATGTCATGTGAGGTATGGAGGTAAGCCCTTAAGAGAACTTATATAACTTTTAACGTAATATGGCCCTCAATTCTTAGTCAGGAGGCATTGAAGGGATATAGTTTTTAGCTTCCAAAGAAGTTTTGGTTTGTTAAGTTAATTTTTAGTGAGTAAAGAGAAGTAGGTTGTCTCAAGGAGTTAGGGCTAGGGATAGACTTTGAACAATGAATACTACTAAGATCTTATTATTAATTCTTAGTTGAGTTTTAGATGGAGTTAAGGTGGTGAAGAATGTATAATTAATGATAGCTTATGTTTCCTAAGCTTGGCTAGCATAAGAAATTAAGAAAACAATTCTAGTTAAGAAATTAGATAAATAATTATAAGGTTTTCATAGTGTTAGGTTAAGTTTATGATTTTGTTTATGTTGAAGAAACTTCTAAAACATGGTCTTAAAAATGGACTGAGTTCAATAGCAATTCATGAATAATTATACATGTAAAGGATGTTGCCTTATGATAATAATGCTCTCAATAAAGAGCTTGGACGAAGTTAGAAGCACTCAAGTTAGGTGTTAATGGTATAGAATGCTTTGATAAGGAGTTCATTATTTTGTAGTGTTTGATAAACAATTTGCTTTGAATGGTTTATTAGGTAAGAGACTAAGTCACCTTGATTTGGCTCTTAAATCACTATATGACACTTTAAATGGTTATCGAGAGGTTCAGTATAGCTCAAGGAAGGTTTTTTGAGGGTGCAGTCATTGTGGTTTGGTTACAAGGCATTGTTGACAATAGCTTTTTTTAGAGGATACCGTTATACTTAAGTAATTGACTGTAACGTCGAATAATTTTTTAAGTGTTTAAAAGAAACCTTATGTTGCCATGATTAAGGGATGGATAATCCAAGGTAGTAGATTTTGCAACCTAATAACCTGAAGTAATCTTGATAATTGATTTAATATTAAGAAAACCTTGCTTGATTCAAGTTTAAGAAAAAACTAACAATGTTTAAATAGTGATAGATAATTATTTGTTTAATGTTATTAGCTTATGAATATGTTCTTAATTTAGAAAACAAATGTATGTGGCAGACCTTACATCTTGGTCCCTTAGAAAAGGAGATTGATAAGTTAGATATTTGTACTTCCTTAAGATGGTGGTAACCACTTAAGATAGTTTCTTTATTCTACAAGATGAGTAATAGATCATGTACTAAGAGATTCTAGGCATGGATAAGTGTCATTTGTATATTTAGTCTTAATAGGGAATAATAACAAATTTTGTCTATTGTGAAAAGTTGATCTGTTGGGATATGTGTTAAGGAAAACATGTGCATATTGAAGGCTCTAAGAGCCCTAAGAGGTAAATGAACATGATTGGGATTGCCATGCTCAATGCTACGTGATATTATGTCTTAGGAATTGAAGACCTTTTTATTATTTTCTTATCTTGCTAAGAGTACTAGATTTGTGTGCAATTGAATCATCTATTGTTTTATCAAAAATTGTAGTGTCAACTTATCATATAGATAGAGATACACTTGCTAAGATTTTATGTTTAGTGATGATTACAGATTACTATAATAGATTGATGTGTGTAACCCTTTGTTACTATATGTCATAAAATAACTAATGTTTTCCTTATTTAGTTTCTTTGTTCACTTTACCATATATTTTTTGCATTTTTGGTAGTTATGAATAATTATGTAGTTACCCTTAGGATTGTTAGGTCACCATTAAATGTTTTGATTCAAGCCCTAAATATTTAACAAGTTATTCTAAGTCTTATTTAGTTTGAATTAGTTGTAGTTTCTAATGAATAAGTGATACACCTTAATGGATGTTGAATTAGTGGTATTTGAAGCACCTTAGAGTATTTAGTAAGTTCTATGGGCTAAAGATATTCATGCTAAGCTTTGATAAACTTTTAGAATGTTAACTTATTGATTTTAAAGACATGCTCATTTCATATCAATCTAAAATCATATTCAATCATCTCATTAATTTAGCAAAAAAATAAAATTCCATTTTTTGAAAAAAAATACTTCTCTTGGTCAAATTCTTTTTTTGTCAAAATTTTATGCTTGTTTGTTTGCTAAACCTTGACGAAATTAAAAAAATAAATCTATTAAATCTTTAATTATTAAAATAAAAACTTTTCTACTTGATCCCAACTTACAAAGCATTTAGGTCAGCAAAGCCCCACCAGGTTAGCACAAGTAATCCTTGGTTCATCAAAATTGGGTTGAGGCTATACATGCTAATAGCAATTTCTAAACTTAATTGAGGTAAGGCATTCGATCATGCTAGGCAGCACTCAAAATTATACATATGGGTCAACCCATATTATAATTCTGTATGTTACAAATATGCTCTAGATGGATTTTAGATCACACAAAAGCTAAGTCAACCAAATTTTGGCCTTGCCTACCATTTTTGTGTTAATTCTTATAAATTCCAAGTAGTCCTTTCCAAAATTATAGAGCTAAAGCCTTATGCCTGTCTACATCCTAAACTAACAACAATCAACATGGTACATATGTGCATTTTTTTATTGCATGGTGTAGAACACTCAGCATTTAGAATAGTGATCTTAATAGATAGAATCATCGATTTGATGAGCCTGTAAGGCAGTGGTTACTGCTTCATCTATTGTAACCGATTGATCCATCTGTCAATGTCTACTTCATTCGACTTCATTTGGTGGTTCTCTTTATTTCTTCCATTTAACATAATCTATCCTTCATTTGAAGGCTCAGATGTCTCTTATTTGGATCCTATGATCAAGATCTTATCTTGATTTTACCACTGTTAAATAAAACCATATAGATCTCACTCATTGTGTTCACATTGCCAAGATCAAATCTGACTTGATCGAACACTACATAACTCATCCACTTATTCAACATTAGATTTGATGATCAGTATTGCCTTCGATCAGATCTAATGACTCTGATTCTTTCTACATAATGGTTAATTAGTTAGTCATAATGTTAATCATTTCAAAAAACTATTTTAACATACATTTTAAGATATTTTGTTGTAGTTTTTTAAATAGCTTTATACACTTTCTAATGGCTATAATCTAAATATTTTTTATAAATATCTAAACATTGAAAATAAAAAATATAGATGTGAATAAATCTTTGTGATCTAAACAAAGCATTGTCCCACATTCTATTGGCATAAATTCTACTGACAACAATTATCACATCTTCTAAAATAATAAACTTTTTCGAAATATGTCATACACATCTAATCTTCCAAATTCTCACTTCTTTCCTAGAATTTAAGGTCATTGTGCCTTGCAACATTAATCAAAAGGCACAAAAAGTCATACAATATTATTAAATTTTTTTGGCTTATTGTACTTTTTTTTTTTTTTTGTTGGGTGACTTGGCAATTGCATAAACTTGAGTCTAGTTCGATCTTATTAAAAACCAAGTTGTGGTTGAGCTCACAAAAGCTTGGGTTTTAGTTCAACCCATAAAAGCCAATAAGTTAAAGGTGAACAGGAAGGAAAAATCTCAAGTTCTAACCTTGTGTTAGTTGTTTTTTCTCAACCACAACTGGGGGAGGGCATAGGCTCTAATTTGAATCAAACAATCTAAAAATTTTTATATCTTATTTCAATTTTTATCTTAATTTTTATTTATTACATTAAATTTAATATAAACATTCAATTATTGTTTTGTAAAATATAATAATATTTTTAAGAAACAAAAATTACAAAAGTTACTTTTAAAATCCATAATTCACCCCTATTGTGTACTTTGCACACTAGATTTCAAATCAAAGATTGTTATAGTTAGTAAAGTGATGGATGAATTTATTCTTCCATTTATGATTTAGAGTGGTTTCGTTATTACGTCCATTCATGAAAATCTGTTTTATATGTTGACAAACATTACATTATAATAGACAATTATTTGTGGTTCTTAATATTTTGACATATATCATCATCTCTTCTTTGACTTAGAATATGATGTCATTTAAGCATTTAAAATTTATGACTCTTATATTCTAGATTATAGTTCTTAACATCTATGAACTTATCACTATATCTTTTGGCATTCATAATTACAATTGTCAAAACGATAGTGGTTAATTGTGTTTAGTTGCTCCTTGGGGTGATAGCAAATAATAAGCTAAAACTCAACTCTAACAGATTTGGAATTAGTGCAAATTTTATAGTTAAGACATGTTTAAGCATAAATGATTTAGGCTTAATAATGTGAGGGGAATAAGACATGAGAGTGTATGAGTTAATCTTGGTAAATAAAATTTATTGCACAGACAAGCTCTATATTTCATTATTTGATTCAGTTTAATATATGTTCTATGTTTGATTTGATTTAATTATAAAAAATGAAATGAAAGGCTCTTTGCTTTATTAAATAAGGTGTTGCAGTGGCATAGAACAAAAATGCTAAAAAAGGGTTTCATGTACATTGTTATGGTCTAATTCTAAAGAAAGATGTCGCATCAATTAATAGTGAAATCCCTCACTATGTAATAATTAGATGTTGGAATTCTTCTTATCTATCACAATGTATGAGAAGTGTCACAACTTGCTAATGTGCCATCACAAAGTTGAATTGCCATGTTAGAATGATCTTAGAGGATGCAACATTATCATATTACAGTTTAATTGATTTTAGGTTTATTAAGTATACTTTTTGTATGTTAAGTGTATTCAAGAGCAAGAATTGGGTTTGATGGTGTGCAATAATCAATAATGCAAAGCTTCAAGAATAGTACTAGTATGATTTGATATTAAGTAGGACAACTATGTGCTAATGATCTCCAATGGTGAAAAGTGAGACTATGAAAGGATTTATCTATCTGATGCTATTGAAAACATTGTTGTAGTATGTTGATGCCCTTTTTTGAATAGAAGCAATATGTGATGAGTGGACCTGTCCATTTCTAAATTTTGGGATCATAATCAAACGTACTTTCCTAAACTTAAGGGGAGTGTTATAAGGATTATATGATTGTTGTTGTGTTGTGAACAACTGAGTGTGTTTGGTTGAGGTAGTGATAGAATGTATTGTCATGGAATGAAATTCTAATTTTATGAACATTAGATTCTTTGCATAGTGTGATGATTAGGATCATACTTTATGAAAAGTTACAGTTCGTGAAATATGCAAATTTTATACATCACACTACATTTTTTTAATAAGGTTAATGCGTCATACCATCATGGTTGTTTGAATGTATGGTTGCAAAATTTCATCAAGTTTAGTATGTGACTTGTATGATTTGTGAATATTTTATGGTTCCCAAGTGGTTGATTTAAATATTTTTCTTGTCACCTTTGTAAGAGAGATCACAACACCATTTTGTTCTTACATATGACATACTGTTATGGTATATAAGAATATTAGAATTTAATTTTTTATTATTATCTTGTTATAAATTAATTATTTATTATAAAAAAACATTTTTTAACAAGTTAATGAATGGAGATTTTTAGAGGTTTGATCAAGAATAAAATAATAATTTTTTAATGGTGAATAAAACATGAATAATGTTTCTCAATTTAGATGTTTTTTGAGATGATTAATTTTAATAAAATATAATTTTTTCCTTGTAGGAATAATTTAAATCAAGCTAAACAATCTAATCAAAGTAAAAAAGAAATATCTAAAATTAAACTAAAAATAAATCTCTTGGAGATTTGTCGTAAGAACCATGATGATCTTCATCACATTGGACATTTCCTCTTCTTCTTTAAGTTCACCCGTAAAACATTAACATCAACTATCTAAAATCTAAAAATTAACTCAGACAAATTCAATAAAAATAACTAAGATTTGCTATTATCAAACTACACATCATGATTAGAGGTAAACAACACAATGTTGATCTTGAATAGAAAATTGTTCATGCACTTTTCAATTCTTTGAAGTATAATCAGGGGATGCTTTATTGCAAGTAATGAATATATACATAGTGAGTTAAGAAAATGTTTCATAACAATAGGTGTTTCTCTTCCAATTAATAGATTTTTCTTTTGATTGACCTCCCTCTTATTTATTTATCAATTAGGTATTAAAAAAATTTTATTTCTACCAATGACGAGGGGACAACCCATATAGGTTATGTTGAGTTTAGTACTTGAAAGCTGAGTCTTTTGCTTATTCTTCTAGCTAGTCTAAGATTATTTTTATTCTCATTAATAAATTTTTTTTTGTGTTGTTTGGGTTGTTAATTTGTATTTTTGGAAAGCCTACAAAACTTGATCAACACTAATGATTTATTTGAAGTCTTTAATGATAAAGATTGTTTTTGGTTTTAAAAACCTAAAAGAGATACTATTAGATAAGATCTAGGTTATGCATAATGAAGAACTTTTTTTCTACCAATGGAGAGGGGACAACCCACATAGGTTATGGTGAGTTTAGTTCTTGAAAGCTAAGTCTTTTGTTGGATCCTCTAGCATGTTTGAGATTTTTTTTATTCTCATTAATAAAATTTCTTTTGTGATGTTTGGTTTGTTAAGTTGATAATTTTTTAAATACTATAAAACTTTATCAACACTAAAAATTTATTTGAAGTCTTTAATGTTAAAGATTTTTTTGAGCAATTAAAACATTAAAGCGATAATATTAGATAAGATATAGGCTAAGCATAATGAAGAACCATGCCTTGATTAATTATCCTATAAAACTCTCAGCTAAAAAGTTCCATTAGAAGTATGAAAAGTAAGGACGAGATTGGATTAGGTTGCTTGAGCCCTCAATTGACTTTAAAATAACCATTTGTCTAGCTATTGATGATATTTGGAAGTTCAGGTGCTACATAGAATGCTCATGATGACCATAATAAAATTATCGATAAAGTTGAATGTCATGAGAACCTTGCATTAAAATTTGTGTAACAAATTCCTATATAGGTAGAACATTATCCATTATCACTTTGTTATTGACAATTGTAGATTTTTTGGGAGATAAGAATGGCAAGAAATTTTTGAACTCTAAATGCACAAATTAATTGTCCTAAAATCATTGAAAGCTTTCAAGTTCTCATTTTTAGTAATTTAAAAATGGGTTTTGGTAGAGATTTATTTATAACTTAGAAACATTGCCAAAATGTTGATGGTAGCATCTGGAATATTGATTACAATTAATGTCCAACAATGTTTGAAAATGTTACCATTGAATCCTTCCAGTCAAAAGGTGGTCTGTGGACCATGTCAAATAGATATGTTTAGCATCCTCCATTGAGACTTTCTTTGATAAAAGTTATTGTGTTAAGCTTTTACTAGAGAAAGGATGCAGCCAAGCATAGTAACATTTTCATCTTCTTTAGAAGCTTACACAATTTATGAAAACACATAATTATGTCTTCAACTATTTTATCCTCTTATTCTACCCAAATACCATCAGAGTCTTTCATGTTTGTAATTATTAATTTAGATATTTTCACCTTCACTAGAGGTGAAAGAATTTTCTTATTCCATTCCCCTTCTTTTAGTCATTTAACACTAGCCTTTTGATGCTGACAATTTTCCACTTTTTTACAACAACAAGAAGAAGGATGTCATTAGTCTTTATTAGTTCCATCCTTATTGATATATTATAACTAGACTCAAATTGAATTTCTTTAAGAATAAGTTGTTCATTGGATAGTTAATTATATGGAATACGTTTTGAATTCTTGTTTTGCACCATTCCATGAGACAATAATTTTGCCATTTTAACTCTAAAGTTAGAGCTTTCATTCCACAACAATTGGTAATGTCCAATTTCTTTGAGGAATTTGTAGAATGGAAGGTACTTCCACCACATGCTCTAAATTTAATTATTTTGGGGCTGAGGGAGAATCCTTTGAAAAATTTTGAAGCTATGGAGTATAATCTCAACTTGTTTTCCAAACATGTTGACGCCCATTAAAAGTCGATTAATCTAATCTTGATTTGATAACACACTATTAGCACCTTTTTGGACCCATTTCTTTCCCTTTTATTAGTTGATGAAAATGATTTAAAGGTATTTAAAGTTAAATGAAGCTAGACTTATTAATGAAGTCTAAAATTCTTAAATTCCATTTATTTTAGAAGTGGAATGCCCTTACACTCATTTAACGTTTCCACCAAATTATAGTCTCTTCCAATTATCAATGATTAATTGGAGCTCTAAAAACGTTTGATGAGACTATGATGAAGAAATCTTTTAATAGTATTTGAGCTCTTGTCATAAATGAATATGGAATTAGAAAACTTGCTTCAATCTTAATGTTTTACCAAAAGTTTAGTTAACTACTCTTCACCAAGTAGGACCTAGCAAAAACTTTTTCTTTGAAAGGATGTATTTTTTATTTCAATTATTACCTTCACAATATTAAAATCGAAACTTTCAAGCATGTTGAAACATTTTTTCTTTGTGTGCCATGGGTTACATTAGTGAATTTGGGGAAATTCTCTATTTAATAAGATTATTTAGCTAGCTAACTAAGCTATTATTCATTACACATGTTATCTTCCACATGTGGATGTTAGTAAATTTTTATTTCATAATCAAGAATTTAGATAACTTATATGATTTTTTTTGCTTCCTTTGTGGTTTCTTGATTTTTCTTAAATAATACTCTATCATTTACTTGTCTACCTACTTAAGGTATAGGTGAAGTCATAATCATTATATTCCAAACAACGTAAATGCATGGCTTTTTCGAGAATTTCTTCACTAAAATTATTTAGTTTTTCAATATCATACAAATGATGAGCTTTGTACAATGATGCTTTGAAATTTAAAAATGAAACTGATTCTCTACTTACGTTATGAGATTTCTCTAATATGCTAAAATCATCATTGATTTGACCAATAATTATGTTATTTTTTGTTGCATTATTTTTTAACATGCCCTTTTGTGGTTATTCCTTCAATTACAATTGCCCTCCACCTTATAATTGCAAATTATCATCCAACATATGATTGGAAGGATTTACTTTAGTCATGGCAGAGGAATTCTCCTACTTATGTAACATTAGTGGTGGGTTTGTTTTGGTTTTATTGTGCTTGCAATGAAAAATGCAATGACCTTCCTTGTAGTAACCTTAGTAATCACAAGGAAGACTATCATTCTAATTTTCTATTAAAATCCATTATGATCTCCTCATTTTTTTAAGTTTCATATTTTAGTATGTCAATTTTCTAACATTCACTTTTAGAGATTTTTCTCTTTATGATGTTGGAGAATAAAAAGATACATTGCTAAAAAAATTATTGGAAGATGTTCCATTAAAATCTAAGTGAATGCTAGAGAAGGTTTCAGGTTTAGATGGATGTCATGGTGCATTTTAACACTATCGTTTTGAGCTATATTATGTTCCATTACCTGTAAAGACAATAACATAAGTATTACTCCTTGTTAGTGAATCGAATAAGGATGCCTTAGTGTATTAAACTTGTGTATTTTAGTTTCTTCTTGGAGTAACTTTGTCATGTTTTGTTTCCTTCAATGATGATGGTAAAGAACAAAGAAGTACTTTGACAAAGTCAATGGGTAGTGAGCATGCCAAAGAAGAGCCCATTGTTGACCAACGTTCTTATGCTATGACAACCAAAGAATAGCCTGAGTCGTTATGTGAGCATTTGATAGAAACTTTTATGCAATTTAGATCATGGGTATTAATAGATCTTAATAATGTAGTAGTTTCCAATAATTGGTTATCCAAGGTCCACACATTCTCAAATCCAATAGGGTGGTGAATTAAGTGGAATGTAGCACTTGTATACATGTTCTTAGAAGGGGAGGTGGCCACTTTTCTAACACATTTTGTGGCATATAATGCTTTAGGATACTTTAAGCATTCATATACGTTGGGTTGACTTTGTGGTTGCCTTTAAAAGTTACATTGCACCAAAATTGGCGATGCTTAGATTAAGAGGGAGCTAACATATATTAGATAAGTTAGGATTTTGATTACATTTTTATCTTCTTTATTCATATGAAATACTACAACTTTGCCTAAGCAAGTGGTAACAAAGCATTACCGATGTGAGCTTTTCATGGTGGTGTTTAGACCTCCCGTAAGAGACACTTATTAGTAACATATTTTACTAAAAATCAAGATTTACTTGAGCATGCTAATTTATTGATGTAGGGAAAGCATTAGATAAATGTGCATCATGACGTTGGGAAGAAGAGTAGGGATTATGACTCTTTCCCAAAAAGATGGGTCTACTTGATTTCTTGGTAAGAAATGGAAATTGCAAGCAAGCTAAGCCAACAAGTTTGCAATAATTCTAGCCTAGTTTATTAGCATGTGTCATAGAGACCAACCTAGACATTATGCTTAGAGATATAAGATCCATGGTAAGAGGTAGAGTTGCTTGAAAGTAAATGAAAATGCTACTTACAACTATATCAAGCAATGACATAGACAACAAACTATCATAAGGGACAAACGAGCATTAATTGTGTCGATTATGAAACAACCACTATAGGCCTATGCATCAACAAGCTAAGCATTTGTAGATTGTGTTGGTGTTACTTAGGGTCACAAAACTAAATGCTAACTTGACAAATTACTTCATTTGGCTAGACACTATGTCATCTTTGAAACATATTGTTCTTAGTGATGAGATTGCAATGGAACCCAAAAACGTTTGAGATATTTCTAATTGGCAAAGATTTATTATCATATCAATGATTCATGATTTGTTATGATTTATGAGATCTTATTAATTTTTGGCCAAAATTTTCCATATTTGTTGCATCACTTGGTGGCGAATAAGAAAGGGCATAGTTTACTCATTATCTATTTATGGTGCATAGCTTTAATGAGTTGAAAAGAAAATTTAGTTAAGCCTTATTGTTTGCCTTACTATTGTAAGGTAAGTCTTAACTTGTCATCATAAAGGCATCACATGTACGATTATAGGCTATTCTTATGCAAGATGGTTTTGGTGTAAATTATCGTTTTAAATAGTTATGTGACCAGTGAAACTACTTGATGCATGATTTGGAGTTTGATGCTATAGACCTTGCCCTTAAAACTTTGTTGCATTACTTATGTGGTGTTCAAGTAAAACTCTTTATCTACTACCTGTTTCTTAAATGCATCCTTACTCAAGGGAACCATAACATTTGCTAGAAACTCTTCCTAAACTCATTAAAAGTTATTGTTTGAATGTAAATTACAACACAACTAGCTGTAATCTAGTAGTTGGTTCTTTCTATGAGACCAAAAGAAGGGAGATTAAGTTAAATTTTAGTAACATTTAGAATCAGTTGGTGGTATAATGTTTAATAGCTCAACTTAGCTCGTTAGTTGGATGGCTTGAGGTTACCTCAACAATAGTACCTAAGGTTATCATTTTAAACCGACATGCAATGCTTACATCCTAGTTTAGAAATATTTTACATAAGATAATGACTACTACTCTTTGATTTTGTTTAATATTCGACCACTATATTGATGGAAAATTAATGGGAAAATTTAGTTGGTGAATTTTTTAATGCATAGTATGCAATAATACTCACCAAATAGGTTTAACAATTTGCCATTAGTGGAATTATTTTATAATAAAAACTAATAGTTTGATGTTATCATGGCACAATTTGGGGACTTACATGGTCAGTGATGTAGATTTATGTTGCATTAAGCAAAAGTTAAGGCTAGGTTTGGTTTTGTGCTTAAATTTTTGAAAGAGACTATTAAGGAGATTCATAGATAGAGTGCTTGAGTGTTGGTTCTATAAGATCATCAAATCAAGAACCAAGTCAGTAAACTTATATTAGGACATTTTTATACTAAGGACTAGATATGCTTTAAGGATAGTTGACACAAGGACAATTCTTATTTTGAAAGTCTTCCAAATTTTGCCATAAGTATGTTGGTTTCTATCAAATTGTGGAAAGAACTACATCAGTGTAAGATATATTTTAGTTGCTAGAGGCTCCAACTATGATGATATTGTTTAGGTATTTAATTTAATGAAATATGTCCAAAATCCTTTATAAAATGTCTAAGAGTAGCATAAGGATTGCAGTTATAGAGAGATGCCTCCTATTTGTGAATAGTAGATCCACATTGCTGAGTTAAGTATTAGATATCAAATAAGCCTAAATATGCCTTTGTCATGGTCCTTCCAAATGGCTTGGTCTAGCAAGAGCCTACCTCAAAGGAGGAAAGTGAAGTTCTTTGCAAATGGCCATAGATGTTTTCTATATTTTTAGGTTAAAATCCCAATTAGGATGGGGCCATTATTACACTCCCTTTCGCCAAACCAATATTCTCTCATATTACTGATAAAAAATATTTAAATTTTGAGTAATTAAGTTACATTATTATTTGCTATAGCTTTAAAAATAACCATATACTATTGTGGATGAATGTTGTATAGTAGGATGGGTGGTAAAACAAAGAAGAAGGCCCAATTATGAATATTACATAATACTTTTTTGGCTGATCATATGCTATCATCAGATGCAAAATCGAAATGAGATCAAGTGTAAAGCATATTGTTTTTCATAGAAGTGTAACATAGTTTTCATATAATATGATCATTTCATGAGCATTAGTGGTTGATGCTTCAACTTCTATTAATTTTGAAAGATAGGATCATGTAATACAATTATAGCACATCCTATGGTAAGATCTAGCATAACATAGAGCCAAGTGCAAAATGCAAACCAATCTAACTTGTGATCTTACTAAGCATATCACATTATCACACAAGTGCAATAATGTGAAAACCTATGGTTGGTCTTGGTAACACTGTGATCTTAAGGAAAAAAGTAATGGATTACTCAAGTATGATAATATTGGAAGGAAAACATTTGAAGTCCAAATATTTCTATGACTAATGAGCTAAAGATTGTATAAGATGCTTGAATATTATTTTAATATAATTAATTGAGTCAACTACTTGTGTATACTATCAAATATACGCTCATAGTGTATCTATAATGAATACTAGGTCACACAATTATGACAAGTTGTAATGTTTGTTAATAAAATAATATTTTCATAAATGTACCACATGATATAGGTATAGTAACACTACAAAACAAAGACATAAAATAAATTTATTTATATAGTTATGTTGCATTTTTTATTAGCCATTATACTTATGGTGAACTAAATCTAAAGAATGGAAATGACTTCCATTATTTTTGTTGACTTAAGATTTAGTGATTTTGATTATGTTATTAGCATCATTTAATCCAATATGGACATATTATTAAGATGGATTAAGGGTTTATGAATTATTACATATAAGTTCCTTTAATAATTCACTAATAAAACCTCTGCTTATTTGTTAAGTAAATTCCTTGACCCATATATGATTATCTTACCCTAGTTAATTTAAGTATTAAGATGTATTTTTGTTATGTTTTAGACAAACCAAGTCATCAAAATATGTAAGAAGGCCAACTATGAAAAGTTATGTAGAAGAAGAAGAACAACCAATGAGCAACAAGTGCAAGCATGATGTTTAACACTTTAAGGTAGAAAAGTATACCCTTGATGAAGTCCAAGACATGATTCACAAGATAGGATGACACCAAATATTTTGCACCTAAATCTTTAAAGTTTTCAAGTGAAGTAAGTGGTTAATTTGATAAAGTTACATGATGGATAGTCATGGTCATGATTGTCATAAAATATTAAGGTAATTAATTGAGCCATATTAAGTGAAAAACTTTTTTAATTAGCTTGCTTTATTGATTAATTCATATCTTTTAACATGTGGTTTTACAAAACAAATGAACTTTCCATCTGGTTCACCCAATTGAGAGATGTGTGCTATGACTTGTGAATATAAGCTTATTAAGTCATGCTCTTTTGTGAACTATGGCTTGGAGAAACTTTTATGAGCTTATATTAGACACACTTTTATGATTAGTAATGGGAAATATTGTTAATACCAAAAATATTCTTCAATATAGTCTTAGTTAGGAAAAAAAAGATGGAATAACTTGATTACATGTTGGTTCAAGTAAAAATTATTTATCTACATGTGTTTTAAAATTTGAGTTCAGGAAGTAATTTCTTTGTTTTAATTTCATAATCGAATAAGACCTGACTATGTAAAATTTTATTTAAAAGCATATTTGAAGCCTTAATTAATTCATGAATATTCATGCAAAATGTGTTAGGTTAAGCATAAAATATGTCTATATACTCTTCTACGTATGAAAGAATTGATTCATGGTTAGCATAACTCCTCACTTGAGGAATTATAGTATTATTATATGATTAAAAGAAAGATAGAATTAATATTTCTATGGTTCTCATGTCTTTATATGTTTCATGATAATTAGTGTGATTTTTATTAGAAAGCTTCTTTAAACATGTATGGAAGAACTTTATGCTAAATTCCAAACATGCATGTTTGATGATTTGGCTAAAGGAAATGCATCATACCTTAAGATTAAATCTTATGAAATTAAATGCTACATTTTTTTTCAAATATGTTGTGGAAATAATTAATTAAAAGTTTTAAATAACATATATAATTCTTGTTTTATTAAAGGCTTTATGCTACGTGAAAACCTATTTGAAAGCTCATTTGTTCATTTGCTAAGTTGTTAGGGCATGATTTCATATTATATGGAATTGATTTTATGCTCACAAGTTGAGTTTCCAAACAATAATCCATATATATTATATAATGTCTCAAATTTTGTATCATGAACATATATTTCTAGCTTGAGCGTCATAGAATGTCGAGGACATATGGTTATGATAACAAATCCTGGTTAGGAAATTGGTAAAATTCTATTTTTTACAAATTTAATCTTATCTTAGGTCATGAACTTTAGAATGGAATTTAGAAACTTAGCTAAACCTAACAAATTCATATTGGTCGAGCATCGCTTTTCAAAAAAGGTATGGGAAGCTAAAAACATTGCTTAGTTAAGTTATTTAAGCCATGGGCTTAATCCTTTAAGTGATACTAGATTTCTTATAAATAGAATATGGCACTCAATTTCCAAACAAAAGCATGGAAGGCTCGTGTTTTGATCTTAGAAGAAGTTTATGTTCGTTAGGATCACAGTTTGCTAGAAAAGTGAACTAGGTTGTGGCTATGATAACTAAGACTATGGATAGGCCTTAGTTAATAAATATTGTTAAGGACTTTTTCTTATTCCCTATTTTCTATTAACCAAGGAAAAAGTTAATTTCGTAAACATAAATAATGCTACATAATATTTGTAACATAAGGTTAAGACAACGTTATAGCTAAGAATCTACATAAACATATGTAAGGTAATCCTTACATTAGGTTAGCTTTGAGATTTAGATTATGTTGAAAAAATAATCAATAGAAATGAATTTAGTAGATGATTGACTAACACATGGGAGATAGGTAGGTTTGATATTAATGCTCTCTTTGTATGGAGTTAACCATGTCACATATTTGGTTGTAGCAATAAATAGAGTGCTAGACAATTCGATAGAAGACATAATTATGGTTAAGTAATATTTTTATTTTTTGACTAAGGAAGGAACAATTGCATATTTAATTTTATGGGTACTAGATGATGTGCCATGATATATGGTTTATAGTACATGTGGTTTTTAAGAACTCCAATAAATATGACACATTAGCCCATGTGATGAACATCAGCATGTTTGATGCGAGATAGTACAATGTGATAGGAGTTCTAGAGCTTGCTTTCATCCTCTTCATTTAGTGAGAGCACCACATTGATGGTGGAGCCCTATACACCTAATTATTACCATAATTGTTCTTTTACAATAACAAAATATATATTAATATTAGAAAAATATAAAAGCTAACATGAAATTATGGAGTGTCTTGCACATTTTATTTGTGTATTTTACTAATACTTTGAAATACTACATTAGAAAATAAAATTTTTATTCTACATTATCTCCTTCAATGACAATAGATGGTGCACCATGTATGTGTCATTATTGATTGCATTAATTTAATGTGTTAGAGGATGCTCAACACATTGGGATGGTAACATCATGTCTATTTTAAGTTCATTTATTTTTTTGACTACAACAAGTTAGCATTTCATCCAACAATGGAATATGCAAAAGTAAATAGTATGATCTCCACATCATAGTAGATCAAAATTACAATTGACCATGTTAGAGTACCTAATTTCTTTTTAATCTCATGAATAGTTCCCTATGTTAATAAACTTAAAATTGTTAGTGAACATTTTAGTATGATGTAGTTTGTTATTCTACTTCTTATATGTGTACATATATGTCTAGTCATTTGATAATGCCAGGCACACAAATGCAGTTGAAGTAAAATCTTAATAATTTCAACATGAATCCATATAAAATCACAATACTACTCAACCAAGCTTGAAAATTATGTGTTGTGCATAGTATCTTGTAAGAACCCTTAGATCAAAATGACCTTTATTCATATCTATTCAATTTGATCAGTGATCTAATATGAGAAGCGCATAAATGAAATTTTAGCATAACATAATAGTTTATTTTGTTCATTGATTTCATGATGACATAAATGTCTTAGAAGTTAAGTTTCACGTGAATTCTACCATAGGTAACTAGGTTTTGCACTTTTTATGGTCCAATAATGTAAGGTAGGTGTTTTTTTGCAATATTTATAGGGGCCCTACTTTGAAGGGGAACACTATATGCTTCCTATGTTTGGGCATTCTTCAATTGTCTTATTATTTTTTATAATCTTCTTACTAATGTGTTTTCCTTCTTATAATATAAAATTCATTTAATTAAGATTTCTACAAACTCCAAAATAATTTGTTAAAAATTATAAATGTGTTTTTGAAACGATTTTATGCTCACATGGATTATGTTAATTATTATATTAAAATCAAGTTTAGTCTACACTGTACTATAGTTGCAACATTAGCACCATTCCAATGCTTTCAAAATATTGTTCATTATTACATCAAATGGGTATGAAAAAAAAAAATTAAAGGCATAATAACATAAAATTTATTAGCTTGAATGATACCTTTTACTGTCGATATTTCCTTCGTGCAGCTTCTATTGACATTGAGCTTCACTATGTTGGTTGTGAGAGACTCTAATAACATAAATCATACATTACACTTTTCATCTCCGTAAAAGGAGGGACCCAACCGAAGTCGACCATGTATCTACTTTCTTAGTTTGCATTAGAGGTAAATACTTGAGTATGTTGTAGTAGTAATTGATAACATTAATGATTGTTTATTTCACTAAATCACTGGTTTCTTCAACTACATTACTATTCCTTGCTTTCCAAACCTCTTTCATATTAAAAATGGAATGTTTTTAATCATATCATACCTTATTAAGCTCCCAATGATTTGGTGCAAATAATTGTTGAGAATATTTATAATGTTGTGAGTTCACTTGATGGATTGCTAATGCAATGGTAAAGAACGACTGTACCTCTTTTCCATATTGCAAGTGCCATAAGCTTGATATAAGGGCTCCATATTGGGATAGTAAGGGCATTTGGATGTAACAAAATATTGAGTCTTTTTAATTCTTCTAGGAAAGGCATAACCTTGTTTAATAATCCTTAATTTTTCAAAGAGATCATTATGGGGTAATTCACATTCTAGATCATTCCTTCTAATAACAATATGAAGAACTTTTTTATGATGACATTCCATGCAAGTTTGCTGAAGGTCCCTTCTCTTGTGTTGGTCCAAGTTGGCAAACTTGAGTCAAGATATGTATTTATTTTCTCTTACACCATATGTTTTATTT
The DNA here is from genome assembly GCA_023846275.1 of Vanilla planifolia. Classification (NCBI taxonomy): domain Eukaryota; kingdom Viridiplantae; phylum Streptophyta; class Magnoliopsida; order Asparagales; family Orchidaceae; genus Vanilla; species Vanilla planifolia. The sequence goes on along the minus strand of JAIUJO010000315.1, from coordinate 280,799 downwards.
CAACCATGCACTTCCATTTGTCAAGTTGGTGAGCATTATATTAGCAATCATGTATTTATCTTTCATGAACTTGGCCTAATTGAATTAATTAGTTAGTGGGTTCTAGTTCAACTTAATAAGGAAAATGATCATAATACCATTGAGTTATTTGAATCCTAAACCATGTTCATTTATAGGAGTGCACACTTTCTACATAGCAACCTAGAGAAGCTTATGAACATCACCAACTTTGCTCTTAGAGAGCTAATAATAATCATTTTGATGATGTAATTCTCTAAGGGGATGCATTATCATTAATGGAAATATTGAAATTGAATTTAATATATTCCTCGTTAAGCTTAATCTGTCACATATGGATAATAATTTTTTATTGTAGTCTACAATCTTATTTTCTTGTTTATCAAAAGTTCTCTAACAATAAAGTTCCTTTTTCATGCTAGTAAATATGAGATATCATAGATATGTTTTTCAAAGGAATCCATGCAAAAAAAATCTTTCTTGTTGATGTTATTTATTTAATGGAATACCTAACATATCTTGGTACATTTTTACAAATTTTCTTAAAAAACTCATTAGTTTTAGATCTCCTTTATCAAAAATTATAATATCATTGACATAGTTATGATATTAATGGGCAACCATAAGGTATTGCATAATGCATTCCTTTCTAATTTTTAAATAGGTTCTTTAGTCCCTTTCCAAAAGGTTGCATGGATAACATAAATAATAAATGATAGATAAGGTCTCATTATTTTAGTCCTTTTCTTGGCTAAAAATGTTTTCTAATAATGTTATTGACCATGGTGGAGAGCCATGATTTACTTATGCTATTCAAGATCAACCAAACAATTTGAGTTGAATAATACAAATTTTCTCTATGTTATACAAAACAATGTCATGAAAAGCCATCAAATACAATTTTTATGACTTGCTTGAGAATGCAATTCCTATTTTTTAATTTTCTTACTGAGGGAACCCATTAATTCTTTAGCTTGACGAATATTATCCAAAGTTTCCCTCATTTTGAAAAAACTAGGTCATTTAAGAGATGTGGTTCTTAGTAATACTATGTGAAGCCTATATTTTTGTTGTTTGCATAGAATTTTCTCAAAAACATTACATATACAAACTATCCTTAAAACTTTAAATGGTCTTAGTATCTGGGTCATAGGAATCAACAATAGAGTAGCACTTATAATTCCATAAGGAATTGAATTTCTAGCTATGAAGTCCTTGTCAACTTCTAGTATATCACAAGCTACAAAATTTTAGTATTTTTTCTGAATACATATCTATTATAGCCATCTGACAGTTCAATATTTTTGCGAAATTTAAATAGCACTTTTATGATCGCCTCCATTTGACAACTTTAAAAAAAAAAGTTTTAATCTGAAGAGGTTGACTTATGTAAGTTGATTAGTAATTCCTCAACAAATGTGATTTTTTCGAGAATAATGTAAGGCCTAATGAAATTACATAAATGTCACTTTAAATTTTTCTTAAATATTTAATAATTTCCCATTGGGAAATTTAATACCACTAATGTTAAGCTTAGTCATTTTGTCCCAAAATAAAGAATGAAAGCATTTACTACTCTTATTGCCCCTGTAGCCAATCTACTTCTAGCCATCTAACATTAGAATACTGCTTTCTTACTCAGTCACTCCATTAGCTTATCATTTGCTTTAATTAGTTTAACCCTTGCACCCTGAAATTATTTACTAGAAATTCTTTTCTATACTATAAAGTCAAACTAATTTCTTTGTTTGATAATACTAAATGTTGTATATACAATGATACACTGAAAAATATTTTATCTTATAGAAAATTGAGATGAGATAATGAACATGCAATATATCCATACAAGAGCTTAACCAAGGTGTCATTTTCTTAGAAACAAAATTGATAAAATAAGGAAGAAAGAACGTTTCCAAGAAATCTAGGGCATGCACTTACTCTTAACATAAGGTATCTCATCCTAATTGAAATGTGGTTTTAATAACTCACACCAAAATTACATATGTTGGTGGTGAAGGGGTAAGATACCCATACAGGTTTAATTTCTAGAATGCCAAACAAGTAATCACATGGTACACACACAAACTAGAAGGATGGTTGCAATGAGTACGTTCCTCAATAGTTGAAATAAAGTGGTTAAAACATCCACGATGATTTGAAGCTCTTGTTATGGCTAGACAATGGGTTGGGATATCTCCTTTTGAGCCTCCTGTTCACCTTCTTATGACACATTCAAAATCACACTATTAAACTATTCACATAACATGCTCATATCAAACAAGCAAGGTCATAATACTTTCTTTTATATACATCATAGTGAGCATCCCATTTTATACAGACCTTAAGGAAAAAATAGAATTTTTCTAATTTTAGAATAGGAAATGATGTTTGGAAATACTAAGTGACACTTTTTGAAATTTTAAGTGGCATTTCCAAACTCCAAATGTCACGACAAATTAGAAGAGAAATACATTGAATTCTACCAAAAATGTTTCTTTGTAAAGCTACAAAATTAATCGATATAATCTAGCCCAAATGAGCCAATGGATTTGAAGTGTTGGACTTGTGAGCGACGAGCCTATGGGCTACAGGATTTGTGCATGATAAATAACATTGAATGGGCATAACTTGACAAGGTTGTGTGTGTTGATTGGTTAGGCTCATTCATGGATCAGGACTACATGTGTTGATGGGGTGACATGGGTTGATGAGTTGGTGTTAGTAAATGTAATCAATGAGTTTTAATGGTTAACACATGTCAAGTGGGTTGCTTGAGTGGCATGAGTGATAGCAATACTTGCTAACAATGACTTTAATGATGATAGACGATTGTAAAAAGTTGCAACAACAACATAAAAATCTACTTTAAGAATTCTTAAAGTAATTTTTAGCCAAAGTTTGCATCGACAAAACTACCAGACTACTGTAGAGATGCTTTATACTAAATTTGAAGTTGAAAAATTTGGAAAGCTCTTAATTGATATTAAAATGACTTAAACCATTCTGAAAGATTCCAACAACATAGTAAACAAGTGAAAAGTAAACTAAAATAAGTAATAAATAAGGGTTTACTATAATTAACCCATACAATGTTAATGATAATAAAGACTAAAGAGAAATAAAAGACTTAATCTTGGCAAGGCTATGAGTCAAAAGAGGACTAATAAATCTCAAAGTAGAATCTTAGCATAATGTAGAAGATACTAATATGTCATCATGTCAAGATGGGAATGACCCCAACTAATTGGACCTAGGTTGAAATCTTTGATATTACTTTAACATCTCAAGTTTAGCCAAAGAAGGTCCCCTTAGTAATCTTTTTGTCATCAAAGGTAGGATGGCCACTTCAATCAACAAAAGTTCTTTATCTCTCTATTGTGCCTAATTTTTTTTGTGAAAAATATTTAATGATCTAAATTTTTCTCTACTTGATCTCTCATCTTAACAGATGGAGCTAAATGTAATAATGGGGTAGGCTCACTCGATAATGATGGTGAAGACTCAAAAGGCTTGCTAGTTGTTAAGTGTGGTTCATTACAAATTAAAAAATCTGAAAGCTTAAATAGAATACTTATTACATAGTTGAATAAAGTAAAAAAGACAAATGAATTGACACATAGTTTTATCACAAGAATAAACTATCTAGTTCACGGGTATGAAATTTCTTAATAGTTTTTTTGGGAGTCTCTCAGACTTAGCACTGATCATCATACAATATCCCTCAACAAATTCTCTAGGATGTTTATGTGCATATGCTAGTAATTTATTTGTCTCATTTTTTAAATTAATTTGATAAGGAAAATATTCAATAATGTAAAAATCAAGAGGTAAGGAAAAGAAATCAATTGGACTCTGAAGATGATTTTCAAAACAAATTTCAAAAGGTCTGAAGTCAACCTAGAGTTTGTTTGACTAAATTTTATTCATCTGTATAGGGATGATAAATCGATTAAAATTTAGATTTTACTTGAATTGATTAATTTACTTAGTAATTGATAAATGTGGTGGTGAGGTGCTTAAAAATAGATCTATATTATATTAATATCACTCAAATATGGGAGTTTGTTTTGAAAGTAATGAAGAAATATGTACACAAATTTGTTTAGTAAAGGTGTTACTTTGGATGACGGGGTGGGTATACTAATAAGGGCTTCTCTATTTTTTATAGACTAGATAACATCACAAATCATTATATGCTTTATAATGTCAATTAGAGAAATGATACTATGTAATTTTCCTTTTTCTGCATCTTCCTCTTTTGTAGTATTTGGATTAGAAATTTTTTTTAGAGTTGTGGATGGTGTTGCTCGATCTCCATCCCTTTGTATACAAATGTACACATATTGACACTTCCATTTAAGGTGTCCCTTTAGTCATATGACCAAGGTCTTCATAACATGAGGCAACATACTTGAAATGAGATAACATCTCACCATAATTCCTTAAGATATTGACCAAACTTTGAAGGAAGGCAACACCTTTGTTGTCTAAAAACTAATGTTTTTCTAATCCAAGATATGACGATGGGTATGGTCTATGAGTAATAGACCTATCCATTTAGTAATATTGTGTTATGGTATTGATATAGCAACCACTATTTATAATAGTTTTAAAAGGATGTTCTTTAATACTAATTAAAGTATAAGCGTGTTAGCATAGTGTAATTGGCAACTACAATGGATTGTCCAATATAGTAAATACTTTTACCTATTGCTTGTAATTATTTTTTGGCCACCTTAATTGCTTATATAAACTCTTCTTTCTTAAAACACTTTTTTGTTTCTCTTCCTTTTCTATGTGTAGGGATTTGTTAGGCCACTAGGTATAAACTTCCCATCTCCTATGAGAATTATATAACTCATCTTTAGAGCTAGTGGATGGTTTGTGTGAGGGTTCAATTTGATGGGTTATAGGTATGGGTAGTTGGGCTTGGGTTGTTTATGGAGTAGAACTAATAGAATAGTGAAAGTTGTGCTACAAGTTTGATGATAAGAAGTTGTTGAAGGAATCTCACTATTATGAATAAATGATCCTTTAAATCTTTCCAAACAAGAGATACTTTATATGTATTTTCTAAAGTAGTAACACTTCTCAAATGTAACTCAGCTTGAACAGACACTCAAAGAATAACTAAAAATTAATCTATATTACTCGATCCAGCACTTGGACATCAAATTTGTGCACATATTCCTCAAATTTAGTAATGTATTCATTAATAGTCTTTTTACCTTAGTATAGACTCTGTGATTTATCCAAACTTTCACATTGATGAGAGGTGTGTTGGTGTAAATTTTGTTCATTAGAGAATCTTAAATTCTTCTAATAATTGGGGTAATGCTTAATCTTTGTCAACATATCACTTTTCAAACGTATGAAAAAATAATCTAATAAGTGATGTGGGCAAGGTTTTGCAAATTAGTAATTTTAACACTAACTAAGTGCATGCTAATCAAAATAATGCTCAATTCTTATTTTCCAATCTTGATATGCTTTAGGGTCTAAACTATCATGAAATGTTGAAGATTTTATTTTAACTATGTTAACTCATTGCCCATCATCCAATCTTGCCCTCTATCATAGATATATGGAGCAGTGCAATGCCTAAGTTGACATTCTACACTGATAGATTCATTTTTAGAGGATATTTCCCTACTTTGGAGTAGCTTTTCATAACTTACTTGGTCAATGGTTTCCACCCAATCTACTACTTCTACTTTGCTCTAATATATCTATACATGTTTCCACGATTGCACGTACCTCTTACATTGAATGACATAATTCATGAACTGTATGTTGTATTAATGGGTTCCATGGGTGGTTGTGTTGGACAAGAATCAAGCATTCTACATTAGTTTTTTGACATTGTGGTAAAGCTCCTAATTTGAAGTAATAAAGAAAAGGAAAATGAGAAAAAAAATAAAATGTAATAAAGAAATGTTGCACCTTTAAAATTGAAAATATATATATATATATATATATATATGTATATGTATATATATGTATATGTATATGTATATATATATATAGTTTAATAACTTGTATGAATTAACAATAAGTTCATAGAATTAAAATGTAATTGTCAAATTATATCAAAAAATTAATGTATGTTCCTAAAGTTAACCATACTCTCATACCAAGTTAATTTAGGATCATATATCAAAACTTTTTTTTACCTTGTAGAAAATTTAGAAGTACTTAGTTTTAAGTACTATATCCATAGAAGGGCTTAGCGAAGTTGATTTATATTTACAATAAAAACTTCTTTGATCATTGAGCAAGTAAGAACTTTTCCTAAAGGCCAAGAACTTGCATTAATTTTTAAGATAAAAGATCTCATCCTAAATGAAGATTTCTTTAACGACTCATAGGTAATGTAAAATATCAATGGCGAATTGGCAAGTGGACACACAAGGGAAGATCTTAGAATGTTGGATAAAAAATCATATGGTCATTTGCATAAACTACAAAGTTGGCTGTAGCGAGTAACTTTCTTAAATGTTAAAATAAAGATTTTATGAACTTTCTAGGTGATTTTGGCACTTGTGAATGTTTGAAATAAAATAGGATCATCCTTTTTGAGACTCTTATGTGCTATCTCAAGATACATTTTGAAACACACTAGCAAATTATTTCCATACAATAACCTTGTCTCAAACAAGATTAATTACAACACATTATCACTGCTTTAAAAATTGTCTTATGTATTGCATGGTAAGCACTCCTATTTATGAAAAATTAGGGGCACAATAGTAATTTGATTATGTAGAAATATGAAAGGACATTTGGGTTGAGAAAGTGATATATTTTGAAATTTTAAAGGTTATTTTTGTATTTCAATATTTCAAAAGTTATCACAAATTACAAACGAAATACTATGAAAACTACCATCCAATTTTCCTTCAAAATATATAAAAATAATTTATATAAGTACTTCACAAATAAGCCAATGTTTTTCTTACAGTTATCCATTGATCGAAGAGATGGCTGTTAGTGCAATCGACGGGTTAATGCGCGTGGATGAGTTAGTCATTTTTGTTGATCATGTCAGTGCTTGTTAATAGGTAGCATAAGGTGATGGCTCAGTACTGGTTGATAGGATCAACTAGTTCAAAGCATCAACATGGGTCAAGGAGGCAATTAAATTTAGCATGGCTAGGAATAATTGGAGGAAATACTGGCAGATGTTAGGTGGTAATAAAAAAGACTCATATCCTAATTTTAAGCCTCTTTAAGACTTTTTAAACCAAATTTTGTACTATAGAATTACAGGGCCATCATAAAGATATTGTGTAGAAACTTTCAAGATGGAATTTAAAAAAAAGGTGTAAATTGATCTCAAAATGATTAAGTTAATGCATACATGAAAAATAACATTACAAAGTAACCAACCCTAAACTAAAATTTGTAATAAAAAAGTTTAGTTGTAAATGAACTTTGAAATGGTAATGATATAAGAGACTAATGAGATGTAAAATAGTCAATCCTAGAATGGATGTGACTCTTAAATAGAGCTAATACACCTCCAAGTAGAAGGTCTACATGATGTACGAAATGTTGCAACATTAATGTTTTTAACTCTATTATTTTTGGCTTCTCATCGACCTTCGTATTTCTGATTCTATTATTTTTGTGCCAAAAATGATGGTTTTACTAAAATTGACACAATAAATTGTTGAATATATAGACCACTATTTCGGAACATGAATTCTATAGGTCTTAACTCGTGATCCTTTCGATATTTGAGTAATACTAGTTTGTGAATTTGTCCGATTTTACACAGATTTTTTTACATTTTCTATGGAATATTTTCTTCCAATTTAATAAATTTAATTATTTTCATGACTTTTAAAGACCCATCTTCTTTTTGAATTTCCAACTTTGATAAATATTAATCACAAGAAAGCAACAACCTTCCATCTACATTAGCTTATGTAATGTTTAAACACCATTGCAATGGAGTAATGGAATAACTTTTATATTAAATCATGGAAGAGATACCATTCAAGACACCCATGACAATCAATGAGCTTTTGAGATTAGTTGCACAAATTTGGTTTCTTCACCCTAGATCTTGTTGGAAGTCTTCCCTATAAAATTTTCAAATACAAATGACTTAGAAAGGTGAGGTAACATTTATTTCTATGACATTTGTTTTGTAAGCCCTCTAGCATGATATTGTTGAAAATAGTTAAATGCTTAGTGTGAGAGATTGTTCTCATATTCATGCATTGGTTTGGATCTTCATGCAACTGTCTGCCTGATTAGGACTTGGGCATTAAGAATTATCCTCCTTAACATTATATTATGGAGAGCTTGCAAGTTTTGTAAATGGAAGCATATGATCCTAACTAGTTCTATCTTTATTGTTTACCCTCTCTCTCTATTTAGCTGGAGTTCACTCTAAGAAAATGGGTTTTGAATTCCTTATGTTGTGTTTAAAGTAGCCAAAATGTTGACCCTACTTGGTAACTTACTATGTAGTAGTTAGTTTGATTGCTATATTATTTCCTCTATAAGAATCCTTCTACTTCTTTTTTACATAATTGTAATCCATTTTGGTAGTTCTTTTACAAAATCTACTTCAACATAGCCTCTACCCACCTTTGGATGGTTTTAATATGGAGTTGTAGAACCTAGCCTAACCAGATTTCCCAAAATTATCACTATGGAATACAAAACTACCTTGTTGAGTAATTGAATGTGTAGGTGCTCAAGTGAAACTCCTATAGCTTAGGACAATTCAATATTGAGATAAACTTTTTTTTGCTACATGATGACTGTCATTTAAAAACTTCCACAATGAAAAACATTTGAAACAAAAAAATGTAGAAAATACTCATCCTTCTCAATTATAATCAAGACATGCCTATTGTTTAGCAATTCAACTTTAACTTCATTTTGGAAACCAAGTTTATTTAAAGCACAACTTATGATTTCAATGCTAAGCAAACCAAATGAGAATTTCTCAGTCAATGTTAGCCAAAAAGAGTAACCATTTTTCCTTTTTTTGGCTTCTTCAATGATAATTTATTGTTCCTATTTAATTATCATTGTATATTTGATTTTGATTGGGGATAGATTTTTAGGTTTGTCAAATACCTCAATGAATGAGAGGTTGTGGAAGGGAAGGTCCACTTGAATTAGTAATTTATTTAAGCAATCCAAAATTTCAAATAAAAATCTAAATTAGCATTAGCCGTAATAAAACTTTTAGGGCGAACCTATTACTTGATAAATTACCTACTAAACTACCACTATGATGTAGATCACTTTTCCTATCACGTGTTGCCTATTAACCATTGCTAGTATCTCATTGCCTATTGCATGTTAGAAATTAGAATGATGTAAAAGTTATTTGCCCCATAAAAAAGTATACCAGTTGGCGTGGTAGTTAGAGATGCACCAAATAAGATTTTATAACTAATGTTAATTAGAAATTATATATATATATATATATATATATATATATATATTATTTTTAATGCATGTTAGTTTGAAAGCATTATACAATGCTATGCTGTTGTGCTCCTTGGCTTACTCCAACACTACATTTTTGAAGGTTTAGAGACTTAGGGTCTATTAGGAGCAAGATTTTGGATTATTAGAGTTTGTACATCTATTGGATGACATTCATTTTTCATTTTTGATTAGTAATATTTGAGTTATTATTTCTATTCTTGATTATATGTTGTCAATGTTCATGGATTTTAGCATATAACAAATTCTTATTAGTGGTCTTTACCATTGGCATTTTTTTGTTAACTTCTTATAGAACTTGGACTATAGGGTCATTTGAGGATTTGAAAGTTATATTTTTATATCTTGTATCATTGTTCTAAAAATTTTTCATTTATATCATTATGTTTGTATTCTAACATCCATAATTACATTTGTGGTACAAAGAGGGATACTTTGAATTGATTGCTTTTGTGGCTGCAAACAAATTTTCTAAAATCTTATTGGAATTGATTGCTTTTGTGACTGAAGATATTACAAACTAAGATGAAATATAAAAATTAGAAATGATTGAAATGCTATTAAGATAAAAGAATATTTAGTCAAAGTAAATATCCTAGCAAATTCACGAAGTTGCAATAACAAGTGCTCTTTTTCTTTCATTTAATGATAAATAAATGAAAATATTAGTTTCTATTGCAATTGGAAGTCTTGCTATTTATATTTATTAATTAAATAAAACTTATTTTAGAAGTTATAATGGCATAACAATTTTGTTTACAATGAGATTAATAAGGTATTAGTAGTGTTGTGTTCATGTCATTACTATTAAACTTTCATTAATTAGTGATAAATGAATAAAATAAATCACCCAATGAATTACCTATACTACCCATGTATGTTTGTTTTGTAAATCTGATCATGCAAGTATGACAGAAGATTGTAATGTATGATGAAAACATATCAACCATTGTAAAAAAAATCTCAGGATTTCAAAAAATTATCATATACAATCTTATCAATAATTGAAGATAATCCCCTTAAGACTAACATGTGTACAAGTTGTTTAAGCATTGTGGACATCTTAAAAGTGGATCATCTATGTAAAATGAAATTTTGTAAAAATTTTCAAAACATTATGGATTTTATGCACTTTGTATAACTATAGTAGTTTAATTATGCTAGTATGATGATATGTGCTTTTGTAGCATTGTCCTCTGATCTTAGGATAATTTATTTCATATTTGTATAATGTGTGAAAAACTATTGTATGAATTATGACAATTTTTCATTGTTCTAGGCATGTGTTAATTCTACACATGCTTTTGGAATATTTGTGTACTCTATAATAACTTAGTTTTTCATATCACTTTAAGACTTCTTTACAAGAATATATAAAATGTTGCATCATATTCTATGATGAATGAAATCGTGAAAATGCAAATCATTATGTTGACTCATACATGTCTAACATCTAGTATCATGACGAATGATAATGCTATAACTATCAATTTAAGTGATAATGGTTGTTATACCAATGTAATCAGATGATATTTTTTCAAGAAGATCCACATGAGGTATACTAGTATATTCAAAGAAGCCTTACTAAAAACTAAAACAAACTAATACAAATGTAACTACATAAGTTTATTATAACACTTTTCAAATTTATTATATACAAATTGCTACGCCTTATAATAATAGTTTAACAAAGTTCTTATTAATGAGTAAAGATTTCACCAACCAAGTTGAAATTTGAATAAAATGATCAAAATTAAGGTTATAAAGATTTAGCTAGAGAAAAATCTTAGTAAGTTCATATGGTTGTAGTAGCTATCACTCTTGTTCTTTGTTTAAATGATAAGGATATAGATTTACTAGATTATTTTCAATAGAGAGTCAACATATTTATATTTCTTCACTTATGAAATCCTATTTTATAAGTTATAATATCTTAGATCATTTTTGCAAAGAGATTAATTAGTCGTTAGTAGTGTCATGATGAGATCTTGGTCTAATTATTAAATGTTCATATGCTGGTGATAAGTGAATGAAATGAATCATCCAATGAACTACATATATTATCTAGATTTTTTTGTTATTCAAGCATGTCATCCAAGTATGACTAGATATTATAAAGGATAATACATATGCATAACACATTATTAAAAATTTTCTTGGGTTTTCTAATCATTACCATGTATAATTACCATAATTGTGCAAGCCTAATCTCCTTAAAAGTCATATATGTACAAGTTGTTTAAGCATCATACCCATCTAAAGATGGTATTATCTATGTAAAGCAAAAATTTGCCCAAACTTACAACACTCTTTGGTTTTTATGCACTTTCTACAAATATGATAACTAGATTATTCTGGTACAATGGCATGTTTATTTTATCATTGAATTTTTATCTATAAAAAAAATTTATTGGATATGTGTGTATGTAAATCATTATCATACAAAGTTACAAAATAAATTTAAGCATCATTTATATATTATTCAATTGTGATGTAATTTTATCCCTAGTCATTTGAAGGCCTCCTTTGAAGAATCCATAACATATGTCTTCATGTTATATGACACATCAAATGGTTGAATAGAAGAAATAGTAAGTTGTTTCATCCACATTTAACATCTGTTATCATTATTTTTAATAATGTTATAATTTTTTTATGTAAGTACAATTGGTGGTCATGCCAATAAGTTGAGGCCATAGTACATAACGATAAACAATACTAACTTTACACCACTTGGAGCATAGAGAAGTAATGTCAACCATACTACTCTAATGAGAGACCTCACTTCGTAAAATTAAAAATTATGTTTCTGTTAAAACATTTTGACTAGTATATTTCATGCTACACAAGTTTAGTTTTTGTCTTAAATTTTGTTTAACTATATAGACATCAAACATAAATTTTTATTTTGTATTTCTTCATTACATTGGTTCATTAGAGCAAAGATTGAAATGATATGCTTGATTTGTAAGATTACTATCATTTATGGCATAATGTAAAAAGTAAATTTGTAACATTCTAATCAATTTGAGTAGTGGAGAATCAGCTTTGTTTGGTCAATTGCTCAACCAAGTGGTAAATCAACTTCCTACATTGTTTGAAAGCTATAGCATGTCCTTGAATACTGCATGAATAACATAATTTTCATTACATATAATTTCTTCTTTCTTTTCCTTTCGTTAAGCCTGTATTTTTTGTTAACTACATGTTCCATAAAATATTAGGAGATAATTTGCATGGTTGAGTTCTTATTCAAACATAACATTTCATAGGCTACATCAATCTAGCCTAGTTGATGATTAGATAAGCTTTATTGAAAGGAAAATATGCTAATATTAAACTCATAAGGGATTGATAGTAGTTGAAGTAATATGCAGTATTAATACAACAAAAATATTCAAAAATATTTTGTATTAAAACAAAGCAAAAAAGCTCCACTTAAATGAGGGTTAAACTCAATATCAATTAAATTATGCGGCTTCTCCCTTTTTTGTATCAATCAAAGGGGTTGTGAATTCCAAAGGTTTGCCAAATTCTATTGATTGTGTTTAGTGTAACGATTTTGAAAAGATGTCTACTAATTTAGCACTATTTGGATGAAACACCTAGAGAATTACCATTTGTTTCTATAAGACCATAGATGATGTTGTTCCTAATGTCATTTATCTTAATATAAGAATGTTGAAAAAGACCCTTTTTACAAGAATGTAAAACTAGCAATTTCACAATGGACTAGTATATTAGTTATGTGTAAGCCAAAATTTGAAAGTTGTTACCTAATCCAAAGAACTTGAGCTGCACAACTACTAGCTTCTATGTTTTAAGATTTTATTGTAAATAAAAAAAATAATTTTTCTTTTCTATAACCCATGAAATGAGTGCATTTCAATGAAACTAAAAGTTAATATATGCACACTTCATTTTAGCCCTACTCGAAGCAAAATGAGCATCAGTCTTGGAAACTACGTCAAAACCTATTTCATGTCTAATATACCTTAGGTATGGAAATTTTGTTACAACATGATATTTAAATTTTTATTTATAGCTTGAATGTGGGATTCCTTTGAATTGCTTAAAACTTATACACAAATCTCAGAAAAACACAAATCCATGACTATTAAATTTATGACAAACCAATAACCTTTTTATACATCTTCACATAAATGGCCATCTTATTCCACTTTATTTTATCTATCTGGTCCATCTATAACTTTCACTTTAATTTTTCTATCTAATAGTTCATCATCAAAAGATTGTTCTTAAAGCACCTCAATTTGATCAAATAGTACTTGGCTACTATATGAACTTCAAGGAGACTCATAAAACCTTACATGAATAGATTCCTTTGCAACTTGAGCTCTCTTGTTTAAGTACTCTATATGATTTACTATTATTGTAGCACCTTATGAAAATTCCCTGTTTAGACATAGCATCGAGGGTGTTTAATTTTTTCTATTAATTAAAAAGTTGTATTTGAAAAACTAGTAAAAGTGAGATATTCTTAGTTTTTTATGATATAGTGGTTTGTAAGGGGAGACACGAAGCAATGGTCTTATAGAAAATCTTTTACGTACATAACAAGAAGTATTAATTCTACATTTGGTTACCCATTTCTAGCAATGTTCTATTTCTTTTGTCACTACATCTTTTTTTGAGGTGTTCTACATGATGAAAAAGTTTGTGATATTTGACGTTGATTAAGATATGCTATAAATTTTTTTTTAATATTCACCTTATTGGTTAGTTGCAACAAATGATAGGGATAAGTCATGTTACTTTAGCATTCGAGTGAATAAATAATAAACTATTCAAATACCACTTTTCTTATTAATGAACAACAATAATGTAAAGTAAGAATAATCAGCAATTATAACCAAACCTCACTTCCTTCATCCAAGATTATATGAATGAATGGGCTTCCAAATAATTCTAAGCACAACAAATCTAATTATTTCTAGTCATCACATTATTTATTGATCTATTTGAGGTTTTGTGCTTTTTTCTAATTAGTAATGCACACACATAGACTCATCATTCAAATAATGATTAGGTAGACCCCAACAAAGTAATAATTTGTGATCTTCCTAAGTGTTGATGAGCTATCATACCATAACCTTCTATGCCATAAATCAACTCTATTCACTTGTAATGTATAGTATTCTAATCCACTTGTTTTAATGATCTTTGAATGTAATATGTAAGTATTATCATTTTGAAGTGAAACATTGATGGGTTTATTATTTCTACTAATAATACATTCTTCATAATTGAAAATAACTCAAAATATAGTCACATAATTATTTAATGTATAGATTGTATTTAAAATCTTATAATAATATTATGTTTTGGATAGATGTGTATATGTTACAACATGTTTTAGTTATAATGACCCATGCCTTGGAGTTTTCTCCAAGGGTAACTTGAACAGCATCGTACGACTTCAAGTGGATGAATAGATAAGAGTTACTAATCATGTTTGTTAAACAATATCTATCAAGATTCCACAAACCCACTCTAATCTATGATGGAAGGAAATAATGCAAAGGTCAACCACATGTTTGATTTTGAGACTAGAATCTTTAAGATCTAGTTGTCCTTACAAGAAATTATTCAAACTATCTCTTTCTACCTAAATATATCATGGAAATATGGAGTGACTATTGTTTTTAATCGTACATTGAGATCCATGTTGTCCATATTTCAAAACATACCTACTTTTCGTATAGCTGGTATCTGAAATAGTACATGAATTTATGAGAAGGTCATTAGAATAAAAAGTGGAAATGTGCATGAATTCTTTCAACTCATTCAATTAATAAGCGAGCATAGTTTCTTGAACTATCACATCAGTTAGCTCTGCTCTAGTAGTTTTTTTAATTTAATTAAAAAATTTGCATTGTAAGATTTAAATGTTTACTTATGCTGAAGTAGTTTTCATGCTCTTCTTTTAGCTTATTGCTCATGAAGAAAATTTTTTTAAATTTAAGAAAACTTTTTATGTAATACTTCTCCTAATAAATTTTAAAGGATCACTATAACTCATTACCATTACAAGTAAACACAATGTCTCTATCTACTAACATATGTAAAATAAGGCTTCTTTCTCTTCTTCCCTTCTAGAGGATTCATTAGAGATAATCCAAGTAATGTTCATTGACTTCTTCTAGCAATTCTTTTTTTAAAATTTTCAACTCTCACTTTACAAATAAGGTAACGAAAATGAATGTGTATAAGCGATTTGCATTCTTCAAACCCTAGTCCATCTTTTTTGCATCTTCTTCCCTTTATTTTCCTATTTATATTGAATCTCACACTTAAAACATAATTTTGCAATAAGCAAAAAAAGTCTATAAATTAAGGATACCTTGGAAGTGGAAGAGAAATCTAACTTTATTGGCCCTTTACTCTTCTCCTTTTCCCCCTTCTTTGTATATAACTCTTCTTTTTTCCTTCTTGCAAGCACCATTTCTTTTATGAGGAGTAAACCAATGCGTTCATCATGTCAAGGTGCACATACATCCTTTGTAGATTAATATTACTCCAAAAAACAATACATCATTTGTAGATTAATAGTAGTGCAAAAAACATCATACTAATTTTGTAGCAAATATGTTGCACACTTGATCTATATTTGAAAGCTTTTTGCCCATGTTTGACAAGATATTATTTGTGTTAGTAAATCTAGTGAACAGAAATATAATATATTCATCAAATTCCATATGAGATTGCACATAATCATGAACCAACAAATTGACTTTTCTTTATTATACCTAGGAGGTACTACATATGTGATCGTCCAATCTATTCAAATTTTCATAAGCAATTTTAAGGCTCATTTTCCAATTACTCTTGAGGTTGAAATAGAACAACTTAGTATATTCATATATATTGATAGCTCTTGAATTTAGTTATATCTTATGTTTATCTATCTAAAGTTTCTTAATGTACAACAATGGAGGCTAACAAAATTAGATTATGTCATATTTATATTCATTATTAACACCTTACTAGCTTTGCATTGAGATGAGAATTCTTTCAAATGTATCAAGTGGAGAAGTCCAAATTCCAAACTACCATGTCACCAAGTGATATAGACGTTGTATCTCTGTGTGAGATGTAAATTTCCAAATTACAAAAATTAACTTTGTTTTACTATTAACATGGAGAAGGAATGCTTAAAATATGCTGTATAAGTGAGTACAAAAAATTAATCAGTTGTGTTAATGATTAACATTTTCCTTTAAAGTGACCCATCTATGCTTTCCACATCTAATAACAAATGATGATAGGATGAATCATTGCCAGTCAGGCAAGTTAGAAAGTATTTTTCATACTCCATAATCACTAAAATATACTATTCTATGACATGTTAATATTATCACACTTGAGTACTTCTAAAAACAATTGTAAATTTTATTGACTATTGTGTAGGGCATGAAGATGTTGATGAGATCATCCTCACGATCATAGAAAAGACAATTAGAAGGTAATTGATGTCCAAATATCATAATTTTAGAGGAAAAAAGGTAGAATTTGATTCATTATTTATGCTAAAACAATAGAAATTTTAATTGGAATTTGCTAATTAAAGTAATTACAAGAACTTAAATCTATTGGATTATCACTACAAAACTTGCCATAAGACATAATTGAGCTAAACTTTCCAACATATTAGATGTAGCAAAAGAATTCTTGTAGATTAGAATCACCCAACAATTCAACTTCTTTTGTGAAAGAATATAACTTAATTATTGTACATAGTGTGAAGCAATTTACCCACCGTTTGATATGGCTTGGCAATTATCTAGGTTAATGTCATGCATGGTTCTCATAAAGTTTCCTTAAATTATGTTGAAATTAAAGAATAAGAACCATAGTTTATGTGTAAAGACCTTGATTCACATTGCAATGTTCATTATTCATAAACAATTTCTCTTAAATAGTTTGTTTTGTCTTCTGGGAAGTTCATTTAAAGCCAAAGGGTTTGTTAGTACTTTTTTAGTGGAATTTTTCAATGGCCACTTCTAGCCATTTTATAATTGATTTAGATATATCTAAAACCAATTATTAAGTGTTTTGGTGACAAAATTAGTACACTAATTAATGTTGCTAGCTACCTTTTGATAACCACTTGTTATTCTAGCCATTTAATTTTTGTTAAAGTTTCTAGTGTTTTGCTCATACATTAATGCCTTTTTTTGGATCTTGACATTATTAATACCTTATAATTTTGATGACATAGCTATTTTTACAAACCTATTTAACACGTGATTCAGTTTACATTTTATCTTGGAATGTTTTGTTAAGCAAAACAATTTTTTTGCAGTAACTATATAGAGCCTTATTTATATATATGTGAGAATTGCACTTGGTTCTTTAGTGATAATTTCCTTAGTAATTTAAAAATTACATTGCTATGAAATTTTGAATGTTCATAAGATAAATATTTTGTATTGTTTAGTAGTAGTACACTTTATTTCTAATTTAATCGCTAAAGATATTACCCTCAGTCTTTTTATTATCTTGGAATTCAACTTTTGTTTATATTTTACCAAATTTATTTGATGTTTTTTATTTGAGTTTGTTATATTACTATATCACTCTAATTCTGCTCTTTATAACGTTTACATCCACTTTAATTAATTATACTGCAATGCTTATTTTATTTCATCTACACCTTATTGTACATTTACTAAATTGCTTTTAAAAATTATTTTATCATGCTTATTTGCTTATCTAGTTCATAATAAATAACAATTTATGATGAACTCTATCTAATTTAATATTCATTTTAAAGTTTTAAAGTATTAACCTTTTTGAGATTTATATTTTTCATAAGAAATTTAGATTCATACCTAATTTTTTTTATTAAGCTTGTTACTCTCTATCTTCTTTACATATTAGAATGTAGTTCTTTAAAAAAAATTATTTCATTTCTTCAAAGTTTTCATTTTATTTTGGTAATGTTGGTATTTAACACAAAATCACTTACTATGTAACATTTACATCTCTTTGATTTTTTTACATTATATTGTTTAAATTGATCTCATTTTAGTGTTAATATGCCTCTACAAAATATATAAAAAAGTATTATCATTCATATTTATTTAATTTTCTTATTTATAGTAATTTTAAATAATGTTTGATGTAGATAAATTATTTGACTCCTTTCAATGCACTATATTTAATTATTTATTTTATTTTTATATTATTAAAACATAATATTCTATAGTTTTGGTATGCTTTAAGGGACCTTTTGATTTATAATTAATATGATGATCAATAATGCTACACTTAAACTCCTTAGCATCTTAAAATATCACTTTTTTGTAAAATTTATCTTATAGTTTTAAATTTTTCATTTTTATTCATCTATATTATAAGGTAACACTGAATCTACTCTTTTGTGAGCCTTGCATCACATTTATTTTGTTATATTCCATTGCTTCAATATCCATCTTTTTTATTTTAATATCTAATTAAAAAATGCTAAGATAATAATTTGTTATTATTTATACTTATTAACTTATGTAATTTGTAGTAATTTCAAATGAGATCTTATGGAGATGAAACAAATGTCATTAAATTTGTGATTTTTATCCAATTAAATATATATATATATATATATATATATATATATATATATATATATATATATATATATATATTAATTTTAAGCATTTTTTATGTTTTCTTTTGACATTTTGCAATTGATCTCCATTTTACTTTGGAATACATCTTTCTACAGCAATTTATCTCAATTTTCAATTGTTTTTCTTTTGATGTTATTTTTATTATGTAACACTAAATCTTTTGCCATTTCACCTTTACGTCACTTTTATTTCATTAAGTTATATTTTTTAATTTTATCTCATTTTTAATATTAATAAATATATTTACTTAACATTAAAATATTAATTTATTATTATTTATGCTTATTTACATTTATAAGAGAGTGAAATTCTAACTGATGTATGATAGATATGAAATAAATATCATCAGAATCTTATTAAAGAGTTTAACCTAATTAAGGATTTGTTATTATAATTTGAATGTTATTTATGGTTTTGGTGCACTTAACAAGACATTTCGACTTTTACTTGATTAATAATCAAGGATGGTGTTTTTGATGTCCTTAGGGTCTTGAAATGCAACATTTTCAAATAATTGACATCATTTCTTCAAATTCTTCTTTTATTTGGGTTGTATTAAATTGCTTCAATTTATCTAGTTTTAAGGTATATATATAATATTTAAAAAATAAATTGTAATTATCTACACTTATTTAATTTTTTAAATAAAAGAAATTCAAAACAAGGTCTGGTAGAAACAAAACATTATTTTGGATTATTCTTGACTAGCTTTATGTAATTAAATATTTATATTTTTAATATTTTTTTTGATAGTTTTGTCATGCTTTATGAGAAATTTTGAGTCCTACCTAATTTGACGATTGGGAATGTTACACTTAATTTTCTTAATATCTTTGGCCTACAACTTTCTCTTACATTTCATCTCATTTTTTAAATTTTTTGCAATGACTTAGTTGTATTAATATGTAACACTAAATCTCTTCACTAATGAGATTTATTTCACTTAAATTTTGTCACAATGCATTGATTCAATTTATCTCAATAAAGTTTAAATATATTTCTCCATAACATTAAAATAATAACTTAATATTACTTACATTTATTTATTTGTATAATTCATAGTGACACAAATTGTCATCCAATCATGATGAAACAAAGGTCATTTGAATAAACTATACGATCTCTATCTACTTTACTCATTCTTGCACCTTTAAATATTTTATTTTCCATGGTTTTGGCATCATGTGCAAAACATTATGACTACTCATTTCTTAAATGTTTTTCTTTCATTTTATTATATTAATAAAATAATCTAATACTCTTATTTTAAAAATATTTAAAAAATGTTAAATTTTAAATATTACAACATTTCTTTCATCTCGAACAGACCTCTAATTTTTTTATGAAAGTTGCATTCCATAATACTATTACGTTTGAGTGCAATATCTTTGATTGTGATGTTAGGTACCAATCAAAATACCTTATAAAGCATGTCAAAATTATAAAGAAGTTATTAAAAAATATAAAATTCAATATTTAATTATTTGCGCTTCTTATAGAGAGTCCATTACAATTTCTTTCATATCCATTAGATGTAAGTTAAACTTTTTGTGAATTACAAAAATAAATAGGCATAGTAAAAACTAAATTACTATTTTATTATTAAGTAAATATACATTAAAATTGAAAAAAGATCAATGTAATATAACTAAAAAACCAAAAGCATTAAAGAAAAAGAGATAAAAAAGTATAAGAAAACGACATTACAATGTATGAATGAGACTAAGTGTAATATTTATAATCATTAGATTTAGTGTGAAACACTTTTTCTTACAAAGTCTACTAAAACCTTTTAAAATAAAATATTTAAAAGTATATAATTGAATATTTAATTTGATAATGCTCGTTAAGAAAAGCTTAACGTCATTTGTTTCACCTCGATTAGACCTAATTTGGAATTAATTTGAATCACAAAAATAAATAAGAAAAATAATAATAAATTATTATTTGAATGTTAAAAAAAATATTAAGATTAAAATAAAATAAATTGAAACAATATAATAGAAATTAATCAATGATGTGTAAAGTTCACATGATAGAAGATTTAGAGTTACATAATAATATAGTTAATTGAATATGAAATATTTCAAGTAATTATATAAATTGAATGAAAAATCAATATTCCAAGATAAATGGAGATCAAGTGTATCATCTTTCATTACTAAATCAAAATGTTTACAATGACATTTATTTTGTTTCACGTAGGCATTGCTTTCAAATATTGTGAATGTCAATGATAAATAAACATGAATAATAATTAAGTTGTTCCTTAATTTTAAGCAAATATATTTTAATGCTAAACTTTGAAAAGTTCAATCAAAATAATAACATAACTTAATAAAAGAAATTTAAAGATCAAATGACAAAAGATTTGGAGGGCATATTAATATAACCAATCTAAATAAAAAACATTTGTAAAAATGTGATAAATTTTTTTGTAACAATAAATTCCAAGATACTAAATAGACTGATTGCATTATTCTAGATTATAAAATAAGGTACAAATCAAAATGTGTGAAAAACATATAAAAGCTCTAGGAAAATAATAAAAAAAATAAAATGTGACATTTTGTTGTGTGAAGCTTATGAAGATCATCCAATGACGTTTTATTTAATATATATCAAATGTCATTTAGAATTACTATAAATTGACAAAGTAAATAAGTGTGAATAATAAGAATCTATTATGTCAATATCTCATAAATATATATTACAATCGAGATAAGCTAAACTATAGCAATTAATGTTACTAAACAAAAGATAGGTAAAGTCACAAAAGAGGAGATTTTGACTTATAAACTAATGTTTTAATCAAATAAAAGCAACAAAATTTGAAGAAATGAGACGAATTACCCAAGAAAGCAAAACCTGAGACACTAAAGAGATCGAGTGTAACATCTTTAATCAACAAATTATTAGTGAATCAAAATTCCTTATGAAACATGTAAAAATTAGAAATACGAAAATAAATATTAAATTTAACCAAGATCATTGAAACGATTTCAAAGGCATTTATTTCATCATGATTGGAAGTCAAATAGAATTAGTGCACATTAATAAAGAAATTAAGAAAAATATGTAACAACTTATGATTTTAATTGTATGTAAATATAATAAAGATAAAAATTAGATAAATTGAAGAAATATGAACTAACCAATTAAGAAAAATGTTGAGATGAGTTAATTTATTCAAAAAATCTACATTCCAATATACTAAGAGATTCAGCACAACATCCTTAATCACAAATTTACGTATGAATTCAAATGACTGAGAAAGTATGCCAAATCCCTAGAAAGAAATATATAAAAATTTAAAATGGAATACTAAATTATGTCAAGAATTTCTACATGATCCTGAAAAACATTTGTTTATCAGGATCATAACTTGTTTGGAAATAGTGAAAGTTATTAATTTATACTAGCAAAAATAAAATCAATTTTTGTTTATTAATTAGAAAATATAGATTTAGGATAAAATGAGAAAAAATGAAGCAAAAGAATATAAACAAGTTAAGAACATGTAAAGGTTACATCATGATAGATTTAGAGTTACCAAAGAATGTATCAACACCATAGTGAAATTTTTTAAAAAATAAGATAACTTATACAAGATAGTTCCATTCAAAGTTTTAAAATAGATCAAGTGCAACGAACTCAATCATTTAAAAGTATTCATTGTTTCTTAAAAAATACAAAAAACATAGGAAAAAATATTTACAAAATAAAAAATTGATATTTAATTGAGAAGAGCTCATCGAGTTATGTTAAATGGCATTTGCTTCATCTAGATCAAGGCTTTTTTAGAGTTATAATAAATTTTCAAAGGAAAATAAATATAAATAATTATAACTTATTTTTTAAATATTAATTAAAAATAAAGGACAGTAGAAATTAGATAAATTAAAGAAGTGCAATATAACAAATTAAAAGTGGTATTGGGTTAGAAAGTAATATTTCTAAATTAAAGTGAAAATGTCCACGAAATGAGATAAAACTGACAGTTAAGTTATTAATTTTAGAAGATTCAGTGTAGCATCTTCGATCATCAAATCTTATACAAGTCGATATGCCTCAAACAACATAACAAAACTGACTGTTAAGTTCTTTAAAAATAGTAAAAATAAATGTTGTAATTTAAAATAGGTCATCGAGATGAGTTGAATGACATTTTTTTCATCTTAATTGCATCTAAGTGGTCGTTATGGTGAATTAAGAACTAAATAAGTATAAATTTCAAACAATTATTATTTTAATATTTATCGAATTGATAGTAAAGCTAACATGAGATAACGTAACATAGTGTATTATAATAAAATAAAAAAGATGTACGACCCACACGAGAAGGGATTTATGACTACATAGTATGATGGCAATCAAAGAGAAAAATTAAAGAAATAATATAAGTTGTCTAAGAAAGCTATATTACAAGAAGTCATGGTGTTGGGGCATAACATTCTCATTGGTGACATTATTTTTGACTCAAATATCTCCTAAAATGGAGAAAAAATGTTAGAAATTATAATATTTTAAAATATAAAGAATAAATAATTAATTAGATAAAGCATTAAAGTAAATCTAAAAATATTTGTTACATCTTGATCATAACTTATTTGGAATTACATTGAGTATAAAAATAAATAAGCATCTATAACAATAAATTATTATTTAATTTTAATGAAATATGTAGTAATACTAATATGAGATAAGTAGAACCAAATTAAAACCACCATTTAAAAGATATGCAAAGACGCCCTATATGATATTAGGAGTTTTAAGTAATAGAAAAATGAAAGTGAAAAAATTTGAACAAATATAATTAATTGAATTAAAAATTTTCTTTTTGAGGTTGCATGTGACATCCTTGGTTCTCTAATGTGGTAAGCAAATTTCTTATAAAACTAGAAGAAAAAACCTTGAAATTGATATTTTGAAAATTTTAAATTAATATTTAACAGGATAATGTTCAATGAGATTTTCCCATTGATGTTATTTTTGTCTTGATTAGATCCCATTTGGTGTTACAATAAAATACCAAAGTAAATAAGCATAAAAAAAATATATTATTATTTTAATAATAATTAAATATATATATATAATTATATAAGATAAATTAAAGCTATTTAATATTATTAAATTGAAATAAAAATTTCGTAGAAAATAAGATATATTGTATAAGAATGAAAGGTACATTACAAGATGTTGACGAGATCAAGTATATCACCTTCGATCATGATAAAAGTATTAATTATAGTTTCTTATTGATCAAGAAAAAGTTTTAGAAAACTTATATTTAGAAATATACTATAAAATATCTAAATGGATATAACTTCACAATAGGACTCCAATGACATTTGTTTTATCTCTATCATACCTTATTTGAAATTACTCTAAAGTTTGAACTTAAATCAAAATAAGTCATAATAAACTCATATTTTAAGATTAACTTAATGTAATGTAATAGGAGATAATGATATGCAAATATGACTTGAGATGCGATTTAGAGATGCTTGATAATATACTAAAATCAAAGAGAAAGAGTCGAGGAAATTAGATAAATTTTATGGGAAAAGTATATTAAAAAATACTATAGAGATCAATTATAATGCTCTTGATCATCAAATCAAGTACAAATAAAAATGTCTCATATAGTATGTCAAAACTTGGAGAAAATATAATATTTGAAAAGGTAGAAATGACTATTTGATTAGATAAAGCTTATTGAGATTTGTCTAGCAAAATTCATTTTTTTCTCGATCAGGCCTCATTAGTAACTACTACAAATTAGCAAGATATATAACCACAAATAACAAAATTATATTATTTAAATATTTGAGAAATATGTATTAAAGTTCAAGTTAAATAAATTGATTAAATATAATATTATCAAATCAAAGACGTAAATATATTTTTAAAACTGTAATATTATAAATTGAAGCAATGTAATATAAGAAAATTAAAGTGATGTAAAGGCAAAATTAATATTGGATTAGAGTTTCATAGTAATATCGAAATAAAAATGAAGAATCTTGACAAGTGAGAAAAATTATTTAGGAAACTAATAGCTCAAGATAACTTGAGATTACATGTAACTTCCTTGATCATCAAATCATGTTTGAATCTAAATGTCTGTTAAAGCATGATAAAAGTCCAAAGAATAAAAAAATTTAAAATTATAATAATTAATATTTATATTATGCCTAATGAGATTTATTTTACTTCCATCACACAACACCTAAGAATTATTATATATTTTAAAAAACTATGAATAAATAACAATAACTACCACTTTAATGTTAAATAAATACATTTCAAAAATAAAATAAGATAAATTGAAGAAATATAATATAACTAAGTAGAGGACATGTAAGGATGATGCAAGAGAACATTTAGAGTAACACTAAAAATAGAAAAATAAAAAAAATTAAGAAATGAGATAAATTTTATCAGAAATAAGCAATCAATGATGCTAAAGATAAAGAGTGTAATATCCTCAATTGTCAAATTTGGTACAAATAAAAATGACTCATAAAGAATGCCAAAATAGTAAAAAAACAAACTATTTAGAGATAAAAAAAATAGTTAATTAGGTGGAGCTTGTAGAGACATATCAAATGACATTTGTTTCATCTTAACCATACTTCATCCAAAATTACTTTGAATTACAAAAATGAAATACCATAGTTAATAGAAAGAACAAATTAATTTAAAATTAATTCCATATATAATAAAATGGAAATATGATAAATTGAAGCAATATAATCTAAGAAAAAATAATTATATAAATGTTACTTAAGAGGAGATTGTCATAGTAATATAGAAAAATGAAAGAAAAGAATTTTAAAGAAAATGATACATTGCATGGTAAATTTGCATTCCAAGATAATAACAAGATTGAGTGCCACATCATAAAGCTTCAAATTAGATATGAACCAAAATGTCTTATAAAAAATTCCAAAAGACATGAAAAAATATTAAAATAAATATAAAAGAATTTTTAATTGGATAGAGCCAGATATATTTCCAACGATGATTCTTTCGTCACGACTGAACATTATTTGGAATTACTAAAATTATAAAAAAATAAGAAGACATAATAATAAAAAAAATTTAATCTTAATTAAATATATAATAAAGTCGAAAATGTGATAAATTCAAGCAACATGGCATAATCAAATTAAGTGATGTAAAGGTCAAAGGAGAGGCTATTTGGAGTTACATAATAATATTGCTAAATCCAAGCAAAACTTTTGCAAAAATGAGTTACAACATATCTAAAAATACCAAAATAAATATTTAAGTTGTTAGAGTTAGTCGAGATGAGTTGAAATAACATTTTGTTCTTTCTTGATCATAAATATTTTTGAGTTACTTTGAGTTATAAATAGAAAGGCATGTGAAGGTTACATGGGAGGAGATTTAGAGTTTTATTAATAGTATAGCAATATCAAAGTGAATTTCATAAAAAAATGAATATTTAATAGTTTAAAGCAGTTTTTGGTGAGTATAGTGAGAATTATTTCATTATAACTAGAACTTGTGAAGAATTATAGAAAATTATTACTCTAAATAAAAAAATCATATAATCAAATCAAAATAGTAATAAAATAAATTAGAGCATTGCAATAAATCTAAATCAAAGTGAGGAGGCCACATGAAATGAGACTTGGTGTTAGACATTAACAAAGATAAGTCACAAGAAAAATATTTAATAAAATAAGATAAATAGTATAAGAAAGCCTTATTCGAAGATAATATAGAGAAAGAGTATAATGTCCCTGATCATAAAATTAGACACAAATTAAGATTTGTCATAAAATGTGCATAAATAAAGAAAATAAGATATTATAAAATTAAAAATAAATAAATTATTTATTTTAGTATCAAGTAAATAAATAGTAAATTTAAAATAATGTAAATTTAAGGAAAGTCATATAACAAAATCAAGGTGATGTAAAAAATACATGAGGCATCTAGAGTTACGTGATAACATAACCAAATCTATGCAAATTTTTTTAAGAAATAAGATAAATTATATTGGAATGTTACTTTCCAATATTCTAATGAAATCAAGTGTTACATCCTCAATCATCATATTGGATATGAATTAATGGTCACATAAACTATGCAATAATACTAAAAAAGAAATATCTTAAAATATAAAAGTAAATATTTAATTGGATAAAGCTCATTTAAATTATTACAAACAACTTTTTTTCATTTAATTTGGGTATGCTTTAGGATTTTGGTGGAATACAAAATCAATAAACATAATTTTTTATAAATTATTATAGCTAAAATTTACATTGAAATATAATTAAAATATTATTACAAATTGGAAAGTTTGAGAAATGTTTAATGAGAAAGCAACTTTCCAAGATAGTAATGAGAAGAAGTGTAACATTTATAATTATTAAATTAGGCAAGAATAAAAACGTTATATATAAAATGTCAAGAATCACAAGAAAATAAAATATTCAAAACTTTAAAAAGTAAATTTTTAATTAGATAGAGCACATTCATATTAGTCAATCTATTTTTGTTAAATCTTTGTTAGGCCTCCTTCGGAGTCATCACAAATTCCCAATGTAAAGAAGCATAAATAATAATAAATTTTTATTTTAATATATTATGTATTAAAACTGAAATGGGATAATTAAATGCATTATAATATCACCAAATTGATGTAATGTAAAGCCATAAGATAAGAGATTTAGAGTTACATTGTGATATATCGAAAATAAAGAAAATAATTTATAAAATGAAAAATTTGGCAGAAAAGCGACATTCAAAAATACTAAGAAGATTGTGGGTAACATTCTTGATTGCTGAATAAGATATTAATAAAAATACCTAGAAAATCATGCAAAAGATATTTAAAAAAGTTTTAAAAATTATTAAAATAAATATTTAATATAAAAGATCATGTTGACATTTATGAAACATCTTTTGTTTCTCTCCATCAAACAACACTTGGAATTACTACTAGTTGCCAAAATAAAAAACCATAAATAATAATAAACTATTATTTTAATTCCAAAGAAATATATAATAAAAATAGAATAACCTAAACTCAAGCAATTTAATATGATAAAGTCAAAGACATTTAAAGATCAAATGAGAGGAGAATCATTTTTAAAAAGTTGATAAATTATAAAAGAATGTCTCATTTCAAGATGCTAAGTAGTTCAAATGAAACATCCTCAAACATAAAATCAAGTTCAAAATAAAATGTCTCTTAATTCATTCCAAAACTTTATAGGTGAATTTTAGCTAAATTAAGCACATCGAGACAAGTCCTAAGGCAATTGATTTGTCTTAATTGACACTTGTTTTAATTACAATGAATTTGAAAATTTAGAAACTAATAATAATAATAAATTATTTTAAAATTAATAAAATATATAACATTTCTCATAATATGATAAATTAAAGTAATATAATCGAAATATGTTAAAAATTTTAAAAGTCATAATAATGAAGTTTTGTAATTTCCATATATTAAACAAAAATTTAAGCTAAACTTTTGATAAAATGGGAAAATTTAACTAAAAAGTTGTATTCCAAGACACTATGGAGATTATGTTTAGCATCCTCAATCATTAGATCTAATACAAATAAAAAGAACTCATTAAAAAGTTTATAAACCTAGAAAAGTATATTTAAAAAAATCAAATATTTAATACATAGAGCTTGTCAACAAAAGTCCAATGTTTGTTTTTTTCAATCAAGCGTCGTTGGAATTACTAAAATTCTTCAAAATAAATAAACACAAATTTTTTTAAATTATTATTTATATTAAAGAAATATATACAAAATTTTAAATGGGATAAATTGGAGAAATGTAATTAAAAAAATCAAAGATGTTTAAGAGTATGTGCTGAGATATGTAGTAGTATGATAATATAACAAAATGAAAGCAAAGATTTAAGAAAAAGAGATAAATTGTACAACAAAGTGCCACATCCTTAATTATAAAAAAATTAAAATAAAATTGCCTCTTAAACTATGAAAAATATTAGAAAATAAAATATTTAAAGAAAGTGAAGATGATGCTTTATTTATATAGAGCTAATTAAAATAATTGCAACGAAAAATATTTTTCTTAACTAAATCAAACATTATTTTGATATACTATGAATTATAAAAACAAATAAACATTAATAATAGTCATGAGTTATTTTAATATTAATGAAATCTATAATATAACTAAAAACGAGATTAATTGAAGAAATACTATATTATTATGCTAAGTGATGTAATGGTCACAATAAAAGAAATTTAGAGTTACAGGATAATATAAATAAAAAATTTTAAGAAATGACATAAATTTTATAAGTTGCATTCGAAGCTATAGGGGAGATTAAGAGTAACATCCACTATCGTCAAATTAAGTAAAAATTAAAATAACTTCCAAAGAATGAAAAAAATAATATAAAAAACATTATTTAAAAATATAAGGAAGATTATTTAACATTTAACTACATAGAACTTGTCCAAACAACCCCAATATCATTTGTTTACTCTCATTCAAACTTTGATTTGAATTACTATGAATTTCAAAGATAAATAAATAGAGATATTAATAGATAATTCTTTTAGTTTCAAGTAAGTATATAATATATTAAAAAGAACTATGAATAGAAGTAGTATATAACCAAATCAAGCAACGTAAAGGTCACATGTAAGGAGAGTTAGATTTATATGGTAGTATAATTAAATCTAACTGAAACATTTAGACAATTGACATAAAATTTATAAAAAAAATACTTTCCAAAACCTTGGAAACAAATATTTAAATGTACATAATGGAATGTTTAATTGAATAGAAATAATTGATGCAAGTCTAAAGAAGTTTTTTGCCTCAATCAAACATCATTTTTAAATATCACAAATTACAAAAGAATTTATGTATGAATATTAATAAATTATATTTTAAAATTAATCAAATGTTTAATAAAAGGAAATATATTGGAACAACATAACAAATGAAAATTAAACAAATATAATAGTCACACTTAAGATAACATAAATTTTTATAATAATATAAAAAGATAAAAGTGAAAAACCTGAAGAAATGCGAAACATTACATGAGAAAGTGCCTTCCAAGATACTAATAAAATTGAGTGTGATATAAATGTTCATCAAATCAGGTCTAAATAGAAACATCTCATAAAACAAGTGTAAAAAACAAACAATATTTTTCTAGACGTTATAATGAATACTTAATTGTATAGATCTCATTAAGAAAAGTAAAAAATGTTTGTTTTTTTAGTCAAAACTTGTTTCACATTACTCAAAGTTATTAAAATAAATAATCAATCATAAATAATATTAAATAATTACTATAATTTTTAGTAAATATATTAAAGCTCAAAATAAGAAAAATTGAAGAAATATAATTTGGCAAAAAAAGCGATGTAAAGGTCAAACAATAAGAGATTTTTTGTTGTGTAGTAGTAAAACAAAATAATGGCAAAAGCTTTGAAGAAATGATATAGGACATATTGCAAATCTCCATTCCAAGTTACTTAGGAGATGAAAAGGAACATTCTTAATCTTAAACTTTGGTATCAATCAAGTTGTCTCATGATGCTCACCAAAAGACTTCAAATTAAATTAATTAAAATGTAAGCTTGAATGTTCCTTAAGTCAAAGGTCATCGAGATAAACACATGCCCTTTATTTCATCTCGATTAGACCTCACTTTGAAATACCAAAAATTACAAAGAAAATATACATAAATAATAATAAATGTCATTTTAATGTTTAGTAAAAGTAGGATAAAGCTCAAAACGTGTAAACTAAAGTATTATGATACAACAAATCAAGCGATGCAAATGGCACATGGGTGGAGATTTTATGGTTATATAGTGATATAACAAAATCATACAACATTTGAAGGAATGAGTTAAATTATACTTGAAAAAAACTTCAAGATACTAAGCAGATAAAGTGTTACATCCTTAATCATAAATTCAGGTGCAAATAAAAGTATGTCACAATAATTGCCAAACTCTAGAAAAAAAACATTTAAAAAAGTATACAAAAAAACATAGTGGATTTAGATTGTGGAGACATGTCCAATAATATTTTTTTTCAACTCAATTAGACATTTTTTTGGATTATAGTGAATTACAAAAAAACTGATAAAATAATAAATTATTTTTAATAATTAATTAAACGATGTTAAAGTTAAGTGTGATAAATCGAGAAAATGTAATATAATTTAAACATATTCATGTAATATTCAAATGGGAGTAGATTTAGATTTACCTAGCAATATAACCAACTCAGAATACATTTTGAAGAAATAAAATAAATTTTATTGGAAAGTTGCATTCTAGGATTCTAAGGAGATAAACTATAATATTCTTGTTCATCAAACCAAGCACAAATAAAAGTATTTCTTAGAACCTATCAAAACAAAAGAAAACAAAATATTTTAAAATATAAAATATAATATTTAAAAAGTAACAATAAGTTAAGTATTATCCATTGACATTTTTCTAAACTCCATCAGAGATCATTTTAAATTCTTATGGCTTGCAATAATAAATGAGAAAAAATAATTATAAGTTATTATTTTTATATTAACAAATATATAAGAAAGTTAAAATGTAATGAATAAACGAAATGTAATCTAAATAAATCAAATCAATGCAACCTCACATGAGAAGTTTTTTTTAGCTAAATTAAGGAAAACATTTTGAAGAAATGAGATAAAAATTACGAGCAAGCTAAAATCTAAGATGTTAAGGAGATTGGGAGCCATAGCTTTGATCGACAAATTATGGACCAATCAAAATTTTAAATAAAACAACCCAAAAAAATAATAATAAATAATTTAAAAGAAATCAAAATAATAAATATTTAGTCGAATATAAGTCATTAAAATGAGCCCAATGATGTTTGTTTCTACCAGATCAAACTTCCTTCATTATTACCATCAATTACAATTAAATAAATATAAATAGTGATAAATTATTATTTGATATTAACCAAACATACACTATAACTAAAATGTGATAAATTGAAGCAAAGTAATATAATGGAAGCCACATGATGCAACGGCCAAATAAGAGGAGATTTATATTATTTTTATTCACAAGTAAATTGATTATTGATGATGTTACACTTGGTCTCATTGGCATCTAAGAATTGACCTTCTTATTACAATTAAATAAAAAATATGAATTGTAATAAGAAAGTGCATTCTAAGATGCTAATGAGATCAAGTGCAACATCATCAATAGTCAATTTACTTGTGAATAAAAATAACTTAAAACATGTGATAAAACCCTAAAAATAAAATAATTATATTTATTAAAAATTATTATTTCATGTTATATTTCTCATTAAGATGAGTTTAATGATGCCCATTTCAAGTTGAAAGAACATTTTTTTCAATTTTTATGTATTAGAAAAATAAACAAGCCAAAATAATTATATTTTTTTACATTATTATTAAGTAATTAAATATTGAAGTTTAATTGTGTCAAAGTTTAAAAATTGAAAAATAACCAAAAACAAAGAAATATAAAACTTACATTCGAGTAAATTTGGCATCACATTCTAATATAAAGAAATCAAATTAGAAAATTTGAAAGAATGTGACAAAGCGTCTAGGAAAGTTGTATTCACTAATTTTGGGAAGATTGAGCAAAATATTCTCGATAGTAAAATCAGGTATTAATGAAAAAATCTTGTAGGATAAGAAACTATAGAAAAAAATATTTCAATTAATAAAATTCTTTATTTAATTGGTTAAATTTTGTTGAGATGTGTCCTACATCATTAGTTTATTCTTGGTTGGGCCTACTCCAAAAGTATTATAAATTACAAATAAAAAAACATAAGTAATAATAAATTATTCCTTTGTGTTTTATTAATTATATATTAAAACTTAAATTTCATATGTTGAAGAAGTATGGTATAAGAAAAAAAATAAGATTTATGGGACTTGTAAGAGGAGATTTAGAGTTGCTTTATACTATAGCCATGTTAACAAATGTAAAGGCCACAAAAGGATAAACATAGAGTTACCTAATAATTTAACCAATCTAAGTTAAATAGTTAAAGAATTGGGATAAATAATATGAAACAATCACATTTTAAGATACTAAGAAAAACAAGTGTATCCATCTTGATCATTAAATCTGATACATAACAAATTACCTCCTAAGACACTAAAATTAAAAAAAATATATTTAAAAAATATTTGATTTTATAAGGCTCATCAACATTAGACTAATCACTTTTGTTTCCCTCAATCATGCCTGTTAGGAAATATTATTAATTACAAAAATAAATAAACATAAATAATAATAAAAGTATAATTTTAATAATAAGAAAATACATATTAATGTTGAAATGAGATAAATTGAAGCAATGTAGTTTAATTAACTCAAAGATAATTAAAGGAGGTATGATAGAAGATTTCAAGTTGAATAGTAATTAACAAAGTAAAAAAAGTCTTTTAAAGAAATAATTTAAATTGTGCAGCAAAGCTGCATTCCAAGCTACTAAGAAGATCAAGCGTAACATTCTAGATTATAAGAGGAGTAATAGATTAAAATACAACTACAACCATCAAAAATCATATAAAGTAAAATTTTTAAAATCATGAAGACTATTTAATTTGATAAAGCATATTAAGATGACGCCAATGACATTTGTTTTGTCTCGATTGGAGTTTGTTTAGAATTACTATGAATTACAAATGAAATATTTATTTTAATGTAAAGTAAATATGTAATATGGCTCATAAGAAGAAAAATTAATCTACTATAATATAACCAAGTCATGTGATGTGATGATCCACACGAGAGAAGATTTAGTGCTGCACGAAAAAATATCCCAATCTTAGTGAAACTTTTGAAGGAATGACCTAATTTGCCCCAAAAAGTTGCATTCCAAAACATTGAAGAGATCCATTATGAAATCCTAGATCATCAAATCAAGCATGAGTCCAAATATCTTATAATGTATTCTAATGCCCAAAAAGACTTAAAAAAATAAATAATATTACTTGATGAGATTGAGCTCATAAAGATGAGTTGAAGGCATTTGTTTTGTCTAAACCAAAACTTATTCATAAATATTACAAATTATGAAATTAAATAAGTATAAATTATAATTCTAATATTTAGTAGGCATATAAATAAATTAAAAATGATATAAATGGAAGCAAAGTAATGCAGTAAAATCAACCAATGTAATGTTGGATAAGAGGAGATTTAAATTAACACAGTTATATGACCAAACGTTTTAAGAGATTTAAATTACAAGATGCTAACATGATCGAGTGTGACATCCTTAATAATCAAATTATCAACTAATACAAATATCTCATAAAGCTAGCAAAAACATCCGAAAATAATTTAAAAAAGTTAAAAAGATCCCCTAATTGGTTAGACATATTGAAATGAACCCAAATATATTTGTCATCTCTCGATCGCACTCCATATGAAATGACTGAGTTACAAACTTTAGAAACAACAGATAATTATTTTAACAATTAATTTATATATATATATATATATATATATATATATACCTTCAAACATAAATGAAAATAAATCAACCTAATGTATTTAAAAAAATAAAAGACATGTATCGATAACATGAGAGGAGATTAATAGTTACATTATATTATTGTAAACTATAAAACAAGTTTGATGAAATGTGACTAATTTTGTGGGATGAATATATTACACGAGAACGACAAAATCGTGTTTAACATACCTGATCATGAAATTAGACACTTAAAAAAATTTCTCTTTAAGTGTGATTAAATCCTATAAAATTAAAATAAATATTTAATTTTA
Source organism: Vanilla planifolia (assembly GCA_023846275.1). Lineage (NCBI taxonomy): Eukaryota > Viridiplantae > Streptophyta > Magnoliopsida > Asparagales > Orchidaceae > Vanilla > Vanilla planifolia. The sequence goes on along the minus strand of JAIUJO010000315.1, from coordinate 245,823 downwards.
CAGATCTCATCAAGAAGTGGATAGTGATGTTTATTTCTTCTCGAACAAATCTTGTTTTGGATTACTCTGATATTCCAAAAACAATAATCATAAATAATAAAAAAATTATTTTATGGAAAAGGAAAAACATATATTAAAGCATCAAATGTGATGAACTAATGCAACATAATTGAACAAAATTAAGACCATGAAAGTGTTAGAAATGAGGAGTTTTGAAGTTGCATAGTACTACAAAACAATCAATGCAAAGTATTTGAAAATATGACAAAAATTGTGTGGGAAACCTACATTTCATTATACAAAGGAGTTTGTGTATCATCCATAATAACAAAAAGTATAAATTGAAATGTCTTATTATGCATGCTAATGCCACAGAAAATAAAAAATTTTAAAATATATAAAATAATGTTTAATTTGACAAAGTTAAATGAGAAAAATATAATGATGTTTGTTTTATCTCCATCAAACATCATTTGGAATTACTATGAATTAAAAAATTAAATAAAGAAGTATAATAAAAAATAATTTTTTAATAGTAAGGGAAAATCACATAAAGCTCAAAATAAATCATGATAAAGTAATATAATATGACCAAATTAAAGTGATGCAAAAGGTAAAATGATAAGAGATTTATAAATACATAGTAATATGACCAAATATAGTTATTTTTTAGTGTTAAGCAAATGCAAAATAAAGCTAAAACGAGAACTATAAAGTACATAAGTAAATAAAACCTCCAATATATAGTTTTTTTTAAAAAAAATATATATATATCTTCAAGTAGAATGAAAATAAATTTAATTAATATAATATAAACAAATCAAATTGATAAAAAGGTCACATGAGAAGTGCTTTATAATTAAATGGTAATATAACAAAATATGGAAAAAATTTAAAAAATGTGATAAATCATACGAGAATATTGCACTTAGTATATACTATGGAGGACAAGCATAAAATCACCAAATATTAAATCAGCAAAAAAAATAAAAATTCCTTAAATACATATTAAATACTAGAAATGTAGTATTTAAAAAAGGGAAAAAAATTGAATACTTGGTTAGATAGAGATTATTGAGATGAGTCTATTGAAATTTGTTTAATTTCAAGTTAATCTCATCTAAAATTTCTATCAATTTGAAAGTAAGCACAAATAAATAGAATTTGTTTTAGTATTAAACAAATACATAAAGGAGCTTAATTGAGATAAAATGATGAAATAGTTTTTAGATAATTCAAAGTCATCTAAAAGTCACCTGAAAGGAGATTTATTATTTCAAAGTAATAAATCCAAATCAAGCAAAAAACAATTGAAAAACATGTATTAAACTATTTTAGGAATGCTACATAGCAAGATAATAAGGTGGTTGATTGTAATATGCTTAATCATAAAATACTTTGTGCATAACAAATTCCTTATAAAGCTTAGTGAAATTTTAGAATATGAAAATGTTTAAAAATATTAAAAAAATTTACTTGGATAGAGTTCATAGATTTGCATCTAGTGACGATTATTTCATTTTGAGTTAATATAAATTAGCAAACTAAAGAAGCATAAATAACAATAAATTATTTATTTTTAACTAAAGTAAAGCAAAGCAATTAAATGGTGGAAATATAATTGTCACAAGAGTGGATAATTAGAGTTTCGTTGTGACCTAATGAATTCCTAGTGGAAAACTAGAAGAAATGAGATAAATTATTTGATAATAAATTCCAATATACTAAAGAGATGTAGCATACATCTTCAATCATCACATCAGGTATGAATCAAAATGTCACATGAAAGAACTAATTCAAGAAAAAATAAATATGTTAAAACTTAAAATAAATGTTTATTTGAGTTAACTAAATATGAAGAGCTAATTAATGCTTCTTTCTTCTCCAATAGGCTTCATTTCCAATTATTACTAAATAAAAATGACAATAAGAAAAATAATAAAAAAATATATTAATTCTAACTAGATTTATATTAAAGCTTAAATGAGAAAAATTAAAGCAATGTAATAAAACCTAATTAAAGGCATATTATGTCACAAAATGGGCAATTTAGTGTTATATTGTAATATAACATAATAAAAAAATTGAAAAAAAACATGATAAATTATCTTTGGATTTACTAAAAAATATCAATGTATATAAAAATAAATAATAATACTTTATAAATTTAATATTAATTGAAAATTTAATAAATATGAAATAAGATAAAGGGAAATAATACTATATAACCAAACAAAAATGATGTAAAATGTTACAGTAGTATTGAATTATAGTTTCCTTGTAAGAAAACTAATTTAAATAAAAAAGTTAGGAAATGAGGACTTTTTTTGAAAAATTTCTTTACAATTTACCAGGGAGATTGACTATAACATCCTTGATGGGAAAAAATTGGGTATGAATTGAAATACCATGAAAAGTATTCTAAAACCCTAAATATAATATATTTAAAAAATATAAAAATAATCAATTAATTTCATTAAGGTCTTTCAAATAATTCCAATGATTATTGTTTCATTTCTATAAAATGTCATTCAAAATTACGAAGATTTACAAAATCAAGTAATCAAAAAGAATATTATTTTACTTTTAACAAATGTATTGTGATAAATTGAAGTAATGTAGGATGACTCAATCAAGGATATGTAAATGTGACGTGGGAGGTGATTTAGATTTGTCAAATAGTGCAACCAATTCATAGTGAAAATTTTGAAGAAATGAGATTAAGTTTATGAAAAGTTGGATTCCAATATAATACGTAATGCCCCCAACATTTAAATCATGAAAAAACAAAAATTCCCCATTAAAGGTGCCATAACTTATGAAATTATTTTTAAGAAATGATAGAATGGAATATTTATATGTATATATATGCATACATTAATGTATACAGTTGGATGAGGCCTATCAACAAAAGTCCAAAAAACTTTGTTTCTTATAAAATAGAGCTCATTTGGAATTACTATGAAATTTCAAAGATATAAAAAAAAATATTAAATTGTGTTTTAACATCAAAAAATATTTTTTAAATTTTAAAATATGCTAGTTGAAGCAATCTAATGTGACTAAATCAAAGCATTGTAAAGCTCACAAAAGAGGAGACTTATATTATATTTTAATATAAAAAAATTAAAAAATTTGAATGGTTGTGATGAATATTAAAGAAGCACGCATTCAAACATTTAAGTAGATTGAGCACAACATTCTTGCGGGTGAAATACTAATAAAATATTTACAAACTTTAAAAAAATATTCATTAATATAAATTTATTTAAATAGAATGAGCTCGTATAGATAGGTTCAACAAATTTTTTTTATTTCCATCAAATTTAAGTTTCAATTACCAAAGAACATAAGCTTAAATAAAAATATATTATAATTTTAATATTAATAAAATATATGTTAAAGTTGAAATAAGATAAGTTGAAGTAATATAGCATAAATAAATCAAAGAAATGTTGAAATCACTCCAAAAGATATATAGAGAGTCAGAGTAATATAACCATATGTAAAAAAACAAATATAAAGAAATAAGATAAATTCCATAAAATTGTTGCACTATAAGTCATTAAGGAGATTGAGTGTAACAATCTTGATCATCAAATCAAGTAGGAATTGAAATGTGTCATATAGAATGCCAATGCTCTAAAATATGCAAATTTTAAATAACCTAAAATAAATATTTAATATAAAGATCAATGATATTTGTTTATTCATTGTCAGATCTTATTTAAAGTTGACAAATGACTTTTGAAGCTGTAGATAATAAAATACCTCATAAAGGTTTATAAAATGTCATAAAATAAAATCTAAATTATAAAAGTGAATATTTAATTGGATAGTGGTAATCTTTAATTATCTAATAAAGTTCTTTTGTTAGAATTTGATATTATTTTGAAAACTTCCGATATACAAAAATCAATAACCATAATTAAAAATAAATTATTATTTTAATATCCAACAAATTTAGATTAAATTTGAAGTAAAATAAATTGAAGATGTATAATATTACCAAATCAAGGACATCTAAACATTACATGATAACAGAATTAGGTTAACAAGTAATGTAAAAAAATCAATGTCAAAACAACTTTATGAAATGAGATAAATTTTATGAGAAATTTGAAATCCAAGATTCTAAGCACATCAACAATAACATTGTCAATCGTCAAATAATTTATGATAGAAAATATCACATAAAGCTTGTTAATTTCCTAAAAAATAAAAAATATTTAAAAAGATAAAACACACACACACACACACACACACATATATATATATATATATATATATATTATAAAAGTAAAAATATAAAACATTAAATTAATATTTTAATATTAAGTTTCATATGTTATTGTTCAAATAAGATAAATTAATGGAATACAACATATGCAAATTGTAGCATTGTTAAGTCACATGAGTTGAGCACTCAAGTTTCATATTAATATGAACAAATTTAAGTCAAACATTTGCTAAACTTTTAAAAATTATATAAGAATATTGCATTCCAATGTACTAAAGAGATCGATTATACTTTCCTTAATCATTAAATAACGTATTAATAAAAATATCATATAAAATATTTGATAACTAGGGAAAATAAATTTTAAAATAATTAAAAAATGAATGGTAAGTTGGATAGAGCTCAACAAGATATGTCTAACAATATTTTTATTTATGATTAGACCATGTTTCGAATAATTATAATTTATAAAATTGATGAAAGGTAATATAACCAACTCAAAGATAAGTAAAACCATAAGAGAGAAGAATTCGAGTTTCTTGATAAATAACAAAATTAAAATACAAAAGGAAATAGAACATTCAACCAATAATACTTTTTAAAACTAATTAAATATATGTTATAATGTAAATTAAAAAAATTAAACAATATCATATAAAAAAGTCAAAGTGATATTATTGTCACATTAGAGGAAATTTACAATTAATCATAAATATAACAAAAGAAGAGTAAAAAATTTCAAAAAATGACATAAAATATACTAGTATATTGCATTTAGTTATACTAAGTAGATCAAGCATAGCATCAAAAATTATAAAATAAGGTATAAGTATAAATTCTTCATTAAACATACCAAAACATAAGAGAATACAATATTTAAAAATGTAAAAGTTTAATATTAAATTTGATAGAGATTGTCGACATGAGATGAAATGAAGCTTTACTATTTAAATAAATCAAGTTTATCTAAACTTCACATGGAAGGAGATTTAGTATCTCGACGTAACAAAACAAAAGCAATGCAAAAAAATGGAAGTCAATATGGTAAATTATAATAAAATGCTGCATGCCAAGTACTAAGATGAATGAGTGTAGCATGCTCAATCATAACAAATAATAAAAATAAAATATTCCATGTGAAACTTTGTAAACTTTTAGAAGCTAAAAATGTTAAAACATAACAAAAAATATATTTAATTGGATAGAGTTTATAAATGGGAGTCCAATGATAATTGTTTCATTTTGAGTCATTTTGAATTAGTATAAATTATGAAACAAAAGAACCATAAATATTAAATTTTAATTTTAAGCAAAAGAAGAAATCTAAATAATTAAATTGAAGTAAAGGTCATAGGAGTGGGTAAATAGAGTTTCATTGAAACTTAACCAATTCAATGTGAAAAATAGAGGAAATGAGATAAATTACATAAAAATGTAGCATTCTAAGATACTATTGTGATTGACCATAATATCTTTAATCAGCAAATAAGGTATGAATCAAATTGCCTCATAAAATAGCTAATACAGAAGAAAATTTAATATTTAATAACTTAAAAAATGAATATTTTTTGTGAGAGCTAAACATAAGGAGATAATCGATCCTTCTTTCTTTTCCATCAAATCTCATTTAGAATTATTTATAACTAAAAAGATGACAAGTGTAAGGTAATAAAAAATTATTATTTTAATATTAATTAGATATACATTAGAGCTAACATGAGATAAATTAATGCAATGTGAAAATACATGATAAAATGCATATGAAGGTCACAAAATGAGAGGTTAAATGTTATTTAGTAAAATTTAAAAATAAAAAATAATAATTAAAAATGAGATAAATTATGTTCAAAATATGCATTACAAGGTACTAATAAGATTGAGCATAAAATTTGTAAAACTCAAGTCACATATGAATTGAAATGATTCATAAAGCATGTAAAAACCCTAAAAAACTGAAAAGTTTAAAAATATAAAAAATACTTAATTGGATGGTTCTTGTTGTGATGAGCTAAAAAATTGTTTAATTCATCTCCATCATACCGCTTTCTTAATTCTATTGAATTAATAAAATTAAGAAAGTGATGTAAAATTGAAACTAGAGAAGGTTTATAGAAACATTGTAAATAACCAAATTAAAGCTAAAAATTTGAAGAATTAAGCAAATTGTATAGGAAAATTACATTCAAAGGAACCAAGGAAATTTTTGTCACATTCTTGATTATCAAATTATGTATGAATCCAAATATCTTGCTTTGTATGCCAAAAAAAATATATTTAAAAATATAACATTGAATAATAAATTAATATATCTTGTTGTGATGTGTCCAATGAATTTTGTTTCTTCCCCCATCAAGCTTTGGTTGGAATTAATGTGAATTATAAAATCTAATTAAAAAAATAACAATCAATTATTTTCTTAACATTAAATAAATTCTTATCAAAGTAGAGATTACATAAATTGAGACAATGCAATACAATAAATCAAAGTAATGCATGGCTCACAAGATACGAGATCTAGAGTTACATGTAACATTACCAAATTAAAGAGAAAAAGTTGAAGAATTGAGATAAATTGTATGAGCAATTTCATTTCGAGATACTGAGTTAATATGTAACATCATTGATCGTCAAAGTAGTTATGAATGAAAATGCCATAATGATTAGAAAAACTTCCAAAATAAAAATATTTAAAATAACAAAAAATATTTATTCTTATAGAGCTCATTGAGATGAGTATAACGATTTTTTGTGCCTCAATCAAACCTTGTTCTTAGTTTCTATGAATTACCAAAGTAAAAGTGCATAAATAATAATAATTTATTATTTCATTATTTTTTAAATATATTAATCAAAAATGAGATAAATTTAATTAATATCATGAAACCAAATTAATGAGATTCAAAAGTCAAATGAGAGGATAATTAGAGTTTCATAGTAATAAAATAAGATAAGTACAAAAACATTGATGAACTAAGAAACATTATGATGGAATGTTCATTTTCATGATACATAAAAGATCATGTGTAACATCCTTGTTCATTAAATTAGTTACAAATGAAAATATGTAGTAAGCAAACCAATATCCTAGAAAACCGATTTAAGAAAATAAAAATAAATATTTAATTGATAGATCTCTTTTAAGGGAGTCTAATAATGTTGACACAATCATACATCATTTGAAATTATTGTTATTTACTAAAATAAGAACACATAAATAATATTAAATAATTATTTTAAACATAAAATACATATTAATGCTAAAATGAGATAAATTGAAATAATACATTAGTACAAAATGGTACTGATGTTACAGTATCATGATAAACTTTAAGAGTTGCATAACATAAAAAAAGCAATTGAAAGAATTTAAGAAATTGGATAAATTATATACTAAAGTTTTATTATATGATACTAAGAAGATTGAGCGATAATCATCAAACATTGAGCAGCATACGAATAAAAATGACTCATGAAGTGTGCTAAAATCTAGGAAAATGAAATATTTAACAACATAAAAAATAAATCCTTAATTAGACAGAGCTCATCAAGAAGTGACCAATGACATTTGTTTTTTCGGAATAATCCTTCCTTGGAATTACAACAAAATGTCAAAGTATATAAACATATATAATAATAATTTATAAATTTAATATTAATTAAAAATATAATAAGTTTGAAATGAGATAAATGAAAGTGATGCAATATAACCAATTGAAAGTGAATTGAACTTCAAATGCGAGGAAAATTATAGTTTTAGAGTAACATAACTAAATCAAACAAAAATATTAAAAGAAATGAGATAACTTACATCAAAAAGTTTCTTTCGAAGTTACATCAGAGATCGAGTCTAACATCTTTGATGGTCATATTATGTATAATTGAAATATCAAATAAAACATGCTAAAACAAAATAAAATAGAATACTTAAAATATAAAAATAATCATTTAATTTAATTGACGTTTTTGAGATAATTCTAATCATGGTTATATCATTCCTATTTCACGTCATTCAAAATTACAAAGATTTACCAAATCAAGTAAATAAAAAATATAAAAATAATTATTTTAATTTTGGGTAATGTATATTAAACAAAGATGTGATAAATTTAAGTAATGTAATATGATCAAATAAAAGAAATGTAAATGCCATATGGGAGGTCATTTAGAATTATAAAATAGTACAACAAAATCATAGTAAAGCATTTGTAAAAATGTAATGAATTTTATGGAATGTTGGATTCCAAGTTATATAATAAAAAGATCAAGTGTAACATTC
>JAIUJO010000315.1:70000-237284 GCA_023846275.1 Vanilla planifolia | reverse complement strand
TATATTATAAAAGTAAAAATATAAAACATTAAATTAATATTTTAATATTAAGTTTCATATGTTATTGTTCAAATAAGATAAATTAATGGAATACAACATATGCAAATTGTAGCATTGTTAAGTCACATGAGTTGAGCACTCAAGTTTCATATTAATATGAACAAATTTAAGTCAAACATTTGCTAAACTTTTATTAATTATATAAGAATATTGCATTCCAACGTACTAAAGAGATCGATTATACTTTCCTTAATCATTAAATAACGTATTAATAAAAATATCATATAAAATATTTGATAACTAGGGAAAATAAATTTTAAAATAATTAAAAAATGAATGTTAAGTTTGATAGAGCTCAACAAGATATGTCTAACAATATTTCTATTTATGATTAGACCATGTTTCGAATAATTATTATTTATAAAATTGATGAAAGGTAATATAACCAACTCAAAGATAAGTAAAACCATAAGAGAGAAGAATTCGAGTTTCTTGATAAATAACAAAATTAAATACAAAAGTAAATAGAACATTCAACAAATAATACTTTTTAAAACTAATTAAATATATGTTATAATGTAAATTAAAAAAATTAAACAATATCATATAAAAAAGTCAAAGTGATATTATTGTCACATGAGAGGAAATTTACAATTAATCATAAATATAACAAAAGAAGAGTAAAAAATTTCAAAAAATGACATAAAATATACTAGTATATTGCATTTAGTTATACTAAGTAGATCAAGCATAGCATCAACAATTATAAAATAAGTATAAGTATAAATTCTTCATTAAACATACCAAAACATAAGAGAATACAATATTTAAAAATGTAAAAGTTTAAGATTAAATTTGATAGAGATTGTCGACATGAGATGAAATGAAGCTTTACTATTTAAATAAATCAAATTTATCTAAACTTCACATGGAAGGAGATTTAGTATCTCGACGTAACAAAACAAAAGCAATGCAAAAAAATGGAAGTCAATATGGTAAATTATAATAAAATGCTGCATGCCAAGTACTAAGATGAATGAGTGTAGCATGCTCAATCATAACAAATAATAAAAATAAACTATTCCATGTGAAACTTTGTAAACTTTTAGAAGCTAAAAATGTTAAAACATAACAAAAAATATATTTAATTGAATAGAGTTTATAAATGGGAGTCCAATGATAATTATTTCATTTTGAGTCATTTTGAATTAGTATAAATTATGAAACAAAAGAACCATAAATATTAAATTTTAATTTTAAGCAAAAGAAGAAATCTAAATAATTAAATTGAAGTAAAGGTCATAGGAGTGGGTAAATAGAGTTTCATTGAAACTTAACCAATTCAATGTAAAAAATAGAGGAAATGAGATAAATTACATAAAAATGTAGCATTCTAAGATACTATTGTGATTGACCATAATATCTTTAATCAGCAAATAAGGTATGAATCAAATTGCCTCATAAAATAGCTAATATAGAAGAAAATTTAATATTTAATAACCTAAAAAATGAATATTTTTTGTGAGAGCTAAACATAAGGAGATAATCGATCCTTCTTTCTTTTCCATCAAATCTCATTTAGAATTATTTATAACTAAAAAGATGACAAGTGTAAGGTAATAAAAAATTATTATTTAATATTAATTAGATATACATTAGAGCTAACATGAGATAAATTAATGCAATGTGAAAATACATGATAAAATGCATATGAAGGTCACAAAATGGGAGGTTTAATGTTATTTAGTAAAATTAAAAAATAAAAAATAATAATTAAAAATGAGATAAATTATGTTCAAAATATGCATTACAAGGTACTAATAAGATTGAGCATAAAATTTGTAAAACTCAAGTCACATATGAATTGAAATGATTCATAAAGCATGTAAAAACCCTAAAAAACTGAAAGTTTAAAAATATAAAAAATACTTAATTGGATGGTTCTTGTTGCGATGAGCTAAAAATTGTTTAATTCATCTCCATCATACCACTTTCTTAATTCTATTGAATTAATAAAATTAAGAAAGTGATGTAAAATTGAAACTAGAGAAGATTTATAGAAACATTGTAAATAACCAAATTAAAGCTAAAAATTTGAAGAATTAAGCAAATTGTATAGGAAAATTACATTCAAAGGAACCAAGGAAATTTTTGTCACATTCTTGATTATCAAATTATGTATGAATCAAAACATCTTGCTTTGTATGCCAAAAAAAATATATTTAAAAATATAACATTGAATAATAAATTAATATATCTTGTTGTGATGTGTCCAATGAATTTTGTTTCTTCCCCATCAAGCTTTGGTTGGAATTAATGTGAATTATAAAATCTAATTAAAAAAATAACAATCAATTATTTTCTTAACATTAAATAAATTCTTATCAAAGTAGAGATTACATAAATTGAGACAATGCAATACAATAAATCAAAGTAATGCATGGCTCACAAGATACGAGATCTAGAGTTACATGTAACATTACCAAATTAAAGAGAAAAAGTTGAAGAATTGAGATAAATTGTATGAGCAATTTCATTTCGAGATACTGAGTTAATATGTAACATCATTGATCATCAAAATAGTTATGAATGAAAATGCCATAATGATTAGAAAAACTTCCAAAATAAAAATATTTAAAATAACAAAAAATATTTATTCTTATAGAGCTCATTGAGATGAGTATAACAATTTTTTGTGCCTCAATCAAACCTTGTTCTTAGTTTCTATGAATTACCAAAGTAAAAGTGCATAAATAATAATAATTTATTATTTCATTATTTTGTAAATATATTAATCACAAATGAGATAAATTTAATTAATATCATGAAACCAAATTAATGAGATTCAAAAGTCAAATGAGAGGATAATTAGAGTTTCATAGTAATAAAATAAGATAAGTACAAAAACATTGATGAACTAAGAAACATTACGATGGAATGTTCATTTCATGATACATAAAAGATCATGTGTAACATCCTTGTTCATTAAATTAGTTACAAATGAAAATATGTAGTAAGCAAACCAATATCCAGAAAACAGATTTAAGAAAATAAAAATAAATATTTAATTGATAGATCTCTTTTAAGGGAGTCTAATAATGTTGACACAATCATACATCATTTGAAATTATTGTTATTTACTAAAATAAGAAAACATAAATAATATTAAATAATTATTTTAAACATAAAATACATATTAATGCTAAAATAAGATAAATTGAAATAATACAATAGTACAAAATGGTACTGATGTTACAGTATCATGATAAACTTTAAGAGTTGCATAACATAAAAAAAGCAATTGAAAGAATTTAAGAAATTGGATAAATTATATACTAAAGTTTTATTATATGATACTAAGAAGATTGAGCGATAATCATCAAACATTGAGCAGCATACGAATAAAAATGACTCATGAAGTGTGCTAAAATCTAGGAAAATGAAATATTTAACAACATAAAAAATAAATCCTTAATTAGACAGAGCTCATCAAGAAGTGACCAATGACATTTGTTTTTTTGGAATAATCCTTCCTTGGAATTACAACAAAATGTCAAAGTATATAAACATATATAATAATAATTTATAAATTAATATTAATTAAAAATATAATAAGTTTGAAATGAGATAAATGAAAGTGATGCAATATAACCAATTGAAAGTGAAGTGAACTTCAAATGCGAGGAAAATTATAGTTTTAGAGTAACATAACTAAATCAAACAAAAATATTAAAAGAAATGAGATAACTTACATCAGAAAGTTTCTTTCAAAGTTACATAAGAGATCGAGTCTAACATCCTTGATGGTCATATTATGTATAATTGAATATCAAATAAAACATGCTAAAACAAAATAAAATAGAATACTTAAAATATAAAAATAATCATTTAATTTAATTGACGTTTTGAGATAATTCTAATCATGGTTATATCATTTCTATTTCACGTCATTCAAAATTACAAAGATTTACCAAATCAAGTAAATAAAAAATATAAAAATAATTATTTTAATTTTGGGTAATGTATATTAAACAAAGATGTGATAAATTTAAGTAATGTAATATGATCAAATAAAAGAAATGTAAATGCCATATGGGAGGTCATTTAGAATTATAAAATAGTACAACAAAATCATAGTAAAACATTTGAAAAAATGTAATGAATTTTATGGAATGTTGGATTCCAAGTTATATAATAAAAAGATCGAGTGTAACATTCTCAATTGTGAAATAATAATGGAATGGAGATGCCCTATAAAAGGTACAAAAACACAATAAATTGTTTCTTAAAAAATAATAGAATTGAATATATATATATATATATATATGTGCATATATATAAATAAATATATATAATTGTATATAGCTTACCAGGACATATCGAACAGTATTTACTTCATATCAAATATACCTCATTTGGAATTAGTACAAAGATTCAAAGAAAATATATTTAAATAATAATTATTTTTTAACACATTAAACAATAATATGTTATCTCTTGAAAAAGAAAAATTGAAGCAATATAATATGACTAAATCAAAGTAGTTTGAAGCTCACAAAAGAGGAGATTTCAATTACATAGTAATATAAAAATAGCAAACTAAAAAATTTGAATGTTTGAGATAAATTGTAAGATACATGCATTCGAGGGTACTAAGTACACTGTGCATAATATTCTCGGGGGTTGAATGGCATGCAAATAAAAATATCTAATGAAATATGTCAAAACATTAAAATTAATTTTGAATATTATGAATTTAATGAGCTCATTGAGACGAGTTCAACATGCTTGTTTCATTTCCATCAAATTTAATTTTGAATATTATGAATTTCTAGAGAAAATAATGGTAAAAAATAAACTATTACATTTTTAATATAAACAAAAAATATGTCAAAGTTGAAATGAGATAAATTTAAGTAATATAATATAAGTAAATCAAATCAATGTCACTCTTAAACAGATATAGAGAGTCTTAGTTTAATAACTAGATGTAAGAAAAAATGATGAAATGAGATAAATTGTTGGCAATAATTGCATTAAAAGATATTAAGGAGATCGAGTGTAACAAATTCAAATTTCAAATCAAGTACAAATTGAAATGTGTCATGAAGATTGCCAAGGCTCTAGAATATGAAAAATTTATAAAATCAATATTTAATTTATAGAGACGATGAAGGCAACCTCAATTGTTTGTTTACTCTTTATCCAACCACATGTAAAATTAAGAAATTACTTTGATTATTGTAGTTAATAAAATATCTTATGAAAAGATATCAAATTATAGAAAACAAAAAACTAAAAATGTAGAAGTGAATATTTAATTGGATAGTGCATGTATAGAATAATCTAATAAACTTTGTTTTTTCAAGAATAGATATTATTTTGAATACTTCTTATATACTAAAATAAATAATAGTAAATAATAATAAATTATAATTTGAAAATCTAATAAATTTATACTAAAGTTGAAATAAGATAAATTGAAGTAGTATAATATATGAAAATAAAAACAATCTAGAGATCACTTGAGAGGAGAATTACAATTAATAATTAACATAAGAAAACCAATGCAAAAAACATTTTAAGAAAGAAGATGATAAATATTAGAAAGTAAAATTCCAAGATATTAAGAAGATCAACTTTAACATTCTCAATCATCAAATAATTTATGAATAAAAATATCACATAAAACGAGTTAATTCCATGAAAAATAAAATAATTAAAAAATAATAATAACTAATATATCAACAATAAAAGTAAAATAATGAAACATAATAAAGTACTATTTTTAATGGTAAATTATCATATACTAACATTAATATAAGATAAATTAAAATAATATAACAAAATGAAATCATAGCAATGTAAAGTCACATGAGATGATTGTGTTCTTTCCATCATAAGATACCCATATTAAATTGAAACATTTGATAAACTTTTCTAAATTATAGAAGAAAGGTGTATTCCAATACACAAAGGAGATTGACTATATGTTCCTTCGTCATCAAATATTGTACAAATTCAAATATTATGTAAAAATAAGTAATAACCCAATATAATAAAATTTTTGAAAAAAAATGTAAAAATGAATATTTAGTGGGATATAGCTCATTAAGATGAGTCTAATTATATTTTTTTGGTAATGATTAGGACTTATTTGGAAAGACTATAAATTACAAATTGATAAAATATATTAAACCAGCTCAAAGAGATGTAGAGGCCACACAAGAAGAGAATAAGAGCTTCATAAAATATAATAAAATCAATGAGAAAAAGTTGAATAATTCAGATATATTATAAAAGAAGGTTGAATTCTATGATACTAAGGAGATCGAGTATATTATACTTGACCATCATATTAGCTATGTATGAAAATTTCTTGTAAAGATTTTTAAAACTATAGAAAGTAAGAACTTTAAAATATAAAAATAAATATTTAATTAGATACAGCTCATATGTATGGGTTCAATGATGCTTGTCTTTTACTCATCAGACTTTGTTTGAATTTTATCAAATTTTCACTACAAAATAGCATAAATAATAAAATTATTTTTAAAACTATTGAAAATATATGTTAAATATTAAATGAGTAACATTGAAGCATTATAATTTATCCAGATCAAAGTCATGCAAAGGTCACATAAGAAAAGAATTAGAGTTGCATAATAATATAAGTAAAACAAAAGAAGACATGTAATAGTCAAATAAGATGAGATTTAGGGTTATATAGTAATAAAAAATTAAATTGAAAATTTTAAAGAATTGACATAAATTTTTTTGGAAAATTTTGAAATGCACAATTGGAGCACAAAAATTTAAGATAACTAAGTTCTTTGACATAACATGCATGCATATTATCTTTGAGGTTTAAAACATCATTGGAATTTTCAAAATTACTTAAAAGAATGTATAGAAATTCTCCAATTATTTCTTAATTACCTAGATAATCATTTAATTCTTTTAATTTTTATAATTTTTACAATTTTTACTTAAATTTTCAATGTTTTTTCAAACATAAATTAATTTTTCAACAATATTTCCTTAAGTAATTTGCCTCCTCCCTTGTCGTCATCCAATGTAGTCCGTCCTTTTATCTTCCTCTTAACATGTACTGGTCTCCTTTCAATCATTTCGAATTATTTTTAGTTCCTTCTTTTTCTTTCTCTTATTCTTTTCATTTTCAACTCTTTCATGTATGATAGACATGTTGGTCTGATATGTTTTTCTTTGTCACATTGATGGCAAATAATCTCCCCTCTTTTTAATACTCTCATATTGGAGCTTTGATTTCTATTTTTACTAACTATAAAGCATCATTGCATGTAATATGTTTGGATAATTCATTTCACATTCTTTATTTGTTGCATGCAAACATGGAACATTAGAAATATAATTGTGAACTTATTTAGTGAAAGAAATATTTTCCTCTTTATGTGTGTCACCTTGTTCATATCATTCAACATTTCTTGATTCAAATTTTGTAGAAAAGTTATTAAGATCATCGTACATGTTAATTTATTTTTTTATGTTCAATAAAAAATGTACTAAAAGAATTAGAAGTATTGATATAAGTTTACTTGAATGATTAATCTCTAAATTTAGTTTCTTCTTATTCCTTTCTTTCTTTTTATGGTTCATCTCCTTCTTATCATCGCCATTATCTTGAGATTCATTATCATCATACAACTTATTTATTCTTACATCATCTAAACTTAGAAACACTCTCACACCACTTTTTTGTGTTAAATGACAAAATAAATAATTCAATCCCTCAACATTTAATTAAATTAACATTCTTGATATAGTACATCTATCTCTAGGAATATCAAATAAAAAAATAATGATACTCTACAAAACAGAATCAATATTTTGAATAAACTTTTAAAAGCCTTCTTTGAATAAGAAAGTTTTTGCACTTAAATAATGGAGAATGATCAATGAAAATAATTCATATAAGGATGTTTGAAAAATATCAACATGAGTGGAGTCATCTTTAAACACTTAAATGAAATAATTACAACAACAAAATAAAGTGTTATGATACTAAAGTAAAATGACAAAATTGTAACTAATATTAAAAAAAGTATGAATAGTATGGAATTATAATTAATTTGCACACATAAATAAAGGGTCTCCCTTATGATTTTACTAACTAGTTGAAGAAAAAATGAGTATGCAAATCATATAAGAGGAAGTGAATTGTAGATTTTAAAATATTTTTGCTAATTTTAGGATTGTATTTTTTTTCAAAAATTCTCTATAAATGTAATTTTATGATTGTAAAAAACTACGAATTATAAATATATTAATTTACAATTTTTTATTTTTGATAAAAATGAAAACAAAAGTTGAAATGGTACACTAAAAGTTTTAAGTATTTAGTTAAAAATATAATCTAAATTGATCATTGCCTAAGGTTACGAAAAATGTTAATAAAAGTGTAACAATTTATGGTTTTTTCTAATAGTTCATCTCCAACCTACTTAAGATTTTTGCTTATAACTCACTTCTAAACCACTCACTTTAGCAGGTTCAACAACTCAGGCTTCTATGACTCAATCACAACTCCACTTTTTTGATATCCAACAAAATCTCTCCTTTCGAAAATGTCGAGATGCTTCACCTTATGGAACAAAAATATAGCAAGAAATTAAATTTTCCTATACTTCTTCATGAATATAGAAAAGCTCAAAGAGTTGAAAATTATTAAGTGAATTAAGAAAATGAAGGCTTTGAGTAATTGAGCTTTACTGGAATTACTTGAAGTTTCTAGTAATTGTAACAACTAGGTGCTGCTAAGAGAAACTTACACTAGCAAAATGTGATATAGTTTAACTTTAAGATTATAAGATCTTTGTCATATTTATTTATTCATGTATTCACATTGGTTTGTTAATTTTAGAAATCTTTTCATCATAGCCATTAGAAAGTCAAGCAAAAATTATTTGAAAAGCTACTACCAAACTGCTTACAATGTTTTTTCAAAATGGCTTAAAAACTATTCTAAGATGATTGTGTGTAACTTCTTTAATGACTTGCTAATTAGCAATTAGAAATCATCCAATAGAGCAATTAGATCATAATAAAAAAGATAAACACCATCACATCAAAGCCTTAAATGTAAAAAAAAATTTAAATTACTAGAGTACAATAGATTAAATTTGGGCCATTAAGTCACATGAGATAAAATCAAGATCTTTCAATTAATCAATGGTAAGGGAATATCAGATCTTTGTCATAGTATTCAATTGGAAGGATCCTTACTTTTAGATCAAGAATAGACCAAAAAAGTACGATCAATCATGATGGTTAGATTGGGCTCACTGAGTAGATGGTTAGATGGACCAAAATTATTACTTAAATAGTTGGATGTCATATCTACCATTTGAATACAAAAATGAAAAATTTTGTATTGTTGAGATGCTCCATCATTGGAAGAAATAGGCACTAAAATATTTGTACTACATGATCTAATTACTAAAGTATCTTCATATTATAAGAATCCCATTGTGCTTGTAAAAGGAGCTAATACATGTAGTAGGCTCCCCTTATGTGTGCTTGTGAATTCATTTGCAAGGTTGATTGTATACTTACAATTATAGAGTATTGTTATTGGTCCAACCTAACCCAATTATATATTTAACTCTATCTTAACCTAGTTTAATTCTTTTCCTTATCCCAATAATGTTTAGGTTCAATAATAGCCAAGATATGATTAATGCAAAACAACTATCATTGGACTCTTCTTGATGAGCCTCCATCCATGTAAAACTAATTTTTTACTTTTAAATGTATAGTTTTATAATTGTGGCATGTGTTATGAGACATTTTATTTCATACATTATTGCATCATCATGGATTTTGTACTTTACCTCTTTTGCATCATTTAATGTAAATTTTTTTACACAATTTAACTCATTTGTTCAAATTATTTTATTTGATTTTATTACATTTTTGAGAAACTCTAATTCCTCTCTTACTTCATGTTGCTTTGAATTAGTCATATTTTATTGGTTCAATTTTTCTCATTTTAGCATTAAAATATATTTAATTAAAAGTAAAATAAATTTTTATTCTTGTTTACTTTAGTAATTCATTGTATTTCATAAGAAGTTCAAATTGAGAAGAAAACCATTTAACTCTAAACCTCTTCTCATGAAAACTTTGCATCACATTGATTTTGTAATATTATATTGATTCAATTTGTTTTATTTTAGTCCAAATACATATTTATATAACATTAAAATAATAATTTACTATTATTTCTTCTTATTTAATGTGATAATTCACATTATTTGAGAATAACTTCAGGTCGAGATGAAACATACACAAATTACTGGATGAGCTTGATCCCCCTAAATTTTCTTTTCTATAACTTCAAATATTTTATTTCAAGGTTTTGGTTGATTTCATAAGAAGTTCTAATTTTTATTTGAATTGATGATTAAGGATAACTTACTTTAGCCCTTTCATGTCTTGCAATGTTTCTTTCTTATATAACTTATCCAATTTAATCAATCTTTTTTTTATTGGGTTATATTATACATAATTCTAAAACTCTTCTCATGTGATTTTAATATTTCTTTTATTTTGTTATTTTATATTACAATAATTTACCACCTTCATGCTAAACAAATATATATATATATAACATAAAAATAATAATTTATCATTCTTTATACTTATTTATTTTTGTAATTCGATGCAATTACAAATGAAGACTAACCAAGATGAAGAAAATTTTGTTAGACTCATTAAGACGAGCTTTATCAGTCTAAATGTTCATTTCCATATTATAAAATATTTTTCTTTCAATGGTAAGGTATGCTTTATGAGACATTTTAATTCTTAATTTGATAAATGTGAATGTGACACTTGAATTCTTG
This sequence comes from Vanilla planifolia, assembly GCA_023846275.1. NCBI lineage: Eukaryota > Viridiplantae > Streptophyta > Magnoliopsida > Asparagales > Orchidaceae > Vanilla > Vanilla planifolia. Next base: position 226,398 of record JAIUJO010000315.1, on the reverse strand, counting down.
GGTATCTTGGATTTGAGTTTTCTAGTTCAATTTATCACTTTTTAATAAATTATTTTCTTTGATTTTATTATCTTACAATGTAACTAAAAGTATTTGTTATTATGACCTTTATGTAACTTTGATTTGGTTTGATTACATTTCTTCAATTTATCTAGCTTTAACATTAATATATATTAACATGATATTGAAACTATATTTTATTATCATTTATACTAACGTTTTTTAGTAATTAAATCTAATTTGGAATATTTTTATTATAAACAAAATTATTTGTTTAATGTTAATTAGCTCTATCCAATTAAAATTTTGTTTTACATTTTTTAATTTTTTTCTTTTTATGATTTTTGTGTTATTTAAGTGGCATTCAATTCATACATATTTTGTATGCTAGAATGCAACTTTCATGTGCAATTTATTTCATTTATTCGAACTTTTGTTTCAATTATGTTATACTATAATGTAACTCTAATTCCTCTCTTATTCAACCTTTACATCATTTTCATTTCGTTATATTATATAATTTTAAGATGAAACAAATGTTGTTGGACATGCCTAAAAAAGCCTTATTTTTATAAACATTAATTTTTTTTATTTACAAATATTATATTTTTTATAGTGGTTGTAAACATTGCAAATTATTTTGATAAAAACTTGATTTGGCAATTTCTAATGATGTTACAGATGATCTCCCTAATATCTTGGATTGTAACCTTCTTATATAGCTTATCTCATTTCTTTAAATTCTTTTTATTGGTTTGATTATATTTCTATGTAACTTTGAATCATGAATCATATGACATTTACATCACTTTGATTTAGTTATGTCACATTTCTTCAATTTATGCAATTGAATACCAGTATATATTTAATATTAAAATAATACTTTTTATGATTTATGCTTGTTTATTTTGGAAAATTGCAATAATTTAAAAGTGCTCTAATTGAAGCAAAACAAATGTCATTCGACTTCACTTGTATTAATTTTTAAATTTTTTATTGATTTAATTATTTTTTTTTATGTAGTTTCAACATAGTTTGGAAGACACTTTAAATTCACACCTCAACACATGTTTGATAATGTTATGTAAATTTTTTTACAGTTTGTCTTATTTTTTCAATTTTTTTTAAAATTGTTTCATTTAGCTCTATAAATTAAATATTCCTTGTTTTCAATGTTTTTAGTAGTTATTCTCTAATGTTTTATACACTTTATGAGGCATTTGTATTTCTACCATATTTTACTGTGTTGTTTGTTGTCTTTGTACCATAGTAACTTCAAATGCTACTATTTTTGTATAAATCAACTTACTTTTTCAAACATTTTTCCTTGATTTTATTGTGTAACTATGTAACACTACAACTTCTTTTCTATGACTAGTATCTGGCTTTTACTAGGTTCTATTATATTGCTTAAATTTTCCTATTTTTCATCTTTAATATATATTTAATTAATGTTTAAATAATATTTAAATATTATTTTTGCTTATTATATTTGGTAATACCTTGCAATTCCAAATGATCATCAATTTAGAAAAAATAAATTTAATTCGATTCACATCAACTTGCTATATCCAATTAAATATTGTTTGCAAGAGTTTGTAATAGTTTTTGAGATGTTTGAATTCATAACTTATTTGTTGAGCAAGGATGTTACCCTTTATCTTTCTATTCAATTGGAACTCAATTTTCTTGTACGATTTAACTTTTTTATTAAATTTTTTCATATTTGTTAATCACATTACATTTTAAGTTATATTTACTTGTTATTACAAAATATTTTTTATTATATGACTATTTACCTTTTTAATTGGTAGTAAATTTAATCAATGTTTTATCAAGAAAAACAAATGTTAATGGACTCATTTTGATGACATTAATCTAATCAAATATTAATTTTTATTTTTAAATATTTTATTGTTTTGACTTTCACATATTTTATGAGTTATTGTGTCTCACATTGAATATGGTGGTGAATGATGTATCATTTAACCTCTTTAATATCTTGAAATATAGCTTTCCCAAGTGATTTCTTTAATTTTTTTTCAATTTTTTTTGTTTCAATTTGTTATTGTATTATGTAACTCTAAATATTCTCTTTTGTGCACTTTTACAATGAACATATTTTGTAATAAAATAATTTATGAAACTCTCATATCTTAACTTTAGTATATATGTGCTAAATATCGAAATAATAAGACTAAACAAATAATGTTGAGTACATCTGAATGTGCTCCATCAATTTAAGTATTCATTTCTAAATACTTAAATATTTTTAGTTTTTAGGTTTTAGTGTACTTTATAAAATATTTTGGTTGTTGCTCAATTTCATGTAATAAAATATTTTGGTTGTTACTTCAAATTACAAAATATAACATGAAAACATAATAAAAATTATTAAAATAATATAATATGATTATATATTAATGCTAAATGAGATAAACAAAACAAATGCAATAAAAATAATCAAAGTGATGTAAATGTTACACGAGGGGTAATTAATGTTTATAGAAATACAAAAAAAATAATTTCAAAATAATCTGATGAAATGAGATAAGTTTAACTAGAAAGCTAAAATCTAAGATTTTGAGAAGATCGAGTATAGTATCCTCAATTATGAAATGAGTTACAAAATGAAATGACTTTTGGTGCCTGACAAATCTCTAAAAACTTATTTTAAAAATCTTAAAATAAATATATTATTTATTGGAGTAATCGATGAAAGTCTCTGAAGTTATTTTCATATTTTTTGAATATGCCATTAGTTAAAATAAGATCAAATGATAAAATAAGATATAACTAAATAAAAATGATGTAATGGTCATACAACCTAATAAATGTAAATGGAAAATGTGATTAACTATTTTATAAAATTACATTAAAAGATACTTAATAGAGTAAAAGTAACATTCTCAATCATCAAAAATGGTGCAAATCAAAATGTTTTACCAATCGTGCTAAATACCATTAGTATCTAATAACAAAAATTTTATAATTAAAGTTTGAATTACAGAGAGCTCATTAAGACTACTTTGATAAGTTTTATTTTCTTTCAATGAGGCCTCCTTTATAATTACTTGCAATAACAAAAATAAATAAAAATAAATAATTAAAAATAACTATTTAAATAATTAAAAATTTATAAATAAAGTTTAAATTGCATAAAGCTTATATAGACTTCTCAACAGCTTGTATTTTATCTGAATCAGACCTTATTTGTAATTACTAGGAACTTTAAAAACATAACATAAATAAATATAATGTATTATTTAAGTATTTAGTAAATATAATTAAAGTCAAATTAAAAAAAATAAGATATGCAATATAACATAAACACAACATGGTAATAGTGGAATGATAAGGGAATAAGACTTATGTAGTAATATAATAGAATAAAAATGAAAATTTTAATTAAAAGAGACAATTCATATAGGAATGTTGCTTTAAATTGTACTGCGACAATCAATTGTAACATAAAAAACTTCAAATAAATAGTAAACTAAATTGCCTCATCAACTACACCAAAATGCCATAATATAAAATATTTAAAAATATAAATGCATTTATTTCATATGATAAAGCTCATCAAAATGATCCCAATATCCTTGGTGTTTTCCATGTTAAACATTGATTAGAATTACTATAAATTTCCAAAGCAAAAAAACATTTTTAATGATAAATAATTATTCTAATTTTGAGCAAATATACTATCACTAAAATGAGAAATGAAGAAACATTTTATAAATAAATAGAAAAGAAGTAAAAGTTGAATAAGCATAAATATAATGTGAAATTTTGAGTAATTTCAAACATGGTCTTATCTAATGGAAAAAAAGTCACTGAATTATCAATGAGCTCAATGTAATTAAATGTTCAATTTTACACTTTAAACACATTTTTTTTTCTAGTTTTGGGTAATTTTGATTCCTTTATTATTTAATGTTTAAGGATATTGCAATTCATTCCCTTAATATCATTAAATGTAATTTTTATAAAAATTCAACTCATTATTTTAAATTTTTTTTGTTCAATTTTGGATCTATTACATTTTATCAAAATATCTCTTTTGAGCATTGTTATATATGTGCCTTTTAGTAAAAAAATAGTTTATTATGTTTTGTTTTTAGTAAAGTTTTTAATTCATAGTAATTCTAAATAATTTATTATAATTAAATAATTTTTGTGACATTTTTAAAAAAAGTTTTTCTAGATTTTTGGGCATTTCTTAAATGTATTTTTTTCCATATTTGGTTTGACAATTAAGGATGTTACACTTGATCTCTTAGGAACCTTGAAATTCATCATTCTTGTATGACCTACATCATTTCTTATAATATTTTTCTATGATTTTAATAAAAAACTACATAGCTCCAAATCACTTCCCATGTGAACTTTACATCCCTCTTACCTAGTAACATAAATTTTTTCCATTTATCTCATTTCAATTTTAATATATATTTACTTAATAAAATTTTTTTTTGTTATGTTTATTTACTATAATAATTCATAGTAATACCAAATGAAGCATAATTTTTATGAATGAAGAGATTATTAGACTCATGTAGGTGAGCTCTATCATAACAATTATTAATTTTTTTATTTTCAAAATTTTTATCATTCTTGTATTTCAACATCTTAAATGATATATTTTGTATCACACCTAATTTAATGATAAGGGATGTTACATTTGTTCTCCACATTATCATGGTGTGCAACTTTCTCATATAATTTCTCATTTCTTCAAATTTTTTTTTGATTTAGTTATATTATAATATAATTCTAAATATCTTATTGAATCACCTTTACATTTTTTTCACTAAAGTTTATGACATTACTTCAATTTATTTCAAATAGACTTTAATATAAATTTTCTTAAGGTTTAAGTAGCAATTTTTTATTATTCGTTCTTATTTTCCTTAGAAAGTTGAAATTCCAATCGATGTCCAATTGGGATGAAACAAATGACATTGGACTTGTCCTGATAAGATCTACATAATTAAATATTATTGGACAAATATTAATGAGCTTTATATAACTAATTATTTATTTGAATATTATTAAATATTATTTCAATGATTTTCACATTTCACAAGTAAATTTTTTTAGTACATAATTCATTATCGATGATGTTATGCTGGATTTACTTAGTATCTTAGAATGTAAATTTCTTGTTTAATTTCATTCATCCATTCATACATTTTCCTTTGATTGCTTTATACAACTATAATGTTTCAAAAATTCCTCTATTCAAACATTTATATTATTTTGATTTTGTTATATTACATCATATTAAATTATCTCATTTCAACAATAATATATATGTGGTTAATATTAAAACAATAAATTATTAATTTTTTATGTTTTTGCTCTTTTAAAATTAGCTGGAACTCTAAATATTTTTTGGTGGAGACTCAATATACATGATTGGGCTCGACTCGATGAGCTTTATCGATTGATTATTTTTTTCTATAAATATAATTTTTTTACATTCTAAGGATTTGTTTTTCCTTAGAAGTCTTTACAATTTGTACACGAGTTTTCAATCAAAAATGTTACAATTGATCACTTTTATACCTTTTGATCTAAATTACCAATAAAATGTATCTCTTTTCTTTATATTTTTTTGACTTGGTTGTCTTATTATTATAACTAATTCTCCTCAAACCATTATAGAGCTTTGATTTTGATAGGTTAAATTATTTCAAATTATCCAATTTCAATTTTATTATTATACTAGCTTAGTATTAAATCTATAATTCATTACTATTGAAGCTTATTTAATCTTTTATTTCATAGAAATTCTAAAAATGGTGTCACCAAGATGAAACATGTCATTAGACACATCTTAAAGAGCTTTACAATTTGATAAGTTTTTTAAGAAAAGTGTTTTTTTAACTTATTGAAAAATTGAGGATATTAAACATAATATCTTTAGTATCTTTGAAATCAATTGTCTCATCAAATGTATGTCATTTCTTTAAAATATTTACTTTGCCTTGTAATATTTTTATAAATCTTCAATTCTCTTGTCCTGTAACAAATATTTATTTAATTTGATAACATATGATTATTTCAACTCATCTTAATTTAGGTTTAATATATTTTTGGTGCAAAGCGAAATGAAAATCGGGCCTTTCTTTGTTTGAAGGGTGTCAAAAGGCTAAAACATTAAAATAATGTTTTATTATTATTGGTGCTTATTTATTTTTGTAATACATAATAATTTTAGATGACCACTGATGAATGAATCGAAAATGTTGTTGGAGCTCTCACAATAATCTCTATAAAACTAAATAGTCTTTTTTATTAAATATTTTATATCATATGGTTTTATCATGCCTAATAAGACCTTTTGATTTATACTATATTTGATAATTGAAGATGATAAATCTATTTCTTTAATGACATTGAAGACTACTTTCTTATATAATTTATCTTATTTCATTAAGTATTTTTTTTATTTGGTTTTATTCCTATAAAACTATAAATCTAGTTTCATGTGATAATTACTTTATATTGATTTGGTTATATTATATTTCTTTAATTTATAGTTTTTTCTTTAGTATTTATTTACTTAATGTTTAAAAAATAATTAGTTCAAATGAGGTTTGATAGAGATAAAAAACGAAATTAGATTTGTCTCAAAGATTTTTCTCAAACTAAATTATAATTTTAATTCTTAGAAAGATTTTTAAATAAATGTTTAGAACACTTTTGAAATATTTTCATTAATGTCAAATTTGACAATCCAGAATTTTACACTGTATTGTCACCTATTAACTTGCAATGTAATTTTCATGCACAATTTGTCCCATTTCTTCAAACTTTTCAAGTGTGTAATCCAATTAAATGTTCAGTTTTTATATTTTTTAAATATTTTATTTCGTAGGAATTATAACTTGATTAATAGGGCATTTCAACTCATCTTATATTATGAATAAGGATGTTCCACTCGAACTTCTTACTATCTTGGAGCACAACATTATTGTAAATTTATCATATTTTCATAAGTCATTTTCTTTGATTTGGTTATGTTATTATGAAATTCTAATTCCCCTCATTGAAGACCTTCACATTGTGTTATCTTGTTATGTCACAATGATTCAATTTATCATTTTTTAGTTCTGATATTATTTTTGCTTTAAAATAATATTTTATTATAATTTTAGTTTTTTATTTGTAAATAGAATTTTAATTGTTTAATTTTTTTATTTTCTTTTGGCACACTTACGTGAAATTTTAATACCTAATTTAATGATCAAGGATGTTGCAATCGATTAACTTAGTATGTAGGAATGTAAGTTTTCTATGGAGTTCGTCTCATTTGATTTAAATTTTCACATTGATTTGCATAAGTTAATATGAAGCTCGAATTTTCCACTCATTTTTCCTTTATATCGCAATGATTTAATTATATTGTGCTATGACAAATTATCTTATATTAGCTCTGTTATATTTCTTATTTCACATGAAAATAATAATTTATTGTTATTTATGTTGATTTAATTGGCCAAATCATTATATTCCAAATGATGTGTGATGAATATGAAACAAACATTGTTGGAATCATCTTAAATAGTTCTATCAAATTAAATCTGAAATGGTATATTATTAAAGATTTTATTTACAAAGTATTTGCATAGTATACTAATTTTTTTATTTGTACTTTATTCCATAAGTGATGATGTAGGTACATTCTCCTTGGAATTTTTATTGTAGCTGCCTAATTAATTTATCACTTTCTTCGAATTTTTCATTTGATTTTTTATATTACTATGCAATTATAAATATCCTCCAGTAAGGCCTTTATATCATTTGATCTTCTTTTGTAACAATGCAAGAACTTTTCTTAGTTTAGCCTTACCGTATATTTGCTTGATTTTAAAAAGATTTTTTTTAATTATTTAGGCTTTTTTACTTCAGCAATTCAAAGATATGCTTAACAAGATCTGATTGAGATGATACAAATGTAGTTTGTCTCATCTCAAAGAAGCTATAGCCAATTAAATGTTTTATTTTATATTTTCTATATCTTCGTTTCTACGATTTTAGCATTTTTGTGACATTTTAATTCTTTAGTAATTTAAAAATTAAGTTTCACATAAAACTTCTATTATTCTTTAAAAATTTTAACTTAATTAGATTACCTTACTACGAAACTCTACTTCTACTCTAATTTTTCCATTATGTCATTTTCATTTAGTTATATTATATTATTTCAACATATCTTATTTCAACTATAATGTATATTTACTTAATATTACAATAATTTAATGTTATTACTTGCATTTATTAATTTGGCAATTTTTAAAACTATGAAACAAGATTCAATGGATGTAGAAAAACACCATCGAAGAAACCCAAGTTGCCCCACAAAACTAAATATTTATTCAATATTTTTGTATTAATTTATTTTTTATGACATTGGCATGACTTACTAGATATTTTAGCTTGTAGCACTTTTGATGACTGATGATGTTAAAGTTTATTGTTTTAGTATCTTGGAAAGCAACTTTCTGAAACTATTTATCTCATTTCTTCAATTTTTTCTTAAGTTTGTTTGCATTACTATAATCCTCTAAATCTCCTCTCATGTTATATTTACATTAGTTTTATTTGGGTATACTACTTTGTTTCAATTTATCATATTTTGTCTTAAAATATTTATAGTGTTAATATTAAAATTATAATAATTATTATTTATGAATATTTAATTTTTTAATTTATAGAAATTTTAAATATGGTGTGATAGAGATGAAAAAAACATAATCAGATTTATTACAATTGGTTTTCTTAATTTAAATAATAATTTTTATGTTTTTGAATATTTTTATCTAAATAATTGGCATACTATAAGACATTTTGATTCCTACCTAATTTTATGATTGAAGATGTTATACATTATGTCCTCGATATCTTAGAAGGTAGTTTTGCTATGTAGTTTACCTTATTTTAATGATGGTTTTATATTTTTTTGTTATATTACAATGTGACTACAAACCTCGTATCATGTATCCCTTAAATAATTTAATATGGTGTTGTTAATGTTTATAATTATCCATTTTTACATTAATATATTTTTTAAGTTTTTAAATATTATTTTATTACAATTTTTTATTTTTTAGTTTTCAAATTCTCAAAAATTTCAAGCAAGGTCCGATCCAAGTAACAAATTTTAGATAATCACATGTAAGGTCAAATCATAACATCAATTATAGCTTATAAGAAAGCAATAGAATGTGTATGGAAATGGAAGATGTTATGCTATCAAAGAAAAACATCTTATGTTCTCTAAAAAAATTACAAGTAGTTGCAATTTTTTATTCTACCTTTCAATCACTTTTCTTAATGTGAACTTGCTTATTGATGCATTTTTTCGCTTAACTAAGCAACCATACATGCTAACTATATTTTGGTTTAGTTACGATAGAAACCTCATTTATTGATTTATTTTATTGTATTCTCATGCCCAGTCATGCTTAGTTTTGATATTTGTTTATATACATATCTTTTTAGTAAATGTCAATAGTACGGCATGCATCGCTATTTGCAACCTAAAAGTGATAATATCTTAATCTTGTCATCATAGAGGCCACTAGCAACCTCACTACAGTAATATCTCAATCGTGTGCCTCATATCACAACTAGCCACCTTGCCATGATAATATGCCCATATTGTGACCCATATATTGACTAGCCACCTCTTGGTGGTAATCTCTTGTGTCCTCCATGGCCACTAACAACAAGAAACAACATATATAAATATGTCTTTTAATATATACAATCAAATATTATTTCTTTAATTTACTTTCACATATAAGTTATTATTTTCCAAAGTATTTATGTGTTTGTTTACCAAATGTCATTCTTATGCAATTAATCATGCAAAACAATTTCACATAATCAATTATTAATAATAAGAAGGAATACATCTAATGTAAGTACATATATTAATCTGGATAGAAATATTAGCTAGACATCAATAGAATAAAATCTCATTTGCAAGGTCATACTTTTAACAAATCTATACTACATGAAATATATGTATAAGTTATTCATACTAGAGAGCTTACTTCTCATTTAAGGTCTTAATTTTAACAAATAAGAACTATAACAAAAATATTCATAAATAATACATCAGAGCACCTACCTCATAAGTTTTCTCATTGTTTAGGGTAGTTTTATTACTAATCTACTTCTTTTCTATCAATTTGAGCAATCAATTGGAATTTTCTCAACTAAATTGACAAATTTTCGTAGAAATAAAAAGCGTGAAAGTATTAATGTAAAATTCCTTGACTCACTTCTAGATTAAAAAAATGACTTCTTTCTTGCTAACTTAGTTGATTTTCTTTTTTCTTGAAACCGAAACTTGTAAATAACATCCTAATTAGAGTTAAAGATTTGGTTACGTTGCCAAAATTTAAAGGTATTGTGAGTAAATAAAAGCATAATCAATAGTTAAAGGAACTGATGGGACCTAACCATTGCTAGTTTTCTTAAAATCAATAAATAGCATAAACTTTAATTTGGGTCTCATATAATAAATTTTTCTTGGAATCTCTTGAATTTTCATGTTGAAAATTGTGAACATAATATTTAAATTTAGTTTCTTGTCCATTTCACCATAGGCGAGGTCCTCTATGGTCAACCAGACCTCAAATCATTGATTACCTTGAAAGGATGATGGAAATCAAAGCCTTCGTTATCATCGAAGTGGCTCCCAAACAAAATTTGACATGTTGTAAGAAAATCATCTTCTAAAGGTTTCTTGGGCACGACGATAGAGAGAGAAAATCTTGTTTTTGATAAAAAATGATTTAAGATTTATATATATTTATGCTTATAAACATTGATAACTAAGATAAATAATAAATGAACTCTAATAGAGATTAAACAAGTATCGTTAGATTTGACTCATAAAGCTCTACACATTTTTATATTTATTTTTTATATTTTGAAAACTTTCTTTTCTTTGATTTTTGAGTGCTTTGTGAGACATGTCGATTCACAACTAATTTAATAGTTGAGGATATCACAATTTATTTCATTCCCTCGAAGGACTTTTCATTTAATTGGTTATATTATTTTGAAGCTCTAATTGTCCTCTATTGTGCCCTCTACATTGCCTTAATTTGCCTTTATTCCATCACTTTAATTTATATAATGTTAATTTTAATACATATTTACTTAAAAACTAAAATAATAATTTATAATTATTTGTGCTTATTTACTTTGGTAAATCATAGAAGTTTCAAATCAGGAAGAATGGTGACAAAATAAAGTTCATTAGATAAATCTTGATGAGTTCTGTAAAAAGAAATGTTTATGTTAATAATTATGTATTGTTTTATCCAATTTTTTTGTACACGTTATGCCATATTCTTGTTTCAACCAGATATAATGATCAAGAATATTATACTCTATCTTCCTAGTATTTTGGAATACATCTTTACCACATAATTTATCTAATTTCTTGAAACTTATCACTAGGAATTTATATATTATTATGTTATTCTAAATTTCCTTTTGTGTAGCCATCAATTTGCTTGGATTTGGTGAAATTATATTGCAAAAATTTAACTTATTTTAGTTTTATAATTTATCTATTATAAAATATAATATTTCTTTTGGTTACTTATAGTTTTTCAATAATATAATATCTGGTCCAATTAAGAGGAAATAAACTTCATTAAAAGATTGTTGACAAGTAAAAGTTTATTCAATTTTTATTTTTTAAATTTTTAAATATTTTATTTTTGGTAGATTTGGCATGTTTATGTGGCATTTTAATACTTTTCCAATTTTATGGTAAAAGGTGCCACACCTAAAATTCTTAAAATTTGGAATTTAATATTCGTTTATAAATTATCATTTTCCTTCAAATGTGTTGAAGTAATTGTGGCTAGTTTACCATGAGCCTCTCACTGAGCTCTAATGTGACCTTTAATTTATCATATTTTAACTTCTAAATTTGCTTAATTATTAAAAAGCAATTATTTTGATTAGTTTTGTGTTTTTTCTTGCAATTCTTAGTAATTTTAATCGAGTTCCATTCATGATGAAAAAAATATCATAAGACCATTTTGAAAGTCCCTAATTAAATTAGATTTTTTAATTATTTGAAGCACTTTATTTCAATAATATTTCAATATTTTACATGACATTTTGATTACTACTTAATTTGATAATCAAGGATGTTACACTCAATCTTATTTGGAGCTTTGAATGCAAGTTTGTCATATACGTTTTCTGATGTATTCAATTTTTTTGGATTAGGGTATGTTGCTATGGAACTATAACTCTTCACTCCTATGAACTTTACGTTACTTTAATTTGGTTATATTTCTTTCTTAAATTTTATTCATATTTTCTTTATTTGTGTTTTACTTATTAAAAAAATTAATTTGTTATTATGCATATTAATCTAATAAGATAATCCATTGTAATTCTAGAAGAGATTTAATCGAGATGAAACAAATATCTAATTACCCAACTTGATAAGCTCTATCTAATTAAATCTCAATTTTTATATTAATAAACACTTTTAAATTTCTTCTCTTTCTTTGTGATTTACATCAATTTTTACTTGTTTTGATGACCCATCGTGTCACACTTAATCTCCATAGAATTGTAGGATTAAAATTTATTCTAAAATTTATGCCATTTCCTAAAATGTTTCACTTGGATTTTATTATATTACTATATAACTCTAAATCATCTCTCACAACACTTATACATCGCATTAATATGGTTAAGTTATAATCCATTACTTCATTATTTTCTTTGAAACCTCATAATCATTTTAAATGAGGTCACATCGAAATGAAACTGACATAATTAGAGTGACCATGAGTTGCTCCATCCAATTGAATATTCATTTTTTTAAATAATTTTAAATATTTTATTTTCTTAGTTTGTGGAATGTTTTATGAGACATTTAAAACTCATTACTTATTTAAGTATCATGAATGACACAATGTTCTCACTACCAACAAAACTAACTATCACAATTTTTCAAATTTTTTTCATAGATTTAGTTAAATTTATGTGAAACTCTAATTCTTTTCTCGTTTTACCTTTTCATCATTTTAATTTGGTTATATTATATTTCTTCAATTTGTCATATTTTTAATTTTACATTTGTTTACTTAATATTAAAATAATATATTATTATTATTTAAACTTTTTTAGTTTGGTAATTATATAAATTTGAAACAAGGTTTGAAGAAGTAAAACAATTTCTTTGGACTCTTCTCAATGACCTCTACAAAATTAAAAATTCATCATTTTATTTTTTGAACAATTCACTTTATAATATTTTGAAACACTTTATAAGTCGTTTTTATTCGTTCATGATTTGACAATAAAAGAAGTCAAATTCTGTCTATTTAGTATGTTGGAATTCCACTTTCTTACACAACTTATCTCATTTTTTAAAATTTTTTCTTTGATTTGGTTATATTACCAAGAAAATAAAAATCTTCTATCGTATGACCTTTTTAATGTTTTTATTTGGTCAAATTACATTACCTGAAGTTATCTCTTTTTAGCTTTAAAATTTATTTACTTTTTAAAGTAAAAACAAATTGTTATTTTTGTAGATTTAATTTGGTAACTAATAATAACTCAAAAAAAGGTTTGATTGAGTTTCAGTAAGAGTTAATGGACTCGACTAAATAAGCTTTATCATAATAAATATTCATTTCAATATTTGTCTATATTTTATTTTCAATTACTATTCTATGTTTTAAGGGATATTTTAATTCTTAATCAATATAATAGTAGAACAAGTTAAATATAATATACTTATAATCTTTGAATTTATCTTTCACAAACAATTTAACTCATTTCCTTAAACTTTTTGCTTCAAATTCATTATGTCACTATAAGCTCTGATTCTTCTCTTATTTGACATTTTCAACACTTTTATTTGGCTTTATTATAATTCTTAGTTTATTTTATGTTTTAATAGAATTTATGTATATATTATAAAAATAATTTATTATTATTTATGCTTATTTGCTTTTACAATTTGCAAAATGTTCAAATGTGGTTCGATATAAATAAAATATGCCGTTGGATTTTTGTCAATGAGTTCTATTAAATTAAATAATCATTTTATATTTAAATTTTTTATTTATTTAATTTTTTTGCATACATATTTTGACATTAATTTTGGCGTGATTTGATAATGTAGGATATTACACTCTATCTTCTTATTTCCTTGGAACGTAAATTTCCTATATTTTTTCTGATTTTTTGAAATTGTTCAATTTGAATATGTTATATTACTCCATAACTCCATATCTCCACTTGTGTGAACTTTAAATGGCTTTGAAATTGAGATATTACATTCCTTCAATTTCTTTTATTTTATTGTTTAACATACTTTTTCTCAATATTACAATAATATGTTATTTTATTGTTGTTATTACTTAATTTTGTAATTCAAAGTAATTGGAAATGAGGATCGATGGAGATGAAATAAATAATGTTAAACTATTCTAGATTAGCACAATCTAGTTAAATCTTCATTTTTATTTTTTTTAAATATTTTATTTTGTAGTTTTTAAACTTACATAAAGTGGAATTTGAATTTGTACTTTATTTTAGGATGGAGGACATTTCATTAAACTTTTACCATTTTGGAATGTGACCTTCTCTTACAGTTTATCACATTTCTTAAAGCTTTTGTATTGATTTATTTTTGTAACTATAGAACTCTAATTCTTCCTGTATGTGACCCTTACATAAAATTGATTTTACCATATCATAATGATTTGATTTGTCATAATTCAGCTTTACTGTATATCTTCTTAATAGTAAAAAAATATATGACTAAACTTTTTTTTTATTTTTTACTTTTATGATTCTTAATAATTTCAAAATTCATGTGATCGAGATGAAACAAATATTGTTAGACTCATACCTACTACCTCAATCCAATTTAATGTTAATTTTAATTATTTTAAAAATTTTATTTTCAACTATTTTGTTATTCTTTACATGATATTTTGATTCATACTTAATTTGATGATTGAGGTTGTTTAACTAGATCTCCTTAACATCTTGGAATGTTCAACAATTTTTTCTTAGATTTATCTTACTTTAAATTAAAACAGTTCACTTGATACTAAAATGTTTATTTGTAGTTATTTACAAATATTTTTTTTGCAATTTACGAAATGTCAAATATGATTTGACAAAGAAGAAAAAGCTTAATTTGAGTCATCTCAAAAGGTTTTATCAAACAAAATATTTTTTTGAATATCTTTTTTTGTAGATTTGACACAATTTATGAGATATTCACATTCATTTTTAATTTGATGATCAAGGACGTTATAATCTATCTCATTGGTATCTAAGGATGCATCTTTCATGAACAATTTGTCTAACTTTTTTCAACTTTTTTCTTTGATTCGCTTATATTACATTCTAAGTATAAGTCTCATCTATGTTTACCTTCAAGCTTTTTTTGTTTTGTCAAATTTCATTTCATCAATTTACATTATTTTTTCTTTAATGTATATTTTCTTAATGTTAAAATAATTTAATGTTGCTATTTTACCATATTTAATTTCATAATTTTTAATACTTAAAAATAATGTTTGGTTTAGTTAAAACAAATATTATTAATCTAGCTTTCGTGAGCATATTTCAATTAAATTTTTACATTTATGGTTTTAAATTTTTTTATGGTGTTTAGCACTACTTTTCTGTCATTTTGATTCATACCACATTTTATGGTAGAGTATGTTATCCTCAAACTTCTTAATATCTCAGAATGCTAATTTCTTTCTTATTTTATCACTTTTGCAAAACTTTATCACAATTTTTTTTTTTTGTAATAACGAAACTCTAATTCTCCATTCTTGTGTTCTTTACATTTCTTTGATTTGGTCATATTACATTGTTTCAATTTATTTTATTTGATATTTAGCATGTATTTTCTTTTTGTTATTATTTTTATATTTTATTTTCTTAAACCATTGTAATTTCAAATGAGGTTAAATCGAGAAAGAACAATCATCATTGGGCTATTGCAAAAAACCTAATACAAATTAAATTTCCATTTTTATTATTCAAAATATTTTTTTAAAAGGTTTTTGTAAATTTTACTAGACATTTTGATTTGTACCTAACTTAGCAGTCAAGAATATCACACCTAATCAACTTAGTATTTTGTAATGTAACATTTTTTTATAATTTATCTCATTTTTAAAAATCATTTTTTTAGATTTGGGTGTTTCTATGAAGCTTTGATTCTCTACTAATATTAGCTTCATTATCTTTTTACTTAAATTAATAACTATTATTATAATTTAATTATTTTTACATTAGTAATTCATATAATACAAACACGTTCGACTAGCTCCATCCAACAAAATATTCTTTTTTATGTATTAAAATATTTAGTTTTTATTTGTTTGGGCATGTTTTGTGAGAAATTTTTATTTTTATATTAAGATTCCTTAGTATCCTCGAATAAAATTTTTCTCATTATATTTTACTCATTTTTAACATCTTTCACTTTGATTTTGTTATATTACTATTTAACTCAACCTTATCTCATGAGATGTTTACATCACTTTGATTTGGTCTTATAGATTATTTTAATTATCTTATTTTAACTTTAAAATTTATTTTCATAATTTCAAATTTCATAATTTATGACTATTTGTTTTTGTTAACTTTAACAATTCGTAGAAACCCAAACCAATCTCTGTTAGAGACAAAACAAATATAGTTGGATTCACATTTCATTTAATTATTTATATTTTAAATTATTTCTTTTATAGTTTTGGCATTTTTTGCAAGTAATTTTGATTCTTAAATAATTTAAAGATCGAGGATGCTACAAATGATCTCATTCATATCATAGGAATCAACTTTTGTACATAATTTATCTCATTTTCCCAAATATTTTGCCTTTATTTGGCTATATTGATGTGAAAGTCCAATCCTCCTCACATTTGAAAAGGAAAATGCCTTAATTTGGTCAAATTAAGTTTCTCTTTTTGTGATTTATTTTAGCTTATATATTTATTTACTTCATACTAAAAATAATAATTTATTATTATTTTTACTTTAGTTTGCAAATTCGTAGAATTCAAAATGAGGCTTCATCAGGGAAGTTATTTGGACTCACCTCAAAGAACTCTATCCAATTAAATATTCATCTTTATACTATTAAATATTCCATCTTTTTTACTTTTGGCTTGCTTTACATGCCAATTTTATTTGTACTTCATTTGACATTAAAAAATGTTAAACTCTCTCTCTTTCAAATATTTAAACGCAAATTTATCAAAGAATTTATTATGTTTCTTTAATTTTTATCTCTTTTATATGGTTGCAAAACTATTAAACTCTAATTCTCCTTTTGTTTAACATTTATATAACTTTCCTTCATAGTAATTCCAAATGAGGCCTGATGAAGATGAAACAAGTATAATTAATTTTCATATTTCTTAATATCTAATGAGAAAATTTTAATAATTAATAATGTTAAATACAGTCAACGTATGATCTTTGAACTAAACTTTTCTATGCAATTAATTACATTTGTTGAATTGTTTTGCTATGATTTTTTTACACTACTATGAAAATCTAATTTTCCTCTCCTGTTAGCAGTACTTCACCAAACTTTTATTTTAATCGATTACATAGATTACTCTAATTTCATTTTTAAAAAATTTACTTAATATTAAAATATTAATTTATAATTATTTTTTTATGGTTACAAAAACTCAAATGTTATTTTATAAAGATGAAAAGATTAATTCAATTCATCTCTAAGAGTTTTATCAAACAAAATATTTTTTCTAGATTTGGCATACTTTATTAGTTGTTCTATTCATTTCATACACAATTTATTTGATTTCATTAATGTTTTTCTTTGATTCATTATATTGCTCGATATCTCTAACTCATGTCTACCATGATCATTAAATTACTTGGTTTTGTCAAATTTTATTACTTCAAGTTATGGAATTTCTTATTCAATATAGGTTTTCTTAATATTTAAATACCTTATTATTATTATTATGTTTATTTAATTTCATAATTATTAGTAATTTAAAGAAATGTTATTTACCAAGTGTTGATGATCATAATCAAATAAAAAAATCACATTTATGCTTTTTTATATTTTATTTTATGGTGTTCTAGATTGATTTACATGAAATTTTGATTCATACCTTATTTTTAGATCAAGGATATTATGCACAAGCTTCTTAATATCTTAGGATGCAAAATTTCCTTTAGAATTTATCACTTTTAGAAAAATTCATTGCAATATTTTTTTTATATCAAGAAACTCTAATTCACCATTCTTTTGAGATTTACATTGCATTTGTTTGATCATTTTACTTTGCTTCAATCTATTTTATTTCAACTTTATCATATATTTTCTTATTATTAAAAAATACTTCATTAATATTTTTAAAATTTTATTTTGGTAAACCATTGTAATTTCAAAAGTGGTTCGATGGAGAAAAAACAATAGTCATTTGGTTCTGATAAACAACCAAAACAAAATTAAACTTACATTTTTGTTATTTTAAATACTATTTTTTCAAAGGTTTTGCCACACTTTATGATACATTTTAATTTGTGAATAGTTTAATGATAGAGAATATTACACTAATTCTACTAATTATCTTCAAAGGCAACTTGTCATATAATTTATCTCATTTCTAGAAATCTTTTGCTTTGATTTGGGTGTCTCTCTATGAAGCTCTAAATCTCTATTGATGTGAAGTTCAACTCATACTTTTTTGGTTATATTGCTTTTCATTAACCGATCTCTCATTGACATTATTATATTTCTTATTAATAAAAAAATTTTATTAATATTTGTATTTGCTTATTTTACTAGAAAATCTTTATCATATTTTTTCCCTTTATTCAGCTCTTCTTGATGGGCACTATCTAATTAATTTTTTTATTATTTTAATAAAAATTTTATTTGCTATAATTTTGTAATGCTTGATGATTCATTTCAATTTCCACAAATTTAACGATCTAGGATGTCACACTCAATCACGCAATCACCTAAGTACCCTAGAATGTAACTCTCCAAGAGCCCGATATTACTATACTACTTCACATCACCTGAAGTGAGACATTTGAATCATTTTAATGAGATATGTTACATCAATTCATCTCAGTTTGATTGTAACATATAATTTCCTTATTTCAAAGTAGTAATTAACTGCTATTTCTTTATGCATTTGGAAATTTGTAGTAATTGTCGATGTGCTTTGATCGACATGAAACAAATGTAGTTGGATGCAACTCAATGAGATCTATCGAATAAAATATTCTTTTTTATATTCTTTTTATGTATTTTTTTATAAAGGTTTTGTTATGCTTTGCGAGCCATTTCAATTTTTAATTAATTTTATAATGAAAAGATTACACATGATCTCCTAAGTGCTATGAAAGTCAATTTTTTTCATAAAATTTAGATAATGTTTTCAAACATTTTGCAAAATTTTGTTATATAACCAAGAAACTTTGATTATGCTCTCATTAAAGCTTTATATTTTTTTTAATTTATGGTATTGCATTGCCTCATTTGATCTCATTTTTGCCTAAGCATATACTTCTCTATCTTTTAAAAATTAATTAATAGATATTTATACTTATTTAATTTTATATTTTAAGGAAATTCCAAATGAGGCCAAGTGGAGGCAAAAAAATATCTTTAGGATTGTCTCGATGAGCTAAATCAATTTGAAAGTTAATCATTATATTCTTTAAATAATTATTTCCTATGATTTTCGTATATTTTATGAGATATTTTAATTTATACATGATTTGAATAACCAGGATGTTACTCTTTATCAATATAGTATCTTTGAATTAACTTTCCCAAAATATTTATTCCTTTTCTTTTATTTTATAATTTAATTTTGTTATATGATAATATGACTATAAATATTCCCTATTGTCACTTTTATATTACTTTCATTTGGTAATATTAAATTACATAAATTTATTTCGTTTAAGTTTTAATATATAATTAATTAATATTAGAATAATAATTTTTTAATATATTACAATTTACTAAAATAACTAATAGTTATTCCAATAGACATCTCAATAAGATGAAACAAACCTCATCTAAAATTTCTCAACTTGTTTTATTTCATTAAATAGTAATTTTTTGTTTTCAAATTTTTTTAAGTTTTTCCTCCCTTTAACGAGAGTTTGTTTTGTATAATAGTAAATTATTAATATCCTCTTGCATGACCATTACAATTGTATGATTTGAATATATTATGTTACTTCAAATTTTCTTATTTCAACTTTAATATAAACTTAGTTTTGAAATAATATTTTTTTATGACATATATTTATTAACTTTTGCACTTTATAGTAAGAGTTATGAACAAGTTAAAATAAGTACTGTTAAGCTCATCTCGATGAGCTTTATCAAATTTAATATTTTATTTTACGTTATTATCTAATTTTTTTCTATACTTTCAACATGTTGTAAGACACATTTTGAATCTTAATTTTTCAAACTCAAGTATGTTATGCTCTATCTCTTTAATATCTTGAAATAAAATTTTCTCATATAATTTGTATTATTTCTAAAAATGTTTTACTTTTACTTGGTTATATTACAATTTAACACTAAATCTCTTCTTATGTAACCATTAAATTTCTTTTATTTTGTAGTATTACATTCCTTCTATATGCCTCATTTTAACCTTAGACTCTTCTTGACACAACAAAAGTCATTAGACCCTTCTTGAAAAACTCTTACTAATTAAAAATTAATTTTTGTTTCTTAGGAATTTCATTCCACTTTTTAATGTTCTTTATATAAACTTTTTATTCGTACCACATTTGGAGTATTCCAATTAAATTTTGCAAATTCTAATAACCTTTTCATCAATTTTGTTAAATTACTTTGGAACACTAAATCTCTTCTCATGTGATGTTTACATGTTTTTTATTTGGTTGTATAATTTGAATAATCATTTTAATTTTAATAAAACTTTTTTAATTTTAAAATAATAAAATTTTCTTATTAATGCTTTTTTACTTTGATAATTTAAGTGAAAAAAAGAGGTTTAATCGTGTTAAAACTGTAGTTGTTCAACTCATCTCGATAAGCACTACCTGATTAAAATTTTTTTTTAACAATTTTCCAATATGTTATGAGACATTTGAATACGTAAATGTTTTGGTGATTGAGGGTATTACACTTGATCTAAGTATCGTAGAATACAAGTTTCCATATAATTTGTCCTTTTTCTTAAAAGTGTTACTCTAATTAGGTTATATTACTTTAAACTCTAATTCTCATCTCAAGTGAACTTTACATCATTCTGACTTGGCCATATTATACTTCTTTAGTTCATCTCGTTTTGGGTTTAACATATTTAATTGATTAATATTACAATGATATTTTATAATTGTTTACTTATATTTATTTTTTGTAATTTCTAGTAATTTATAATAATGTTTAATCAAGAGGAACAAACAACGTTAGGCTTATCTTAATGAGCTGTATCTAATCAAATATTTATTTTTTATAATCACAAATATTTTATTTTCCAAGGTTCTAACATACTTTATGAGACATTCAATTCATAGTTGATTTCACAGTCAATTCTGCTATACTCTATCTCCTTAGTATTTTATAATTCTACTTTCTAGTACAACATAACACTTTTGTTAAAATGTGTTGCTTTCATTTCTATATTAGTATGTTACTCTAGTTATCCTCTTGAGTGACAATTGGATCATTTTTATATGGTTATATTATATTATATCAACTTATCACGTTTTTGCTTTAACATAAATTTACTTAATATTATAGTTATGTTTCTCATTATTTATGCTTATTAAATTTGCTAATGTGCCATATTTCTAATTGAGGCCTAATCAAAATGTAACAAGCCTAATTGGATTAGCCCTTAAATAAAACTTTCTTTTATAATTTATAATATTTTTATAAATGTTTTAATTTCATTTGCCTATATTACTATATAACTTTATGTCTCCTCTCATGAGACCACTAAATCACCTTGATTTGTGCCTATTATATTATTTCAAATTAATTCGTGTCAAGTTTAACAAATACTAACTTCTTATTATTTAAGCATATTTATGTTGGTAAATCACGATGATTCTAAACAAGGTAGGGTGGAGCTAAAAAAAATACTTGTATTAATCTTTTTGAGATCTTTTAAATTTAATGACATTTTCATATATTTTATTTTCCTATATTTTTGCATCCTTTATAAGCAATTTTTATTCTTATCAAATTATATGATTGAGGATTTAAAATTTGAATTCCATAGTATCCTTGAATGCAAGTTTCTTATATGTTTTGTATCATTTCTTCAATGTTTTCACTTTGAGTTTGATATATTATAGTGTAACCCAAAGGATCCTATTATGTGATATTTTAATTGCATTGATTCAGTTATAGTGCATTAGATCAATTTATCTCTTTTGTATGGGCTTAGCATATTTTACATGCTATTTCAATTTAAACAAATTTTGATTATTGAGGATGTTACTATAAATATGCTTAATATCATTGAATTAAAATTTTCAATATAAGTTATCTCATATTTTCAAAAGGTTTACTTGTTGTTGGTACGTTACTTCGAAACTATAATCTTCCACTCATGTGAAATTTACGTAGCATTTTTTAGTTATATTATGCTGCTTCAATTTATCTTACATGAGCTTTATTATTTTTTAACTTGTTAAAAATAAATGATTGGGTATTATTTATTTTTAATTTCTTTGGTAATGTTTAGTAATTCTATTAAACGTCCATTCAAGACAAAACACATGACATTGGACTTGTCTTCATTATCCAATTAAAATTTAATTATTCTATTTTTTAACTTTTTTTTTTGCTAGGATTTGGTATTCTTTTCTTGGAATCTTGGTTTATAATAGATTTAATAATTGAGGATGTCTCACTCCAATTCCTTAGTTTCCTAAAATGCAACCTTAGCTTTACAATTTATCTTATTTCTTAAATTTTTTTTGCTTTGATTTAGTTACATTACTTTATAAGCCTAAATAGCATCATGTGTTACCCTTACATCACTTTGATATTTTTATATTATATTACATAATTTACTTAATTTCAACTTTTATATATATTTACTAAATGTTGAAATAATTGCTTGTTATTATTTATGATAATTTATCATGGTAATTCACAACAATTCCAAATAAGGTCTGGTCTAGATGAAGCTACAGTCATCGAACTAATCTCAATGTGCACTATCTAATAAATATTCTATTAATGTTTTTTAATATTTTATTTTTTAACATGCTTTATGAGACTTCTTTATTTTTAATACATTTGTAAGTTCCCTTTATTATACTTTTATCCTTGGTACCTAGCAAAGAATATTGGCCACAAAATAAACCTCATTTATTCAAATTTTTTATTTTATTTCATTATATTATTGTGGAACTTTAGCTCTCCTCTTGTGTGAAATCCACATCACTTTGATTTTATTGCATTACATTACTTCCATTTTCCTCACTCGATCTTTATTATATATTTACATCATCCTTAAATAATAAATAAATATAATCTAAGGTTATTTATTTTATATTTTTGCAATAATTCTATGTGAGACCTACTAAAATAAAATCAGACAATGATGACTCATCTCAATGAACTACATCAAGTTAAATATTAATTATTACTTTTTAAATTTATTTTTTCTTAAGTATTATCCAACTTTATGAGATATTTATGTCATCTGTTCAACTTTATTTAATTTTGTTAATTTAATATGTGACTCTAAATCTCCTCCCCTATGACCATTAAATGTCCTTTATTTGATTATATTATTTTCTTTTAATTTGTCTCTTTTTAGCATTAAAATATATTTATCAAGTAATAAAAAAATAATTTATTATTATTAATTCCTATTTATATTATTAATTCACATTAAATAAAATGAGTTATGATAAGGTAAAAATAAATGTCTTTGGACTCGACTCATTCAGCTCTATAAAATTAATTTTTCAATTCTTATATATTTAAAAATTTTATATACTTTGACTTATGATGCCTTACTACAAATTCAATTTGTACATAATTATATTGTTGAGGACGTTAAACATGGCCTCATATGTATTTTGGAACAAAAATTTCTCACACAAATTATCACATTTCATCAACTTTCTTTCCTTGATTTGGTCATACTACCATGCAACTCTAAATGTCCTCTAGTTACACGCCTGTATAATTTTGATTTCATTGTGCTAGATTATTTAAATTAATCTCACATAAACAAAAATAGCTTCAACTTGTCCAACTTAGATTTCATTTTTATTTATGTAGTATAAAAATAATAATTTATTATTATTTATTTTAAAAATTAACACTTTTTAAAATGGGGTATAATCAATATTAAATAAACATTGTTCAACTCATCGTGAAAGCCTTATCCCATTAAATATCAATTTTTATATTTTGAAACTTTTATTTATCATTGTTTTGTGATATTTTATAAGAAATTTTTATTTGCATCTGGTTGGATGATCGAGGATATTATAGAATATCTTGTTAGTATCTCAAAATGTTTTCAAATATATGTTATCTAATTTATCTAACTTTTCTAATTTTTTAATATTGTTATATTATCTCATGTGAACTTTAAATCTCTTCAATTTGGTTATCTTATATTTTTTTAACCCATTTTGATTTCAATTTTTATAAATATATACTAAACATTAATGTAGAAATTTTTTCTTACTATAAATTTTATAATTCACAGTAATTGTTATTGTTGTTTGCTTAAGACAAAAATGACATTTTACACATCTCAACGAGCTCTATCCAATTACATATTTATTTTTTCGTTTAAAAATGTACTATTTCATTTGTATTTTTGCATAACTTATGTGTTATTTTTATCTTACACATGATTCGAACTTTAATGATTCTAAAGTAGAACTTACTAATTTTTTAGAATACAATTTACTCATATAATTTATTTAATTTTCTAAAAGATCTCTCTTAGAATTTTTTATATTACCAAAAACATATTCATATTAAAATATTAATATAATATTTTATCATTTTTTTCTTGTTTACTTGGTCATTCTTTAGTTATTTCAAAGGAACTTTGATTAGGATTAAACAAATATCATCAAAATCAACTAAATGAGCTCCATCCAATAAACTATTCATTTTGATATTTTTAAATAATATATTTTCGTAGTGTTTGGTTTTTTTATTTGAGATTTTTTTTATTTGTGACTAATTATATGATACGATGTCACACATTGATCATTTTGCTATATTGTAATGCATATTTCTTGTACTATATTTCTCATTTTTTTAAATGTTTTACTTTGATGCTCTTGTTTGACCTTTCGCAACAATATGAATTTTTTATATTCAATTCTAAAATTTATGTTATTTTAACTTTAACATATATTTAATAAAAATTTAAAATAAAACTTTATTACTATTTATGTTTATTTAGTTTTGTAACTTAAAGAAACTATAAATGAGGTTTGATCATGCATGACAAATGTCATTAGAATCATTTTATGGATGTATATCTAATTAAGTATTTATTTTTAAATTTTTAAATATTTAATTTTCTATGGTTTTGGAAAGTGTTGCAAAATATTTCTATGCTTACCTAATTTAGACAACAATAATGTTACAGTTTATTTTTCATAGTCTTATCGAATGTAGTTTTCTTGTACAATTTCTATCTTTTATTAAAATTTTTTCATTGATTTTGTTATATTATTGTTTAACTCTCATCTGCTTTTGTTTGACCTTCACATGTAGTTAGTTTGGTTTTCTTATGTCTACTTAATATTCAAATAGTAATTTGTTATTATCTATAGTTATTTATTTATCTAATTCAAAGTAATTCCAACTAATTTAAATTAAGACAAAAAAGAATTAATTTGACTCATCTCAATGATGTCTATCTAACTAAATATTTTTTTATTATATCTTTTTTTGTTAGATTTTGTAATTCTTTGTGTGACATATTAATTCATGCCTAATTTGATTATTGAGATTGTTTACTTCGTTTCTTTAGTACCTTGGAATGTAATTTTTTTATAATGTATCTGATTTCCTTAAATTTTGTGCTATGATTTTGTTATATTATTATCTTAATTAAAATCTCACCTTTTGCAAGCTTTATATCATGTTGATTTTAATATATTACAGAGCTTCAATTTACCTCATTTAAATTTCATTGTATATTTACTTAATTTAAAAAAAAATTTATTACTTATGCTTTTTAAATTTCTAAGTCAGTAGTAATTCTAAAGGATGTTTGATAAAGATGAAAGCAACATCATTGGACTCAACTCAACCTACACAATCCAACCAAATATTTATTGTTATTTTTTAAAATATTTTACCTAGAGATTTGGTATGCTTTAAGTTATTTTAATTTGTGGTTGATTTTGTGATCATAGTTGTAATGCTGATCACTTTAGTATGTTGGAATGCTTATTTGTAAATTTTTTTTCTCATTTACTAAAATTTTTTGCTTCTATGTAACTTCTTGCCAAGCTATTGGTGTGAGTTGATTCATTAAAATTAACCATGTATTCATTCTAAGAGTGTGGATATACTAAGTGGATGTAATTGAATAAAGTAGGCTAGGTGCATCCAAGTTCTTAGAAGTAAGATTCTAACAAAATGAAATGGTAGAGCTTGAGAATATTAACTACAAGAACTGGTATGAGAAAGATTGACAACGATGTACATTAATTTTGTGATTTTATTAGGTGTAGTAGAAGGTGTAAAAGTAGTTGCACTTTAGTATTCGAAGTATAGGTAAATATCTTGGTAGTAATACCAAGAATATGATCAATGAAGGCATTGATTATCTTTTGTAGATGCAAAGATGGTTTATGTAGATAATGGACAAACTATGTAGGCTTGTAAGAGGAAAGTTTTTTGAAAATTCTTATATGCAAACTCCATGAGCAATGAGTGTAGGTGGTAACCCTCTATACCTATGTCTAGGAAAAGTTTGATAGAAATATCTAGCATATTTGCTGATGGTACGTAGAGAACCATAGCTAAGCTAAATTTATCATACAATTATTTTTAGAACACAGTTCTCACACAAAAGAGAGACCATGAATGCATCATAAAGGTTGCCTTTGTGCATCAAACAAGCATCTTCTCCATTGTTGAGGATCCTAATCAATGTTTTAACATCTGATCAATCAGAGAATGTCCAAAGCAATTTATTGATTTTCCTTAATTTCTTTAACCAACATTAAATGATCCATATCAAGAAAGATCCAATCATTATGTTGGTTATAGTTGGTCCATTACGTAGATGATGTCAAGCCCATGAATCCTCCATGAAGGAGTAGCTTATCATAAAGATAATGAACAAAACAATTCTATCATCCATTATTTATGCCAATTATGAAGATCAAATTTTTTATGTAGTGAATTCTTGCTGAAATAAAGTGTCTTTTTTTGTTAAAAAATTATCGAACCTTGTCACTATCTAATTTTAGGGTCTCAAACATTTATAATGATTCTTTTAGATGTTTTAAACAATAGAACATTCCTTTACTAACACAAGTTTGTATGAGGGTGCACAGGTTGTAACACCTACTTTTAAGCTATTTAATGAATGAAAATATGTTCCCACTCTAGAAGAACAAGTGAATTTTCTTCATAATGGTCATTAGGATGTTGGCCAAAATGGACTTGTGATACATGGCATTGATAGGGAGAGAGGTCAACACATAATTTATTGGAACAACTTGTCTAACAAGTGGGAGAGCCCAAACACCTGATTAAGATATTCTATACTAAACCATCTTAGTGTTCTGGTTGAAATCTATAGCAAAAATTAGACTAAACAAAGGTTGAATCCCCAAGTATCTAAAAGGTGATGAGCTATAACATGCTATGAAGAGATTCTATCCATAACGAACTTGTGATTTGGCTAAAATCTATAGCAACAAACTAACTAAACAACATTAGAATCCCTTGTTATCTACTTAAAATCAGTGAAACATTCCAAGAACCATCTATTGGTCATGCATTGAAATTGATCTTCTAAATAAGATTGAGAACTTTGCAATATGTATGTATTGCTTATAGGTAAAGTAATAAGTAGCAAGAATAGAAGAAATCTCTTCAACCTCATTGACAATTGTTATGGTTTGTAGTATAACATCATCCATACAATAGATGAGCATCTAGATGATCCACAGATGACATTTTTATGTTGAGCAACATTTAGTCCATTATATTGTCTTTTATGGATAAGAAGAGACAACAACATCCACTGGAGGATAAAATGATATGGAGATAGGGGACTTCCTTGACATAAGTTGTAGAGGGATTGGATCGAATAGAATTGTCTCTTGTTTATGAGTAGAGGAAATTATAGCTAATAAGTCAAATCTATTCAAGCGAATTGGCTTGCTATAGGTGGTCTGCATCACTAGTGTTGTTATCTATTGCTTATGTTTGACATCAGATGCCTTAGTAATTTATAAAGATGTAACTTGTTTTCTTATCCACATTAAAGTTTCTTTGCCCATACAGAAAGAAAGCATGCAACTTGTAATGAGTAAAGGGGGACCATCAACTCTCTTCTTAAAGTGTAAATTATAGCCCACACATAGCAAGTGCATGTGTATATATGGGCTTGAGGGAGCTAAAGTTTTGGAGTTCATTTAATAAATGGGCACAAATTCTTGGTGAAATGGTCATGAAACTTACCAAAGATCTCTTTGGTAAGATCCAAACTGGCACAATCACACTCATGAAAGAATCAAATCCTTCTTTCCACCCTTTTGGAAGTAGCAATTTGATGAAAGTAAGACATGTTTTGGTTGCTTTGAAATTACCACTAAACCTTGGTGTGTTACCAACACCAAAACACGATATAAATAAGGTAAGTAATGTAATTAGTTACTAACCATATATCCATAAATGCTCCTTCTTTATTGAATACCTCTCTAATCTGCTAGTCGATAGAAATTTTGAAATCCATATCACCCTATTTATAGTCATAAAAAAGTTATACAATTACTAATTACTCTAAGGACTAAGTGCACTAAAAGAATGAACGCACTCTCGATTGAGCATAGTTCTAAGGAATTAAATTCATCTCTCATGTTCATAAGCAAGAACCAAGTGGATTTTGTCCAAAGTTAACTAGATATCCTTAAAAGTTATGTTTTTTCATTGAATCCTAAACTCCAATAATGAAACAAAAGTAGTAGTGGACAATGATTTAAATTGGTGCTAAAAAATTGAAGTAGGGAATTCTCCAAAAATTCCATGAATCATTCATAGTTCTTTAGGATTATATTACATCTTACCAAAACTATAGCTCTCACCTCTTTGTGTTACACCAATTTCGTGGAAAGCCCTTGAACACAAAATCCTACAAATTTTTATTTAACGAAAATGTTGAAAAGTCAACAAAGGCCTATAATACAATGTCTCACCCCTCTACTAATCATAACATAAAATATGATTGAAGGCAAAGATTGTTAGAAGGCATTAACTAACAAAAATAAATAAATTCAATGCTTTTACCTAATAATGTCGCTTCTAATATTGTGTGCTCATTATAATGTTTTGCTCCATTTATTAGTCTATTGTTATATAAAATTACTTGCTCATCAATCTAGTTTAAGAAGATAGCACTTGAAATATTTAATATGATAAAAAAGCTTTGGTTCAAGCTTTAATTAGGGAGAAGTATAAATATTTATCATAACACTATTATTTTCTTAAGTATATTTTGACATAAAGAATTTGTAATACACCTCCAATCATTATAATTAAGAAGAAGATGTTTGTATCTAGAAGCTATGTACTATATGTTCTTAATCTTTTTTGCCATTTTTGCTAAGTCTTTGAAATTGTTTCTTTAATTCGATAGGTTAAGATATATTTTTTTCAAAGAGTAAAAATGTTGAAATTTTTGTAGCCTAATGAATTTTACACAAATTATAGGGTTGATATAAAATCCTTGGTTTAAAAACAAAGATATATAATCTAGTCATTAATCAATAAGCACATAAATTAGTTTTTCATAAAGCATAATTGAAGGGTGTTTTTCTATACGAACACATTATTGAGGCACACCCAGCTTTTCTTCTCAAGCTTTCATTCAGTGTTTAAAGATTTGAATAGTTTTGCAATATTGTAGTTGTTGTCTACTAGATATTTATACATGGTTTCTATAGTTATTTTTATTGTAACAAAGTTAACACAACTAGGATGTTAGAAAATGCACATGGATTAGAGAGGAAAAAATGTAATATTCCAAGATATTAAGAATGACAAGTCTTACATCATCAATCATTAATCAGGTATAAATCTAAATTTCGTAGCAAAATGTACTAACGACATTTATTTTTTCTCTGTCAACCTCATTTGGAATTACTTTGAATTACAAAAGAAATAAGCATAACTAATAATAAATAAATAATTTAATATTAATTAAAAGTATATTAAAGTTTAGAAGAAATAAATTAAAGAAATATAATATAACCAAATCAAAGTGATGTAATGGTCATGCAAGGGAAGACATAAGTAAATATAGTATAACATCTATTAATAAAAAAGTGTCATCAAGACATAAACATCCTAAAAATTAAAAATATAAAATCATTAAAAAAATATTTACTTGGATAAAGCTTGTCGAGACAAGTCCACCAATATTAGTTTCAATTTGATTATGGCTTTTTCAAAATTACTTCAAATTACCAAATTATAAAAAATAAGAAATTATTGTTATAATTATAAGAAAAATTTAATTGAATGTTGAAATAAGAAAACTTCAAGTAATGTAATATAACCAAATCAAAGTGTTGTAAATTTAATGTGAGTAGAGATTTTGAGTTTTATAATAATATAACCATTGAAGAAATAAAATAAATTATTTGTTAAATTTGTATTCCAAGATGCTAAGAAAATTGAAATTAAAAACCTCGATCATTAAATCAAGTAGAAATTAAAATATCTCATAAAGCACACCTAAAGTTTAAAAAATAAATAATTTTAAAACAAAATAATTGATATTTAATTGTATATAGTTTTTGAAGATGAGCCTAACGATGTCTATTTCATTTTAATAAGACAATGATTAGAATTTATTTGAATTATCATATTAAGTAAAAATATAACAAAGTGGGAATGATATAAATTTAAGTAATGCCATATAATTAAGTCCAAGTTATGCAAAGCTCACATGAGATGAGGATTAGAGTTTTATAGTAATATTAGAAATTAAAGTAAAAATATTTTATGAAATGATTTAAATTGTAAAGAAATTTTTTTTTTGAACATACTAAAGAAGTTTTTTCATAGCATTCTCGATCATCAAATTAAGTCCAAATTAAAATATGTCATGAAATATACTAAAACCACTAAAACTATTATTTTTTTTAAAAGTAAAAAAAAAATTTAACTAATAAAGCTCATTAACAAGTGTCCAACAATATTTCTTCTCCATTAGAACTTATTTAAAATTACTTTGAGTAGCAAAAGCTATTAAAAATTATTTTTAAGATTTTTGCATGTTCTATAAATATATTGATTCATACTTGATTTGATGATAAAGGATGTTACACTCGACCTACTTAGAATTTTTGAATGCATCATTTTTAACAAAATTTATCTGATCCTTAATTTTTTATTTTCATTTAGTTTTTTTAATAATTAACTTCAAATGTCCACTCATGTGTCTTTTACATTATTTTAGTTTTAATTATATTATAGTACTTAAATTGATCTCATAATAACTTTAATACATATTTAGTTAACATTAAAAAAAAATTTATAATATTTATTCTTGTTTACTTTGGTAATTAATTGTAATTTAATGCAAGGTTCAATTGAGAGGAAACAAAGGTCATTTGAGTCATCTCTAATAAATTTATCCAATGAAATATTTATTTTTTTAATATTTAATCTTTTAAGGTTTTCACATGCTTTGTGTGATATTATTTTGTATCTAATTTGTTGATGAAGGATGTCAACTCTACCTTTAATATCTTGTAGTGCAAGCTTGTCATAAATTTTTCTCATTTTATCAAAATTTTTTCTTTTATATAGATATATTATATTATTTCAATATATCATATAACAATATTTAATATGGTTAATTGATATAAAAATTATATTTTTTTAAAAAAATTATGCCTTTATTATATGTAATTTGAAGTAATTTCTAATGACGTCTAAATGAGATGAAATAAACATCATTAGATTTATCTCAAAGAGCACTATCTAATTAAATGTTTATTTTTTATTTTAAGATATTTTTTCTAAGATTTTAATATTTTTAAGGAGATATTTTTATTTATACATGATTTGAGAATCATGAATGTTATGTTAAATTTTATTAGAAACTTAGAATAAAATTTTCCCACAAAACTTATTTCGTTATTTCAAATTTTACAAGTTCATTTAGCTACATTATTATGTAAAGCTAAACTCCTCTTTCATGATGTTTATATTAGATCTGTTTGAATATATTACATTATTTTAGGTTATCCTATTTAAGCATTATTATATATTTCTTTAATATTAAAATAATAATTTATTATTTTTAATCTATATTTCATGCAATTATAATAGTAGTTCCAAATGACATCAAATCAAGAAGAAACAAATGTCATCAGACTCATTTTGATAAGCTTTACACAATTACATATTAATTTATAATTTTAAATATCCTAGTTGATTATGGTTTTAGGATTCTTTATGAGTCATTTCAATTTTCACATGATTTATTTGTTGAGGATATTACACTCAACTCGTTAGTATGTTTGAATGCAATTGTCATATAACAATTATTTACTTTGTTCAATGGTTTGCTTTGATTAGTTATATTATTATGAAAGTCTTTTTTTTCCTCTAATGTGACATTCATTTCAATTTGATTTGGACATGTTACAATGTTTTAATTATCTAATTTTATTTTTAATATAGATTTATTTAATATTGAAAATTAATTTACTATAATTTAAGCTTATTTACTTTGAAAATTCTTAGCAACAACAAACAACATCTGGTTGAGATGAAGAAAATATCACAAAACTTATTTCTATGAGCTCTATGAAATTAAAAGTTTATTTTTATATTTTTAAATATTTTGTTCCTTAGGATTGTGGTATATTGTGGTAATACATAAATTTAGGATTTATGAAGTTTCACTTATTGTCCAACTTTTCATTCATTACTTTTGTTAAATTACTAAGAGACTCAAATTCTCATCTCAAGTTGTCATTACATTACTTTGATTTTTTTATATTATAATACTTTAATTTATCTTAGTTTAGCTTTGCTATATATTTACTTAATATTAAAATTATAATTTATTATTATTAAAGCCTATTTATTTAGATAATTTATAGTAACTCGAATAGGGGTTTTACCATAATGAAATAAATGATATTAGAGTCTTCCAGATGTCCTCCTTCAAATTTATCTCATTTCTTAATATTGTTTCTTTAATTTTCTTATATTACTCTGTAACATTAAATCTCATGTCATGTGACAATTCAATATCTTTTATATAGTCATATTAATTTGCATGAGTTTATATAGATTCACTTTATATATATACCTAATTAATTGAAAATTAATAATTTTTTTTTTGATTTACATTTTGATAATTCTAAATAATTCCAAACATAATATAATTTATTTCTTCAATTAATCTCATTTCAACTTTATTATATCTTTCCTTCACATTGAAGAAAACATTTATTATTATTTTGTTTATTTGCTTCAACAATTCATAATAAAGTAAACATTGTTAGATGTAATTTTTAAAGGAAACATTAGTGCTCTATTAGATTAAATAATCATTTTCATATTTTAAACGTTTTATTTACTAAGTTTTAGCTAGTTTTAAAATACATTTACATTCATAGCTAATTTTGTATGGATGTTACACATAATCTACTTTGAATTTTGTAAGACAAATTTTCCTAACAATTTATGTTATTTCTTCAAATTGTTTTCTATATGCCTATATTATTATATATCTTTAAATCTCTAGCCTAGTGCCTTTCCTTGTCTTCTATTTAGCTGTATTAGAATTCTTAAATTTGTCTAATTTCAAATTTATATTTATTTACCTATCATGTTCATATATTTTTTTAATTTATGATTTTTTTACCTTGATAATTTGTACTAATTCAAAATGAGTTCCAATGAGATGAAACAAACATCCCTAGGGCTCTCCTTAAATTCTATATAATTAAATATTTTTCTTCATAATTGTACTTATTTTGTTTTGAAGAGTTTCTACCTATTTTATGAGAATGTTTTATTAGTACATGATTTTGTTGATCGTGGAAGTCACACACTACCTTGCTAGTAACTTTGAGTGCAACCTTCATACACTATATCTTATTTTTCTCCTATTGCGTAACCTTTACATGACATTAATTTGATTACATTAGTTTACTTTTACTTATCACGTTTCAACTCTACTAAATATTTATGTTATGTTAAAGCAAACATTTATTTTTATTTATCCTCATTTAATTTTGTAATAAGTAATAATTCCAATCAAGATATGATCTAAATAAAAAAAAACATAACTAGACTCATTTTGATGAGCTCTATCTAAAAAATATTATTCTTTATATTCTTAAACATTTAGATTTATTAAGCTTTAATGTGTTTTGTTGGTATTATGATGTTGTACTTAATTGGATGATTAATGATGTTGCACTAAATCCCCTTAACAACATGGAATGCAATATTCCAATGTAATTTCTATCATCTACTCAAGTTTTTCACTTTCATTTGGCTTTATTACTACATAACTCTAATTCCCCTGTTGTGTGCCCTTTGCATCACTTTAATTTATTTATTTTGTATTACTTTTGTTTATTTTATGTTCGAACTACAATATATTTACCTTATATTCTTAACAAGTAGTAGTAATTCAATAAAAGATGCAATGATGATGAAACAAATGCCATTATCCTTATCTCAATGATCTTTATTAAAATAAATAGTAATTTTTATATTTTAAAAAATTTTCTTGGGATTTTAAAAACTCTGAGAATTTTGAATCATGCGTGACTTTGTGATCAAGGTTGTTTGAATTTAAAATCCATAGAAACTTGGAATGTAACTCTCTCGTATAATTTAAATCATTTCAAAAAATTTTACTATTTTATTTAGACATATTACATTGTAACTATAAATCTACTCTCCTATTTCATTTACAACACTTTTGATTGATCATATACTTTGCTTTAATTTATCTTATTTTAGAATTACTATATACACATTTGGAACTGAAATAATAATTTTTTAAAATTATGTTCATTAACTTTTCTAATCGATAGCATTCCAAAAAAGGGTCTTATTATGATAAAAAAAAAGGTTCCACAAAACCTCGTAATGAACTCTATCCATTTAAATTTTCATTTAGATATTATAAAATATTTTATCAGATCAAAGTTCTAACGTAGTTTATGAGACATTGGTATTGCTATCTAAATTGTTAATGGAGGATATTAGAGTTGTCTTAAGTATATTAGAATGCAATTCTTTTATATATTTTATCTCCTTTATTCAAATTGTTTTTTTTATTTGGCTAAATATTACCAAAGTCTAATTCTCCTCTTGTGACTTTAACATCAATTTTAATTTGTCATTTCATTTATCTTTGAATATCTAATTTTAAAATTATTATCTATTTTCATAATATTAAAAAATTAATTTACTACATATTAAACTTATAAACTTTGGTGATGTATTATAGCTCCTAATAATGTTTATATACTTGTTTTGACTAGCTCTAAGAAATTAAAACTTCCTTTTATATTTTAAATATTTTTTTGATTGTTTTGGCACACTTCAAGAAATATTTTTATTCATAGAAAATTTGATAATATTGGGTTTTGACTTGATCTCCATTGTATCTTTTATTTATAATTTCTTATGAAATTGTTCTTTTCTGTTGATTTTTTTCTTGATTTTGCAATAAAATGATGAAACTTTAGTTTTGCTCTATTGTCACTTGTATGTAATTTGGATTTTCTAATATTACATTATTCTTATTATTATTATTTAAAATTTAGTATATATTTACTTAATATTAAGAAGATAATTTATTATTTTTTAAGCTCATTTACTTTGGTAATTGATAGTGGATCTAAACCTAGTCTGATCATAACAAAATAACAATCATTGGATTTGACATTATGAGGTCTTTTTCATTATATATTTATTTTATATTTTTAAATATTTCATTCTCTTGGTCTTAACAATTTTTATGAGTCATTTTGATTCATATCTGATTAGGTGATAAAAAATGTTACACACAATCTTTTGAGGTCTTACAACAAAACTTTCTAGTGCAATTAGTCTTAATTTATCAAAACATTTGCATGGATTTTTGATATTCCTATGTAATCAAAAATCTTCTCTCATTTGGCATAACAATGTCTTCGATTTAGTTATATTATATTACTTCAATTTACGTTATTTTAATTATGACATATATTTTCACAACATAAAAATGATAATTTTTTATTATTGATCGTTACTATTTTAATAATTCATAGTAAATTAAATTTAGATGCAATTGACATGAAACAAACTTTCGTGAACTAATACCTATATGATCTACTTAATAAATATTAAATGTATTATTTTTAAAAAAACTTTCTATGATTTTGTCACTTTTTTGACTTACAGAGATTGGCACTTATTTTAATGATAGAGGATGTTTTGCACAATCATTTAAGTATCTATTGATACAACTTATCTGATTTCATTAAATTTTCAACTATGATTTTGTAATATTTCAATGAAAATCTAAACTCTTATCTTGCAAAACTCATGTAGCTTTAATTTGGTTATATTTCTTTGATTAAATGTTTTTCATTTTACCTTTATTATATATTTGCATAAAAGTGTTATAATGCCTTATTATTATTTATTCTTATTTCCTTTTTACTCATAATGACTTAAACAAAAGTTTGATTGATGTCAAACAATGTGATTTCACTTGTGTCGACCTCCTCTTTAAAATTAAATATAGATTATCATATTTTTAAATGTTATATTACCTAAAGATTTGATGTCTTTCAAGAGATATTTTAATTCACATATGATTTCATGTTGAGGATGTCACAATCGACCTCCATAGAAACTTGGAATGTAATTTTATCTCACAATTTATCTCATTGTTTCCAATTTTTATTCTTTTTGATATATTTCTCAATAACTTAAACATTCACTAAAGTCACGTTCACATGTCCTTTATTTGGTTAGCTGCAAAGCTTAAATTTATCTCATTTCATCTTTAATACATGTTTACATAATATTAAAATAATATATTATTATTATTAATATTTATTTATTTATCCAATTCATAGTAATTCTGAACGAGGTTCAGTCAAGATTAAACAAATATCATTAGAATTATCCTGCTAAGTGATATCTAATTAAATATTTATTTATATAGATTTTTTAAAAGTTTTATTTTTTAAGTATTTTAGCTTGTTCAACAATGCATTTAAATTAAATCATCATCTTGAATGTCGAAGATGTAACATTTGATCTTATTAGTGCCATGGAATTGAATTTTTTCTAATACAATGTTTTTAATTCTACAAATGTTTTATTTTAATTTTGTTATATTGTAATTAAACTTTATTTTTCATGTCATATGACCTCATATTGTTTAATTTATCATAATTCAAATTCATTGCATAATTATTTCATATTAAAATAATAATTTATATTCATTTAATCTTATTTATTGTTACTTAGATTAGTAGTTTGTAATAATACCAAATAAAGTATGATTAAGATAAAAAAGTCATTAGACTCTTTTTGGCCAGCTTTACTTAAATAAATATTTATTTTTTTATGTTATTAAATATTTTATTTTTAGAGTTTTAGGATGTTTAGGAGTCAATCTAATCCATACATAATTTGGTGATCAAGAAATTTACACCGAATCTCTTTATTACCATGTAATGAATTGTCTCCATACAATTTGTCTAATTTGTCAAAAACTTTTGATATATTACTATGAAATTCAAATTATCCTCTTGTTTTACCTTTATGTTGATATGATTTAATTATATTATAACCATTTAATTTATCATATTTTATCTTTGTTATTTATTTATTTAATATTACTTAATAATTTATTTTTGTTTGAGCAATGTTTATTTTGATAATTTATAAGAACTCTGAACAAGGTTCAAACATGATGAAAAAAGTAAAATGTTGGACGAATCCTAGGGCCCTCTTTTTAATTAAACAATAATTTTATATTTTCAAAACATTTTATTTTCTATGTTATATCATGCTTTATTAGTCACTTAAATTTAAATATATATTTTCTTAATACTGAAATGAAATTTATTATTTTATATGATTTTTTACTTCAAAAATTCTTAGTAATTCCAACTAATGTTCAAAAGAGATGACATAAATGTCATCAGACCAATCTCGATGGACTCTATCTAATTAAATATTACTTTTCATATTTTTAAATGTTTTGTACTTGCTTAGCTCATCACTTGGGATGTTGTGATCTATACATCTATTAATGATTGAGGGTGTTGCGTTCTCATTTCTTTTAGCCTTTATTTTGCTGGATTTAATTAAATAGTATATTACTTTAGTTTATCTCATTTTAGTTTTATTATGTATTTGCTAAATAATGATGTAGTAATTTATTATTATTTATACCTATTTACTTTTGTAACTCACTATAAGTTCAATAGAAGCCCAATTGACATGACATTAATGTCATTCGATAACTCTAAACCAGCTCTATCTGTAACATTATATTTTTTGAGGTTATTTTATATTTTAAAAAAGACATTTTCCTTCATATATGATTTCATGATCATGGATGTTACCTTCAATCCTCCTAAGTATTTTGGAATGAAATTTTTTGTCATAATTTAGTTAAGCTTTTAAATTTTTTTGTTGGATATATTACTAAGAATTTTAAATCTCCACTCAAATTACCTTTACAAGTCTTTTATTTTGTTATATTACAAGGCATCAATTTATCTTTTTATATTTAATACATGTTCACTTAATATTAAAATAAAAAATTTCAATAAATTATATTTAGTTGTTTTGCAAGTTATGATAATTTAAAACTATGTTTGATCAAGATAAGACAAATATCGTTGGGCTTGATGTGATAAGTTTTATCTAATTAAATATTAATTTTTTTAAATGTTTTTCTAAGGAATTTATCATGTTTGGAAGGGCATTAAAATTTGTTCATCATTTTGATGATAGAGGATGTCACAGTTGATCTCATTAGCGCATTGGAATGGAACTTTCTAGCAAATTTTTTTTATTTTTTAAATATTTGAGTTTAATTTAATTATATTACAGTCAAAACATTATTTTTTTGGCTTTTGTGACCTTTACATTTCTTTGATTTTGTTATGTTATTTTATTTCATTTTATCTCAATTCAGCTTTATTGTATTTTTAATTTATATTAGAATTAGAATTTATTACTATTATTTATGGTTATTTAATTTTATAATTTATAATAATTAAAAAATAAAGTCTAGATATTTTATTAAATAATTTAATTTTCTTAAATATTTTATTTTGAAAGTTTTTTATGCTTTAAGGGTCATTTCAATATATAAATGATTTGATAATTAAGAATATTTTACACAATCTTCACAATATCTTGTGAAGTAATGTCCCCATAAAATTTACCTCATTTGTTCAATTCACCTCATGTGTTACCTTTGCATTATTTCAATTTGGTTCTACAACAATTGTTTAATTTATCCTATTTCTATTTTTATTTATTATTAAAATAATAATTTATTATTATTTGAGAATTTTTTCATTGATAATTTCTAGGAACACCAAACATGGTCGAGTCATGATGAAATAAGCGATGTTGGACTCATCTTGATTACGTCTTTCTTATTCCATAGACAAATTTATATCATAACTATCATAATGTTACACTTGATTTCTTAGAGAAGCTTTCTCTTTTAATTTAATTTCTTTTCCCTAAGTTCCAATTTGATTTT
The DNA here is from genome assembly GCA_023846275.1 of Vanilla planifolia. Classification (NCBI taxonomy): domain Eukaryota; kingdom Viridiplantae; phylum Streptophyta; class Magnoliopsida; order Asparagales; family Orchidaceae; genus Vanilla; species Vanilla planifolia. The sequence continues at coordinate 186,334 of JAIUJO010000315.1, read as the reverse complement.
GTGGTACTACTACATAACATTTAAACTCTTATCATGTGATATAAGCATGTATTTGATATTTTTATTTTATATTGCTTCATTTTATCTCATTTCAGATTATATAGGTATATATCTACTTATACTTAAAAAATAATTTGCCATTTATATGATTTTTTCATTGATAATTCTTAGTAAGTCCAACCTAGACATAATCTGGATGAAGTAAATATCATTTAGCACATCTCAATGAGTCTACAAAATTTCCTTAATAATTAATTTTATTTTTACAAGTTGTTCATTTTTAATTGACAATTTTATTATATAGCTCTAAATTTCTACCTAGTGACCTTTTCATGTATTTTTTTGGTTATACTACAAATCTTAAATTTATCTCATTTTTGTTTTATATTGTTAACTTAATATTAAAATAATATTTTCATTATTTATGGTTATTTACTTTGCTAATTTGTTGCAATTCAAGATGAGTTACAATTCTGAGGAAACAAAAGTCATTAAAGTTGATGCGATCTGCCCTATTTAATTAAATATTTAATTTCATACGTTTACATATTTCACTTTCTATGATTTTGTGATATATTTTCATTAGTACCTAATTTCGAAAGTTGAAGATGCCTTACTTGATCTTCTTTGTTTCTTTCAATATATTACCATAATTAATAAAATAAATAACTAAAGATAACTGAAAATTTATTATTTTTATTAAAAGAAAAGTTTTTCAAACTAAAATTAGAGAAATTTAAGCAATATAGTAATGCAAAATTAAGGTGATGTCACATGAGAGGAGAATTAGTGCATCATAGTAAGCTAGTTATGAAGCAAAATACTTCATAAAGCATAAACAAATAACAAAAAAAAAGTATTAAAAAATTGGAAAATTTATATTAATTTTCATATATCTTATCATGATGAGTCAAACAAAATTTTTTTCATCTCAGTTGGACCTCAATTGGAATTATTGTGAATCACCAAAATAAACAACTACAAATGATAATAAATTATTATTCTAATACTAAGAAAATATATGCTAAAGTAGAAATGAGATAAATCTAAACAATGTATTACAAAAAAATCAAAGAGATATAAAGGATAAATAAGAGGGTATTAAGAGTTTTTTAGTAATATATAAAAATCAATGAAGAACAATTATAAAAATAATATAAATTGTGTTATAAAATTGCATTAAAAGTTACTGAGGACATAAAGGTTAATGACCTCGATTATCAAACAAAATAGAAATGAAAATGGCTCATAATATATGCAAAAAAGAGAAGATTAACAATTCAAAAAAATATAAAGATGAATATTTAATTTGATAAAATACATCTAAACTAGTCCAACAATACTTTTTTTATAATTGATCTTTTTTAGAATTACTACAAATTAAAAAATAAAATAATTATTAATGATAATAAAATATTATTTTAGTAATAAGTAACAATATATATATATATATATATATATATATATATATATATATATATATATTGAAATGAGGTAAATATAAGTAATGTAATATAATAAAATTTACTTATTGTGACTGTCAACTATGTGGAATATTATTATTTCATATCAATATAAAAGCTCAATGCAAAAAGTTATAAAAAAATGAGATAAATTATATGAGTAAGTTGATTTGTAAGATATTGAGGAGATCATTTATGAATCTAAAATTTTTATAAAACATTTCTAATAAATAAAAAAAATATTTGCAAATATATATAATAATAAAAAAAGTTAGTCCAAATATGTTTTTCTCATCTTAATTATTCCTTGCTTTGAATTCCTACGAATTGTCAAAATAAAAACATACACTAAAGTTGAAATGAAATAATCAAAGTGATGTATATCTCCAATGAGATGAGAATTAGATCTAAATAGTAGTATAACAAAATAAAGGTGAAAAGTTTGAAAAATGCGAAAAGGTGCAACAGAAAATTTCATTCTATGGCATTTAGGAGATTTAATGTTGCATCACAAATCATTAGATAAAGTAGAAATCAAAATTACTCATAAAACATGTCAAAATGCTAGAAAATGTAATATTTCAATAAATAAAAATTTATTTTTTGTTATAGCCCATCATCATTACTTGAACAACGTTTGTTTCTTCTCGATAAAATCCTAGTATAGAATTAATACAAACTACGATTGTAAAAAAAATTAAATAGTAGTTATTATTATCATTTAAGTATAAATATAAGAAAGCTGCCATACGATAAAATGAAGCAATACAACTTGATTAACTGAATGCAATGTAAAGGTAACATGATTGTAAAATTGGAGTTCCATAAAATCATACCTAAATACAAAGTAATTATTTAATTTGATATAAGTCATCATCAAAAGCCCAATGATAATTTTTCCCCTCCATCAAATCTCGTTTGAAATTATTACAAATTACAAAAGTAAATAAAAACAATTAATAATAAATTATTATTTAAACAATAAACAAAATCATGTTTGAACAAAAATTAAATTTTGTTAGCATTGTAATAAAGTGAAATTAAAGAGATGTAAAGGAGACACAAGTAAAGAATTATAGTTTTATGGCAATATAACCAAGTAAAGCAAAAACGTTTCAAGAAATGGGTTAAATTGTTTAGTGTTGTCAAATTTTAACATACTAAGGAGATTAAGTTTAGCATACTTGATTATTAATTTGGTCACAAATAAAAAAGTCTCTAAACCTTACCAAAACCATAGAAAATTAAATGTGAGAAAGGTAAGAATGAATATTTATTTGGATAGTGCTCAATAAGTGGAGTCAATCAACCCTTATTTCATCTTGATCTGACCACTTTTGGAAGAAGTACGAATTATAGTTATCAATCAACAAAAATAATAATTAATTTTTTTAATAATATAAGGTAAACATTAAACCAAAAATGAGAAAAGATGAGTGATTTTAATTTAATAAAATCAATGTGATATTAATGTCAGAAAGTAGGGGATTTTGAGTCCTATAGTAATATAATAAAATTATATGAAAAAGTTATATTCCTATATACTAAAGATATAGAATTAAAAATCCTTCATCACTAAATCAAGTACAGATCAAAGGACCTCAAAAAGGTGCCAAATCTAAAGAAATAAATTTTCTACAAATTTAAAGATGAGAATTTAATTTTAGAGAGGTCATGAGATGCATCCAATAATAATTTTTTCCCTCCACCAAACCTTGTTTCAAAATACTATAAATTATATTATGTAAAAATTAAAAATAATTATAAATTGTTATTTTTAATAATAAGTAAATATATGCTAAAAATATAAAATACTATAAAACAATTTATTAATATAAAAACGAAGATGGAATTAGATAGAGTTGTCAAGTCACGTCGAACGACTATTGTTTTCTTTTAGTCGAATCTCATTAAGAAGTAATATGAATTATGAATTTGATTCATCTTGATTAGAACTTCTTTGAAATTATTGAGAAATGTAGTTGTAAATAAGCAAAACTACAAAAAAAATATTTTTTAATAATAAGGAAATATAAATTTAACGTGAAATAAGATAAATTAAGGTAATGTATTTTAACAAATCCAAGTCAATTAAAGGCCACATAAGAGGATATCTAGAGTTACAAATTAATATAACAAATTCAAAGTTACAAGTTTGAAGAAATGAGATAAATTATGTTAGGAAGATATATTCCAAAATACTAAGGTGATAGAAATTAACATATTTGATCATCGAAAGAAGGTATGAACAAAAATATGGTGTCAAATGCTACAAAATCTTTTGCAAAAATTATCTATAAGTATAACAAATATTATAAACTCGTTAAGAATTTTCTAATAAAATTTATTTCATCACCATTATACCTCATTTAAAATGTTTATGAATTACCAAAATAAATAGTAGCCATAATTAGAAATTATAATTTCAATTTTACATAAAACTTTCGTAAAAAAATTACATCAATTGAAGTGACGTAATAAAGCCAAATTAATGTGATGCAATTGTCCATGAGTAGAGAATTAGTGTTTCTTACAAATATAATCAAATAAAAAGAAAACTATTTGTGGAAATTAGATAAATTGTCTAAGAAAGTTGATTTCTAAAATAGTGTCGAGATCTTATGCAACATTCTTGACTATTAAATTTACAACAAATCAAAATATATTATAAGGCAAGATGAAACCTTACAAAAAAGTTAAAAATAATAAAAATGAATTTTTAATTTGATCGAGCCCATCGTGATGAGTCAGACTATGATTGTTTCATCTCAATTGGACCTACTTTTGAATTTTTGTTAAAATAAAGAAAATAAAAATTAAAATTGAAATAGAATAAATTGTAGCAATGTGAAATAAAGATTAGAAAGGAAGAGCGTTCAAGTTTCATTGTAATAAAACAATACCAAAGTAAAAAAAATTAATAAAATGACAAAATTTATATGAGAAAGAAAGCTAAATTTAAAGTTACTAAGTAGATAGTCTTTGGCATCCTTATTTATCAAATTAAACACCCAAAATATCTTAAAAATTGTACTAGAACTATAGGATAATAACATATTTAAAAAATAAAAATGAATATTTAATTGAATTGGGTTTCTGAAGTAAAAAAGTATAAATAATAAAAAATAATTTTAGCATTATATTGAAATATTTTGAATTCGAAATGATATATTTTCAAAACTACATAATTAAGCAAATAATTACTGTTTAAATGTCAAATGCGTGGACAACTAGAGTTTCTTGTATTACAAAAGAAAGACAACATTTTATAAAATGAGATAAATTATATGAGCAATGAGGTAAATAATTATTTTTATTTTTAAATAATAATAATAATATTGATGTTAGGTAAATTTAGGTAATGTAAAATATCTAAGTCAATGCAGTAGAAATGTCACATGAGTGAAGTAGTCGTTGGGAATGACATTGAAATCTAAGGCAAAACTTTGAACAAATGAGATAAATTATGTGAGAAAGTTGCTATCTGAGATACTAAGGAGTTCGAGTGTAACATCCTTGATGTAAAATTAGGTACAAATAAAACAATACGATAAAGTGTGTCAATAAAATAGGAAATAATATTTTTTTATTTAATTTGAATGAGGTCATTAAGATGAGTGCAATGATTTTTGTGTTGTCTTGACCATACCTTGTTTGAAATTAATAAGAACCATGAAAGTGAATATATATTAATGATAAAATAGGATAAGTTGAAAGAATGTAAAGTGACTTAATCAATGTGATGTAAATGATGCATAAGTAGAGAATTAGATTTTTAATAAAAACAAAACAAATTGAAATTAAAGGATTTTAAGAGATGTTATAAATGCTACATAAAAGTTACATTCAAAGATATTGAGATGTTGTTCTTCAACATCCTCTCCCATAAAAAAAGTAAGAATTGAAATGCCACTTAAATCATTTAAAAACTCTAAAAAATATTTAAGAAAATAGAAATGAACATTTAGTTGAGTTGTGCTCATCTTGACTTGTTTAATGTTGTTTGTTTCTTCTTGATTGAATCGCCTTCGAAAAGATTATGAATTACCAATGATATTAAGAAAAGGTAAAATTAAAATAATATTTTGATGTGAAAAAACATATGAAGAAGTCCATATAATATCAAAGTGACTTAAATGTCACATAAGAGAAGATTTAGAGTTGTATAGTAATAAAATCTTTCAAAGTGAAAAATTTGAAAAAATAACATAAATTATATAAGAAAGTATTATTCCAAATTCTATTAGGTTAGAGTGTTACATTATCAGGAATTAAATAAGCATGAATCAAACTATCTCGTAAATTACTCCAATTAGACATTAAAATTTTAAAATATAAAAAGATAATTAAATTTGAAAGAATTCACCATGGCTAGTCCTATAAATTATTTCATCTCCATTGGAACTCATTCGAAATTTTCTAAAGTAAATGTTTATTTCAATAATAAGAAAAATTTTATAAAAGCTAAGATTAGATAAATTAAAGTATTATAATAAGCACAAATTAAATGGACCAAAAGGTTGCATGTGGGGAGAATTGGAGTTTTGCAGTAATACAACAAAATTATGAAACCTATGAGGAAACGAGATTTTATATTGTAAGTTCAATTCCATCGTACTTAGGAGATCAGTGCAGCATCCTCGACTTTAGAATTTGTTAGAAATCTAAAAATAAATATTTAATTAGATAGAGTCGATTTAGGTTTTTCCAAGCATGTTTGTTTTACGTCAATAAGGCCACATTTGAAATTTCTACTAATTATCAAAGTTATCAAGAATAAACATTAATAAATTAGTATTCTTAATATTAAACATATAAATATTAAAGCCAAAATGTCTTAACATGAAGTAATACGATATAGCCAAATCAAAGAAAAATATGGGTCTACCTAAAGAAGATTTAGGGTTTGATGGTAATGTAACCAAATTAAGGAAAAAAATAAAGAAATAATATAAATTGCATAAGAAAGTTCCATTTCAATATATTAAGGAGAAAGAGTTAAGCACCCTTCATTAATAAATGAATTCAAATCAAAATGTCTCATAAAAATATAAAAAACATGAGAAATAAAACATTTTAAAATATGAAGATGATTATTTAATTTGATATAGTTTGTCGTGATGAGTGCATTAATCTCTTTTGGCTTCCATCACACCTTATTTGCAATTTCTACAAATAAAAAAGTTAAATAATTATAAAAAATAATAAACTATTATATAAATACTAAGTAAATATTAATTAAAAATAAAATAAGATAAATTAAGTAAGATAATTCAACTAAAGTAAATTATGTAGAGGTTAAACAAGGGGAAATTACACTTTTATAATAATTTAAAAACCATACGAAAATATTTTTAAAAATTATGATAAATTTTAAAAAAACTTTATTTCTAATGTACAAAGTTAAATTTTTGCAATATCCAAAATCATTAAAATAAGTTACAAAAAACACATCTTATAAAGCACATCAAAGCCCAAGAAAATAAAATGTTTAAATATATTCAATTGAATATTTAATTTGATAGGGCTCCCCAAATTGAAAGAAACTACATTTATTTTATCTCTAATGGATTTCATTTTGAATTATTAATTAAATAAGGATAAATAATAAAAAATAACTTTTTAAAATGAAGTAATCATAAATTAAACCCGAAAAGAGGGAAATTAAAGTAATGTAATCAAACAAAATTACAGTGATGTAAAGCTCTTAAGTGAGCAAATTTAGTGTTACATGGTAATATAAGAATATTTAAGTTTTAAATTTCAGGAAATACGATAAATTATAAGGGAAAGTTGCATTCTAAAACATTAAAAATATAAACCTAACATCCTCGATCCTCAAATCAAGTCCAACCCCCAAAATAAAATATTTAATAATATAAAAATGAAGACTTAATTGGATTGATCTACTTGAGACAAGCCTAATGAAATTTGTTTCATATCTATCACACCTCATTTAAAATTACCATGAAAAAGCAAAGAAAATAAGTAAAACATAATAAAATATTATTTTATATTATTTAAATATACAAATAATCAAATATGAAATTAGTTGAATGAAAGTAATATAGCCAAATCAATGTTATAAAAAGGTCATACTAATGAGGAATTATAGCTTCATACTAATGTATGCAAATTTAAGGGAAACATTTGAGCAAATGGGATAAATTATAAAGGAAAGTTTGATTCCATGATATTGAAGAGATCAAGTGTAAGTTCTATTATTGTATAAATTGAACCAAATTAAAATGCCACATGAAGTATGTTAAAATTCTTGAAAATAAATTATTTGAAATAAAAAAATGATCATTTAATTAGATTGAGGTAGTCGAGATTATTGGAATAACATTTGTTTTATTTTAATTTATCATCATTCGAAATCAATGAGAATTAAAAATTAAAAATAATAAAAAAATAATAATATATTTTTTAATATTAAGATAATATTTGTTCAAGATGAAATCAGATAAATTCTAACAATTTAATATTAGCATATCAAAGCATTGTGAGGGACGTACAATATGACAATTATTATTTCATGGTAACATAACGAAATTAATGCAAAAAATTGGAAGAATTGTATTAAGCTTGACAAAAAATTAAATTCTTTGATACGAAGAAGTATGAGTGTATCATCCTCAACTACAAAATAAAGCATGAGTTGAAATGTTATGTAAAGCTTTCCAGAACTCTAAAAATAAAAAATATTTAAAAATCTAAAGATAAACAGTTAACTGTATTGTGCCCATTGAGACTATTTCAATTATATGAGTCATGTCTTGATTGGACCTTGTTAAAAATTATTGTGACTTATGTTAGGAAAAGAATTAATATTAAGAAAGCATATATTAAAGCAGAGAAGTAATTATTTGAAGTAATATAATAAGATTAATTGAATTAAAGGACATAAGATAACAAATTTGGACTTACATAGAAATATTAAAAAATTAAATACAAAAAATCTAATGAAACAAAAAATTTTATGGCAAAGCTACATTCCACCTAAGTGAGATTGTAATATTCTTGATCATAAAATCTAGTATAGAGTAAAATATCTCATACACTATGTCAAACCTTTATATTCAAACATTTAAAAATACCAAAAAAATTTTTAATTTGTTTGAACTACACAGGAGAGCCAAATGATATCATTTCATCTCATCTATCTTCATTTGAAAACTATAATAATAAATAAAGTCACAATCATAAATATCAATAATACTTTTTCAATATTATGAAAATTATATTAAAAACCAAGTTAGATCAATTGAAGCAATATAATAAAATTCTATTAATATAGAACATTTTGAGTTTCATTGTAATATAACAAAACCAAAAACAAAGTGTTTAAAAAACATCATAAATTAAATAAGAAATTTTTAGTCAAAGGTACTCAAGAGATACTGTTTAATATCCTTGACCACTAATTCATGGACAAATTAAAATATCTTATGAAGCATGCAAAAAAATTAAAAAAATAAAATATTTAAAAATATGAAGTCGAATATATTTAATTTTATTGAGCTTGTTGAGACTAGTGCAATGCATTTTTTTTGATCCACCAGACATTGCTTTTAATTTCCAAAAATTACAAAAGTAACTCAGTGTAAAAAATTTATTATTTTAAAATAAATTCAGTATATACTAAAGCTAAATTAGGATAAATTGAATCGATGTATTATAACCAAATTATTGTATTAAAAAGTGCAAATGAATCTACAATAAGAGATTCATAGTTGTCTAACTAAATCTAGGTGAAATATTTGAAAAACACAAATAAATTATATAGTAAAATTTATTTCCATGATACTATGGAGATGATGCATAGCATCATAATTCCACAAATTATTTTCAAATCAAAATGTCTCATAAAAAGGGTAAAAAAATTAAAAATAAAATTTTTAAAATATAAAAATCTATTTAATTCTTAAGCTCCTTCAGATGAGTCCAGCTATGTTTATTTTGTCACCATCATATCTCATTTGAAATTACTACAATTTGTCGATATTAATAAGCTTAAATAAACAAATAATTATTTTTTAAAAATAAAGGATTGCATATATTATGGCTAAAATAAGATAAATTTGAGTTGTTTAATTGCACAAAATCATTGGAATATAAAGGTCACACAATAGTAGATTTAGAGTTACCTTATAAAGTGAGCAAAAAACCTAAAAAATAAAATATTTAATAATATGCAAACCAACATTTGATTTGATAGAGTTGCTTAGGATGAGCCTAACAAAGTTGGTTTTGTCTCAATGTACCTCCTTTGAAATTAATAAAAATTATAAAGGTATACAAACTTAAAAAATAATAAATTATTATTTTTATATGAGATAAATTGTAGCAAGGTAATATAACCAAGTCAGTATCAAGGTCAAATGAGTATAGAATTATAGTTTCAATGTATCATTTCTAATCTATAAGAAACATTTAAACAAATAAGATGGATATATAGGAAGGTTGGATCTTTTCCAACAAAAGAGATTGAGTCTAACACCTTTTATCATTGAATGAGGTATCAATTAAACTTTCACAAAAAAATTCTAGAATAATAAAGAATAAAATATTTAAAATAATAAAAATAAGAATTTGTAATGTAAAATAGAATATTAAAAATAAAATATTATTTTATATTAACTAAACATATATTAAGATTAAAAATAAAATAAATTGAGGCAATGTAACCTAACCAAAATAACGCAATCTAAATATCTCATGCGAGGGGAATTAGAGCTTCACAATAACATAACAAATGCAATGGGGGATATTTAAGGAAATGTTATAGATTATGAATCATATTTGTGTTCAATTATTTTAGAAAGTTAAAGTGCAACATCCTCAATCATAAAATATAGTTTGAGTTGAAATTCCATGTAAAGTTTTCCAAAACTCAAGAAAATTAAAAAAATTAAAACCCTAAAATTGAACTTTTAATTCACTTGTGCTAGTTGAGACTTGTTCAACAAAATTTATAACCTTGATTAGTCCTCCATGAAAATTAGTTAGAATTGCCAAACTACTTATGAAAAATTAGAAATAAAATATTGTTATAATACTAAAAATATATACATTAAAGTTGATAAAGCATAAATTGAAGTAATGTAATACAATAAAGCTGATGCAATTTACAGGACACATGAGAGGCCTTATAGTTACTTTATATTATAACTAATTCAATGATAAAAATTTGAACAAATGAATTAAATAATAATAAAAAAAATTATGCCAAAATAGTAATGAGATAAAGTGTGGCATCCACAATCATTAAATTATGCAGGAATCAAAATGACTCGTATAGGGAAACAAATTAATCATCATGTAACCTGTGAGTTAATAGGCATTATAAAGCATGAAAAAATAATTGTAAGTAAAATATTTTAAAAAATCAAAACAAATATTTATTTTATGAGCTTTTTGGGGCTAGTCTAATCACATTTTTTCCAATCTATCAGACCACATTTAGAATTTCTTTAAATTACAAAATTAAATAAGTACAAATAATAGCAAATTATTAATTTAATATTAAAAATATATTTATTAAAGTTGAAATTTTTTAAATTGAAGCAATGTAATACAACAAAATCAAGGTAATGAAAAGGTCAAATGATTGTCAAATTTGTGTTTCAAAGCAATCTAACAAAATTAAGGTAAAATATTTAAAATAATGAGATTTATTGTGTATGGAAATTTATTTCGAAGATACTATGGAGGTCGTGTTTAGCATTCTTTATTGCTAAATTAGATAGGATAAAAATATGTCTTAAAGTATGCTAAAACTCCAAAATAATATATATAATATAAAGAAATTTTTTTGCTCCTCATCTAGACCTAATTTCGAGTTTTAATTTGTTAGCAAAGTAAAGGCGAATGCATAACAATAAATCATTATTTCGAGATTAAGTAAGTACATATTAAAGTTAATATAAGATAAATTGACTCAATATAATGTTAACAAATTAAATACATGCATTGGTTACACGAATTGAGAATGAGAGTTTCATCGTAATATAAGAAAATCAAAGAAAAAAATTAAAAAAATGAGATAAAATGGGTGAGAGAGTTAATATATAGGATAATAAACATATTGTATGTAATACCCTCCTTCTCTAAATTAGTTATGAAAAAAGTGCCTCATAGAACTTGCTAACAATTTCTAGAGGTACTTTAGATAACTCCGATTACATTTGATTTTCTAGATCACACCATGTTTGGAATTGATATAAATTAAAAATATAAAAAACAAAAAAAAATGCAAAATTATAATTTTAATAATCGTTTGATATATTTTAAAGCTAAAATGAGGTAATTTGAAAAATGCAATCTATCCAATCAAACTGAAATGGTTAGAGGAGAATTAGAGGTCATACTACAATAACAAAAGAAAAAATTTAAAGAAATTCGATATTTTATTTATCAATTTACATCCAAAGATACAATTTCATCGATCCTAAAATCCTTGATTATAAAATTATGTACAAATATAAATTACTTGTAAGTTAAATTATGATAGAAATATAATTAATTTGATGAAGTTTATCAAGATTAGTCATACAATGTTAATTTAGTATAGATAGGACCTCATTTAGAATTATTATAAATTTCCAATTAAGTAAGAATAAATAAGAATAACTTTTGATTTTAATACTAATTGAATATATCTTAATGATAAATATTAAAACTCAACGTAATGTAATATAACCAAACAAAAGCAACTAAGTGTCTCACAAGAAGATATTTAAAGGTACATATCAGTATAATAAAATTAAGCACTAATTTAATTCAATGAGTTTAATTATTTGCAAAATTAAGTTTCTAACAAACTAAGTAGATTATGTGTAACCTCGTCGATCAGCAAAATAAATACTAATTGAAATGAGTCATAAACTGAGCAAATACTTTAAAAAATGTTTATTAATATTAAAATTAATATTTAATTAAATAGAACTTATTAAGGTGAGTCCAACTTTGAGAAGAGTCCAATGTCTCATTAAGAACAGCACTGAAGAGTAAGACATCATTTAGAGTTACAATGAACTGAAAAAAATTCAAAAGTAGAAAATAAAAAATTATTCATTTAGACTTAAATAGATATATAATAAAGCAAAAATAGATGTTTTGAAGTAACATAATAGAACCAAGTAAAATCAAAAGTTTTAAAGAAATCGGTTAAGTTATATGAAGAAATTATATTTAATGATATTATGGAGATTGAGTGCAATATCATCAATCATTTAATAATGAAGAAATTAAAATGACATGTGAAGAAGGCTAAAACCTTAAGAATAAATTATCTAAAAATTAAAAAAAAAATTACTTGGATAGAGCTTTTTGAATCGATTCAAAAGATATTTCTTCAATCTTAGTCATTTTAAGTTTGGAATCACTATTAATTATAGAAATAAATAAGCATAAAAAGTTATAAATTATTATTTTGATAATAAGTATATAATAATGATAAAAAGTGATAGTTAAATTTATGTAATATAACCAATCAAAGCATTGAAAAAGTCAAATGAGAGTAGATTTCGTGTTATGTAGTAATATAACAAAATAAAAAATTGAAGAAACAAGAAAATGTTTAAAGAAAGGTTACATTCGAAGACTCTAAGGATGATGTGTATAAAATACTTAAAAATGTAGAAAGGAATTTTTAACTTTATAAAACTTATCTAAATGAATCTAGTGGCTTTTGTTTCACATTGATCATTCCATGATTGTAATTACTACAAATTAGAAAATAAATAAGAATAACTTTAACTTATCTTTTTAATATTTTTGAAATATAATTTAAAACAAAAATAAGATATATTCAAGCAATGTTGTCTAAATAAATTAATGCATTGTAAATGTTAAAAAAAGAGATTTAGAGTTATGCTGTGATATGAGTAAATCAAAGATAAACTTTTGAGAAATAAGATAAATTATACAATAATTTTATATTTGAAGATACTAGTGAAATCAAGTATAAGTTTCTCTAGTGTGAAATAAGGCAGAAATAAAAAAAGCTTGAAAAAAGTTCCAAAGCCATATAAAATTAAACATTTAAAAATATATTAAATATTATTTGCTTCGATAAAAATCCTCAAGAAGAGTTAAGAGACATTTGGTTTGTGTTTATTAGACATCATTTAAAATTACTACAAATTACAAAAGCACATGAAAAAAATAATTATTTAAATATGAAGTAAATATAAATGAAAGCTAAAATTGGTGGAACTAAACAAGTATAATAAAATGAAACATAAGTAATGTAAAGGTTACATAGGTGAAGAGTTTGTCTTTGTATCAATATAACCAAAAAAAAAATTAAAAGAAATGACATAAATTATTCGGGATATTTTTTCAAAAAACATTGAAGATCACATCTGATGTTCTTAATTATCAAAATTAGTTATGAATCAAAAAATCTCTCAAAAAAAGCAAAAACTCATAAAATAAAAAGATTAAAATCAAAAAATGAATATTATATGTGATAGAACTTGTTCCAGGAGTCCAAAACTTTTGTTTCATCTTCATAGAACATTGTTTTAAATTACCATAAATCGCAAAAGTAAAATAAGATTAATTAACCACAAAATATTTTTTTAATTTGAAGAAAATATATTTTAAACATAAAATTAGATAAATTGAAGAAATATATTTTAATGAAATCAAAGGATTATAAATATCAAAAAAGTGGACGTTGAAAGTCACACAGACATAAAATCGTACCAATAAATTTCAAAATATGAGATAAATTGTATCAATTAAACAATCAATTATGAATAAAAAAATCTCATTAAATGATCTCAAAATCCAAGAAAAATTATTTTAAAATACAAATTTTTAATCCTAAATTGTTTTGAGCTCATCGAGATGTTTACAATGATATTTTTTTCTTGTTAATTAGTTCTCCTTCAAAATTACTGTTAATTATTAAATTGAATGAGGATAAATAATAATAAATTATAATTTAATATTAACTAAATAAATGGTAGAGATAAAAGGAGATGAATTAAAAAATATAATATAAACAAAACTAAAGGATGAAACATCGTAGACTAAGAAATTTTGAGTTTCACAATTAGATACGAATTAAAAACTAGAAATTTGACGAGTGGACATAAATTGTATGGAAAAGTTGCATTCCGAGACACTAAGAAGATTAAGTGAGACATTCTTGATAGTCAAATCAAGTATGAATCTAATTATCTCAAAATGTATGCCAAAACCATGGAAAATAAAATATTAAAAAAATACAAACTAGCATTTAATTGGGTATAACATATTGAAATGTGTCCATTATGTTTATTTTGCACCCCACTTAGAAATATTATGAAATACCAAATGAAATAATCATAAATGATAAAAAAATATTATTTTGATAATAAGTAAATGTATACTCAAGTTCATTTGAAATAAATTGAAACAAAATAATCAAATAAAATAAAGGTGATGTAAACGTTACAAGAGTGATGATTTAGAATTTTAAGGCAATATGACCAAATCGAAGAAAATTATTTTGAGAATGAGATAACTTGTACGAGAAAGTTAAATTCCAAGTTACTATAAAGAATGAGCAAAACATCATCAATTGACAAATCAAAGCAATGCCAAAATCATGAGAGAGCAGAACTAAAGTATGACAGTAATATAACCAAATCGATGGAAACACTTGATTAAATGAGATAAATTTTACTAGAAAGTTGCACTTCAAGTTTTGAAGGAGATCAAGAGTAACAATCTTAAATATTCAAAATGATATTAATCATATATCCTTTAAAACATGATAAAATCTTAGAAAGAATATGTAAAAATTCAAAAAATATTTAATTACATAGAATTCACTAAGAGGAGTCCAACGATAATCTATTTTTTTCAAGCTGATATCATTTGGAATTATTATAAATTATGAAACTTTTTAGGTATAAATAATAAATTTAGAAAATGTAATATAAATAGATCAAAACTTTGTAATAGTACATTGAGGTCATATTTAGAGTTATAAAATAAGATAAAATGCATGTAAAAATTGCATTTTAAGATACAAGAAAGTTTAAGTATAACATTTTTAATCATTATATCAAATGTGAAACAAATTATGTTGTCAGCCAAGCAATTAAAAAATAAACATTTTATTAAAAAATACTAAAAAAGGAATATTTAATTAGATAAACCCATTGACATGAGTCAAATAATATTTGATTCATCTTGATCAAATCTTATTAGGATTTATTAAAATTTACCAAAATAAATAAGCTTAAACAAGAATAAATTATTATCTTAATGTTAAGTAAATCAATCATAAAGTAGAAATTGGACCAATTTAAGAAATGTAATATAACTAAATCAAAGTGATGCATAGGTCACACGAGAGAAGATTTAAATTTATCTAATAATATAACCAACTCAAAGCTAAACATCTCAAGAAGTGAGATAGACTATACAAAAAAGTTGCATTTCTAGATATTGAATGGATTACTTATAACAGTTTTAATATTGAACTAGGTAAAATTTGAAATATCATATAAAACCTACAAAAATATAAAAATATATAATATTTTGAAATATAAAAATAAATACATAATTTGGTAGAGCTTGTTGGGAAAACTACAACGATGTTTTATTCGTCTTGACTCATACCCGTTAAAAATTATTTTGAGTTATTAAATTAAATAAAAATAAATAAAATAAAATTAATTTTAATATTAAGAAAATATATGTTAAAAATGAAATAAGATAAACTAAAAAAATATAATAAAATCAAAGATATGTAGTGGTCACATAGATGTAGAATTAGAGTTTCATAGTAATATAACAAAATTAAAGTGAAGAATTTCATAAAGTTAGGCAATTTGTGAGTGAAAGGTGTATTCCTAATACTAAAGAGATCAAATATACCATCCTTGATCACAAAATTATAAACAAATAAAAATACCTTATATGTATACCAAAATACTATAAAAAAATAATTTTGAAATATAGAAAATATATATTTCATTTTATTCAACCATTTAGGAAAAGTCCAATAATATTTATTTCTTCTCCACCAAACCTAGTTTTGAATTTCTATTAATTGCCTTAATAAACAAACATAAATAACAATAAAATATTATTTTGTGTTTAAGAAAATATATAATAAAGTTGAAATGAAATAAATTGAAGAAGTGTACTGAAAGAAAATAGAAGCAATGTAATGGTCAAATTATAGATGAGAAAATTATTATTTTTAACAAATATAATAAATTAAAATTGTTAATATTCATCTTGTATTTAATTACTTCTCTAAATATTTTTGTTTATCATAACGTCTCTCATTTTCTTCTCTCTCTTGTAATCATGCTTTTATTTGCCTTTTCATTTTATATCTCCACATATTCTTAGCCTCATTCATCATCATCTATCCTTCTCTATTTTCTTTTTATCTCCTTTTCTCTCTTCTTTTTCCCATTTAATAATTGGTCTCTCATATCTCTTTATTATTATTTTTCTTTCCATCTTAAAAAATAGTTATCCCTATCTCTATTATCTCTATTTTACCACCATTAATTCATAATATTTAAGAAATATCTCATTTTAAATTATTTAATATACAAATTTTTAAATAAATAAAATTTTATTATTTATATTGACTATATTATTCAAGTTTTTATTTATAAGAACGAAAAAATAATTGAAAAAATCTTATTTATTAACGTTTATTCTACCAAATAATAGTTAATGCAATTGTTATTAAGATTAATAAATACAATATTTATGTTTGAATAATAATAGTCCATGTAATTATTATCAAGATTATATAAAAAATAATTTATTTTAGAATATATTATAACACATATAGCAAGCATAAAGTTTTGTGAAAGTATATATGATTGATAACTTAAAAAAGTTTAGAAAGCGGTTCATTATCATCAAGGTAAAAAATACAATAATTTTCTTGTCATTTCCATGCATGTGCTACCATACCAACATTATTTCACTAGATCTCATTAGAGCTCAAAAGTTAGGTATCCTTCGGTATGATTAGTATATGAGTTACTTCTTAAGAAATCCTTGGGATGGACAAATATTTTCATGGAATTTAGTTTTCTAATACATGATGGTTAATTTTCCTAATATGTAAACTTAAAAAATAAAATTCTTATAAGTGATAGTTTATGACTTTTATTTTAGTAATTAATTTTTAATAATAAATTTAATGTTATTATTAATTTCATATAATAATTAATTTTAGGAATGACATAATATAAAAAAATAAAAAAATTAGTCGTAGTTTAATAATTAGTAAAATAGCTTATATCAATTATAATTAATAAGAACTAATAAATGTCTATAATAACATTTATATAACGTGTAAAAAAGTTTTTAAATATGCTAAAATTATATTGTAGAAAGTTAGAAATCTAATTTTAATATAAAATATCACAAATTCAAAATTATATCATTAATATTAAATATTATTTATATTTGTTATTTATATTCATCATATAAATATCATAAATTAAAATGATTTTATTATTTATTATTTAATATTTTTTAATTTAAATTATTAAGAAAATAATATTATTTTAATAAATATTACATTTAAAAAAGATTTAAATTTAATTATTAAGATTTTTTTTATTTAATTATTTTTTTTAATTTTTTCTCTTATCTAAATATCTCTCATATTTTCTCACTTTTTTCTTGCATATTATCATTCAATATTTGTTTCATCCTTTTGTATCTTCTTATATTCTTCTTATCCTCTCTCTCCAATATATCTTTCTCTACTTTTTATCTATCTTTTCTCTCCCTTTAACTTATTTATTTGTTCTATTTTTCTCTCCTATGTTTTCACTTTTTTCTCTTCATTAAAGCTTTTCTTATCTCCCTCCATTACAATTATCTTCTCTATCTTGCTCTTATCAATCGTATAATTTTCTATCCCTTACAATATAGTTACCTTCATCTCCATTATCTCTTTCTTTAGCCCATCAATTAATAATATATAAGAAATCTCTCATATTACGTAGTTTGATATATAATATTTATGATAAATATTTATCATTTTATTTGTAAAAGTTATGTAATTTAATTTTTTATTTATAATACTTATATCATTATAAAAGAAAATTTTATATATTAATATCTATGTTATAAAAAATAATAGTTTATTGAATGTTTTTAATGTTATATGATTAAAATATTTATATTATAACATATTATGATATAAATAATAAATGTATTTTTTAAAATTATATGTTGATGTGAAAATGAATTTGCAAATCCCATAAAAGGGGTTGAATTATGATTCAAAATAATCTTATCTTAATTTTTTATTGTATTTATTTTTCAAAAATTTTTATGAAAATTATTTAATGTTTATAAAAAATAAATATATATATTAATTTATAATTTTTATAATCAAAATAAAAGTTGAAATTATACACAAAAAATTATAAGTAGTTTGGTGGGAAATTGATCCTACATCTATAGCAACCAAGGTTAGGAAAGCTGTACTAGTAAAAAAAATTACAACTTGTGGTTTTTTTCTTATGGCTCACATCCAACCTACTAGCTTTGTGGGCTTAATTATAACCCAGCCTTTTATGAGATGCACCCTAACTCAATTTTTTTATGATGAAAATGAACTCAGGCTTTTGCAAGTGCCATAACTCCAAGCCTTAAAGAAAAACAAAATATAATATGAAATAAAATTTTGGTAAAAATTTAAATTAATTATTAGGTTTGTTGGTTAGTGTAAAAAGACACAAAGAGTAAAAAATTTTGAGCATAATTGAAAAAATAAAGGCTTAGAATAATTAAGCTTAGTTGGAACAATTTTGAATTTCAAGTAGTCATAAGCCGAAAACATTACCAAAGAAAATTTAAGTTGTATAATATGATGCAGTCATTTCATTCATAATAGTAACATATTTATAGAAATGATTTTGTCCAAGCATTAAGTGAAAGGTTGTTACAAAAGTAGCTTCCAAATTGGTTAATTATATATTATAATATTCTTAATCAGCTTGACGTAATTATAACATACAAGTTTATTCAATTTTGCCAAACCCATTTCTAAATTTTGTTTGAATGTTGCCCAGTTCAATGCAATGCCCTACGCCAACCAATCTAGGAACTCAATGCAAACTAGAATGGGTCTACCCAATCTTATTCTTACTATTTTTCTTAACCCTGATTCTCAAGTTTTTAAACTTGACTTTAGATCTTTCCATTTTGGCACAGCTTTGAATTTGGCATAAAATTATATTATTTAATTAACTATAAATATTTTATTTAAATAATTTTTTTGATGTAATCAAGATTTAACAATCAACGTTATATAGAATTTGGTAAAATATAAAAGTATGATTTAACGAAGAAAAAATAATTCAAAAGTGATCTTATTTATTTACTAAATGAAAGAAATGATCAAGTAATTTCGATTCCTACATATGATTATAAGTTGAAATGAAAATATAGTCCTTCAAAATAAATAAGCTAATATTCAATTTTCTATTAAAATAAAATCTCTTCAAAGCTAATATGTATGTCCTCAAACCTTGAAATTTGTTGAACACTCAAAGGTGCTTTGAATATAACTAGTTCACCATGACCAAAGTGCATAGCTTGTTCTTTAAAAGTAAAACTATTTCATACTAAATAAGCCCATTAGAATAAATAGCTAAATCATTATGGCTTTAAAGTTCAACCACAAAGGTCACCCAACACATATGCTTGATAATTTAGTAAATTTAGAATTGGTTTATTACCTTGAGGACAAAATTCACACAACAATGATTTTTTATGCTTTGTAAACATGTACAACCACACCAGCATTATAGCATTAGATCTTATTACATCTCTAAAGTTAAGCATGCATGTGTGAGAGTAGTATTATGATTGGCAAATAGGTTAGAAGTCCTCATGTTTCACATATTATCTTACACTAATTCTCTTTCTAATCAATAAGGATTGATTCTAATAAAATGTTAATATTAAAAACTTTAATTATTATATATGACAATTTATAAATGTAATTTTAAAAGGTAATTATTAATAATCACTATGGACTTATGTTATAAATTTTATTTAATAATAAATATGGTACATCATATGATATATTAAAATAATAAATTTAATTTACTTTAATATTTAGTAAAATAACTTATCTCAATTTTGACAAATTAGTGTTAATTAGTGTTTATAGTTGTATATATAAGTTATTTCTAAGATTTTTGAAATTCTTAAAACCTATATTATAAGATATTAAAGATCTACAATTATATCATTATTTTTAAATATTATTTATATTTATTATATCAATCATCTCTTACAAAGAAAATAAACTAGAATATTTATATTATTTATTATTTTATAAACCATTTAATTTCAAGTATGAATAAGATAATGTAACATTAATAATGAAAAAATGTTTAACAAATTGTAATATTCTAAAATAATAACAAACTTAAATTTTTATATTTTATTATTATTAAATATAATATATGACTAATTTTTTAATTTTTAATAAATATTATAATTTTCATTTTAAATTTCTTACTTTGTGGTTTTTATCTCAATATCTCTTATATTCTCTCACTTCTCTCTCTTATCATGAATATTTTATTTGTCTATTTATCTAGTATTTTCTTGTATTTTTCTTGGCCTCTCCCTCCTCATCCTTCTCTTTTTTTATTTATCATTCCTTTTCACTTATTTATTTATTATTTTTATCTCCTTTATGTTCTCTCCCTTCTTTTTTTATTAAAGAGACTTTCATTTCTCTTTTGTAATATTTTTCTCTATTTTCCTCTTATCAATCCATGACTTTTTTTCTCTTTTATGAAATAGTTGGTATCATCTGTATTATTTCTTTTTCATCACATTAATTAAAAATATGTAAGAAACATCTCATGTTGTATAATTTAACATATAATATTTACAATAAATGCATATTTTATTATTCATATTTATCATGTAATTTAACTTTTCATTTATAAGAATAAAAACAAAACAAAAAAATGTTATGTATTAATGTGTTTGTTATTAAAACTAATAGTTTAATTAATCATTTTTAATAATTTTATATAAAAAATATTAAAATTAGAAAATACTATGACATATAGAAAGAATAAATTTTTTGAAGTGCATATGGCATATAAAATTGTTCCTTCTTACTATATTTATCATAAATAGTGTACATTAACTTATTTAGCATGAGGGATTTATTTAATATTTTTGAATTAATGGTCCAAAAAATTGATAATGGTGATTGAGAAAAATAATTTAGAAGAGAGACAGAGAGAATATTTAATCGTTCCTCATTACTATTTTCAATTCTATTAATTTATAGTTATAATAGCATATAAATGTTATATATAGAATTTTTTACATATAGTAATATAAAATTATAGAATATAAGAAATCTAAAATGATATCACTAATATTAAATTCTAGTTCTAATTGTTATATATATTACACCATATAAAGTTAATATACTAGAGTAATTATATTATTTATTATTTAATAAACATTTTTAATTATAAGTTTGAATTAAAAGTAATTAAATTAGTAACCATTAACGATAATAAACATGACACCTCAAAAGTTATAATAAAATAATAACATTAATACTATTTAATAATAAGTAAAATAACTTATATCAATTATAATAGTTTAGAATTAATTGATATTTATAATTGTATAAATATACTTTGTGTAGAATTTATTAAATATAGTAATATTATATTTTAAAAAAATAGATATTTAAAATTAATTGATCAATGTTAAATAGTATTTATATTTCTCATCCAAAGCACATCATATATAGATTATATATTAGAATAATTATATTATTTATTATTTAAAAATATTATTCAATTATAAGTATCAATAATTTTAATTATTATAATATTCTAAAATAATAATAATCTTTTAATATTTTTTATATTTTATTATTGTTAAATATTATACATCATTAACTTTTACATTTAATAACTTAATTTTAATAATTTGAATTTTATTTAATTATTTCGCTAATATTTTTTTCTCTTTATCAAAGTATTTCATATTATCTCACTTCATTCTCCCTTACATTATTATTCTTTTATTTTTATCATTATTCTTTATCTTATAGTATTCTTCTTAGCTTTTTCTCACCTATTGACTAATTATCTCCTTCTCCATTGCTCCCTTTATAGCTCATTAATTAATAATAATTAATAATCACTCATGTTAAATACTTTAACGAATAACATTTATGATAAATATATATTTTATTTTTTATTTTATATCTAATTAAATTTTTTATTTATAAGTATACAAGAAAAAAATATTATATATTGATATCTATATTATCAAAACTAATAGTATATATAATTTTTTTAATAATTTTATTTTTATTAAAATATTGAAATTAGAATATATCATTGTACATATAATATTAAAAAATTTCTTAATAGTACATATACTTCATAATTTAGAAAACTTGAGAAATAATTCATTATTTTTAAGAAAATAATTACACAACTATTATTTTTTTTGTATGCATGCATAGCAACACTAGCATTATAGCATTCAATCTCATTAGAACTCTAAAGTTAGTTAAGCTAGATTGGGTTATAGTCATTTTAGGATGGATAACTTGTTAAGAAGTCATGGCTTGCACATTGTTTCTTATAAAATTTCTTCTCTAAAAAAATAGTAATTTATTTTTAATAATTATTTATATTTTAAAAAATAAATTATTACAGATAATAATTTATAATTACAATTTTAATAATTAATTATTAATGATAATTTTATAACATTATTGTAAATTTTATTTAATGACAAATGTGTTATATCATAAGATATATTAAAATAATAACTTTAATAAAGTTTAATATTTAGAAAAATAATTTAATTGAATAAATATTAATTATGGTTAATTTAAATTCATAATATATATATATATATATATGTTATGTATAAACTTTTTAAATCTTTTAAAATGATATTACAATGTATTAGAAATAAAAATAATAAAATTAATATTAAATATTATTTATGTTTATTGTATATATTATGTCATATAAAGGTAATATATTATAATAATTTTATTATTTTATTAATTATTTTTATATGTATGAATAAAAAAGAAAATTTTATAACAAAAAAGTTTTTAAATATTTATGATAATTTCTAATAATAATAAAAAAAAAGAAATTTTTTAATATTTTGTTATTATAACATATTATACATGATCAAATTATTATATTAAATAAATATAATAAACATAATAATTAATAAATTTTATTTTATTTTAATGTTTATTTAACTTTTGTTTCTTTATCTCAATCTCTCATATGCTTAACTTTCTATTTCTAATGGCAACTAGTCTTATAATATTAGTTTGGTTGTACAAGCATATAAAAGAAAAATAATAGTTGTTATATGATTATTGTCTTGAAGATAATGAACAATTCCAAAAATATTTTAAGTTAACAAACATAAACATTTAAAAAATTTTATGCTTATTATATATGTCATCGTATATTTTACGAGCAATATTTAATTTAAAATAAATTAATATAAAATTAACTAAATTATTTTTTATGAAGACATTAACATATAAGATTTTAACCATTACATTATCGTTATTATAAATATAAAATTATATTATGTAATAAGTAAAAATAATAAAATATTTATTTATCATAAATAGTACTTATTAAATTTTGTAATATGAGAGATTTCTTAAATATTATTAATTTATAGGCTTAAAAAATTATAATAGAGTTAAAGGTAACTATTCTATGAGAGAGAAGGAAAGTCATAGATTGAAAGAGCAAAATAGAGAGAAACATATTAATAAATAAAATATAAAAGATATAAAAAAAATAAACAAGTTAGTGAAAGAGAGAAAAATTAGAAAATAACAAAGTATAAAAGAGCCTTGGAGGTAAAAGGAATATAAGGATATAGTGAATAAAGAGAGTGAGAAAATGTAAATGATATTGAGTTAAAAAGAAAAAAATTAAGATAAATAATAAAAAAATGTTAAATCATACTAATTAAACTAATAATATTTATTAGGTATAACAAGATAATCATATATAATATTTTATATTAATAAAAACCAAAAATAATTAAGGTTTGTTTTGATTTTTTAAAATTTTAAAAATTTAATGACTTTTTATTATTAATATTTTTTTCTTTTCTTTTATCATTAAAATTAAAAAAGTTAATAAAATAATAAATAATATAATTATGGTAGTATAGTCTCTTTTTATGTTACAATATAGATAATAAATATAAATAATACTTAATATTAATTATATTACTTTAAATTTCTAATAATTTATAACACGATTTTATTATATTTAAAATTTTTTATTGCATATTATATATAAAATTATGATTATAAATTAATTATAATTTTTCATAATTGATGTAAGTTATTTTGTATAGTATTATACTATATTAAAATTATTATTTATTATATCATGCCATGTAAGATATATATTATTAAATAAAATTTTCCATAATGTCATAATGTCATTACTAACAATTAATTACCAAAAAGCTTATTATAAATAATAATTTATCTTTTTTACATTAATATGTCTTCTAAATTAATTATGACTGATTAGAAAAGGAAATTCTAAGAAACTATGTGTGCAACACTAGGTCTTCTCAAAGGATCATCAATCCCGACACTATTCTATCTCTAGCGTGCTTAATTCTGGAGTTTTAATGATATGTTATGATATAATTTTTGTGTAGTAAAAGATGCATAAATAATCATAATTATGTGATTATTTTCATAAAAATAATTAACTATTTCTAAAATTTTATAAATTATAAAAATATGTATTTTTAAAAACATCTACTCTTATTATATATATGTCATAATATATTATAATGTTCGTATTATATTTATATAAAATAAAAAACACATTATAAAACTATTATTTTTTAAAATATAAATATTAATATAAAAATTTTTTCCATTATAGTATCATTCTCGTAATAAAAAAATTAAATTACATGTGAAATATAAATGATAAAATATATATTTACCATAAATCGTATTAATTAAACTATAAAATATTAGAGGTTCCTTAAATGTTATTATTTGCTAGGTTAAAATAAAGATAATGGAGATAAAGGTAATTATTTGATAAGAGAACAAAGTAGTCTCAGATTAATAAGAGAGAAATAAAGAAAACAATTAATGGAAAGAGGTCAGAGATGATATAATAAAAAGAAACAAATAAGAAAGGACATAAATGAGATAAAGAGAATAAATTAATTGGTAAAAGATAGAAAAATAAGAAAGTATAGAGGCATATAGAAGAGAGAGATGATAAAAAGAATATGAAGAGATGGAAAATTTATTAACAAAAAAATAATAATAGGAGAGAGAATGTTGTAAGATAATGTGAGAGACATTAGGATAAAAAGAGAAAAGTGAGAAAAATATTTAAAAAATGTGTAATTTTAAAATTAAAACATTTAATATTTATAAAATATAAAAGATATTGGACATTTATTATTATTTTTAGATTTTTAAAAATATTTAAAGAATTTTTTGACTATTAATTTAAATTTTTTATTCAATCATAAAATTGAAAATGATTAATTAGATAATAAATAATGTAATTATTTTAATGAATTCTTTTTAATTAAATAATATAGTTAAAAAATATAAATAATATTGATCATTAATTATATATTTCATGTTTCTCATATCAATAATATAATATTATTATATTTAAAAAATTCTATTCACAACATATATATTTTACTTTAAACATAACTTAGCTCTAATTTATTACCATTGGTATAGGTTATTTTACTTAATGTTAAACTATGCATAGGTTGTTTTTTTATTTTTTCACACAGTGTGTCATATTTACTATTAAATAAAATTAACAATAATATTATAAAGTTAATAATAATTATTTACTAAATTGGTAATTATAAATTTTTATTTATAATAACATAATTTTTTAACATTAATAAGTTATTAAAATCAATCATCCTTCATTAGAAAAAGAAATTCTATGAAAACAAAGGTAGAACATGATGACATCAAAAGAAGACACCCAACCCAACACTAAAATCACCCAATCGTGCTTAAGTTTGGAGTTCTGATGAGATATGATGCCAAAATGTTGGTGTCCTCACACATGCTTAGAAAAGGAAAAAATCATAACTAAATGAGTATTTTCTAAAAGGTAATGCCCATTTCTAAAATTATCTAAAATTTTTTCAAACATAATTGTTGGGTTACCGTTAGGTTAGATGATTAAATCTTAAATGCTCAGCCTAATTTTTTAATGGACTTCTTTATTATGAAATAAGTCTAAATTTTAAGAACAAGCTCTACACTTTAAATAAGGTAAACTTGTGGTCTTAAAAGCATCTTACAGTGTTCAATAAATTTTAAAGATTGAAGAAATGTGCATAAACTTTGATAAGGTTCTATTTTACTATGAAATACAATGCTAGCTTATTTATTTTAAGACACTCTCCTTTCATATAAATTTCAAATAATATTTAGGCATCCAAATTGTTTAATCATCTATGTGATTTAGGAAGTGATTAGGATTTAGTTTTCTAACCTCTTAATTCTTTTCCTTCTTTAAAACACTTAAACCAATTCTTGATTTAACTAATATAATTTTATTTTTTATGCATTCCTTAAATGATTAAATCACTTTTATATTTTTACTAAATTCTACATTAGGTTAATTTTTAAAATTTGATTATATCAAAAAAATAATTTATATAAATTTAGTAATTAAATAAATAAAAAAGTTATACCAAATCCAAAGCTATGCTAGAATGAG
Source organism: Vanilla planifolia (assembly GCA_023846275.1). Taxonomy (NCBI): domain Eukaryota; kingdom Viridiplantae; phylum Streptophyta; class Magnoliopsida; order Asparagales; family Orchidaceae; genus Vanilla; species Vanilla planifolia. The sequence goes on along the minus strand of JAIUJO010000315.1, from coordinate 159,060 downwards.
ATTAAGCTAGAGCATTAGATTTGGAAAAATAATCAAAAGAAGGAACATTCAACTCGTTCTAGTTCATTATGTGTTCCTAAACTTGTTGGGGTAAGGCATTAGATCGAGGAGGGTAGAATTCAAAGCAAATATAGAAATGGGTCACTTAAACACAGATAAACTTGTCTTTTTTAGGGCACACGAGGGGAGCCAGCACCAATTTTGCTTGCACGAAATATCTTGGTTAATGCTTATAAAGACTAATTAAGTTTACCTTTTTATTATTAAGGATTATGTTCTATGTCACTATCGATATCCAAAACCAAAAGCACTTAACAGCATCTGATAATGCATTTTTGTGATCGCATAGTGGAGATTGCCTCCACCTTTAAACATTAATGTTAGTTGATACAACCATCTATTTGATAAGCTGGTCAGACATTTGCTGCTTCATCCTTTATAATCAATTTTTCCTTCAGATGGTCATTATTTTGTTCTACTTCATCAAACGACCATATTTATTTCTATTATTTGAAATAATTGATCCTTGATCTGATGAACTAGATCTCTCTTATTTATATTATACTATCTAGATCTAATCCTTGTTTTATCATTGGTTAATCGAATGGTCCAAATCTCATCTTGCTTGATCAATTACCCCTGATCTAATCTAGCTTAATCCAACCATGGAGAACACATCGACCTTTTTGACATTTGATTGAATAGTGGAGAACTCCTCTATGTCGATGCAACGACACCAGACCTAACGATAAAATAATTAATCAATATCATGCTAGTATAGTAGCCATTTTTGAAGAATATTTTAAGATATTTTTAAGCATTTGGAAGGTACTTTATAACAGTATTTCATTCATTTTCTAATGACAATGAAAAGGCCATTTCAATAAATGCTTATCCATTATGAATGAAGTCATTATTAAATATGAAAAATATTTTAACATCCCAAAGAAGGGACACATCATATTATATAACATGAATTTCCTCTAGAATCACCTATGCCGTACAATTACTTGAAATTTCAAATTTCTTCCAATGAAGCCAGATTCTTCTAAGATTTCATTTTCTTAATTCTCTTCATAATTTTGAGCTCTTATCATCTTTTTACAATCATCAATAAGCATGGAAAAAGTTGTATATTTTTATCAAAAAAACAATCTTGTTATATTTTTTTCTTTTCCACTAAGTGGCCCATCATTTTTGGAAGTAGTGTTTAGTTTGATATAAAAAAACCAAGTTATGGTTGAGCTCATAGAAGCTCTAGTTTTAGTTGAACCTATACATGCTATTAGGTTGGAGGACAATCATAATAAAAACCTTAAGTGATAATTGTTTCACAAGTGGAGCTTTTCTTTACCTTGTTTTGGAGTAAACATAGGTTCAAGTGTTACCTGAATGACCTATAAATTGTAATGTATCATTTGAACTTTGAATTTCATTATAAAAATTATAAATTAATATATATGTAAAAAAAACATTTTTATAAAAAAATATTTTTATAACAAATGTTTGAAAAAATATACAATCAAATTTTTTGTAAAAATAATTTTAAACCATATAATCAATCTTAAAATATGTAATGAATAAAAAAATAAAAGATATATATATATATATTTTTAAAAATATTATATATTAAAATTTATAACATGATAGATTTCTTAAATATTATTAATTGATGGAATAAAAAAGTGACAATGGAAACAAAATTAGTTGGAGTGAGAAAGTCACAGATTGATTAGAGCCAAATAGAGAGGAAAATATTTATCGTGGGAGATGAGAGATAATTTAATAAATAGTAAAAAAAAAGAGAGAGCATATAGGAGATAAACAGCATAAATAAACAAGTGAAAGAAAAAGAAATAAAAAATAAGAGAAAGATATTAAAAGAGACACTGAAAAATATAAAACGATAGAGAATAAAGATATAAAAAATGGATGACAACAAAAGAGATGAAATTAAGAGAATGATCTTAACAAATGCTTAATGTTAAAGAAATTAAATTATTACAAATATAATACACCATAAAATTTTATAATTACTAGTTTAGAAATTAATTATTAATAATAACTTCAATGTAGTCTAAATTTAAGAAAAATAACTTATAGCCATTATGATAAATTAGGATTGATTTATGTTTATAATAGTGTATATATATGTTGTGTAAAGAATTTTTTAAATATTTATTATTATATTATAGAATATTAGAAATCTATTATTATATCATTAATGTTAAATATTATTTATATTTATTACATGTAATATACCAAATAAATATACTATATTGGAATAATTATTTTTTTTATTATTCTATTAAAACTTTTAATATTGACTATGAATAAAATCATAGAATACTAATACCAAAAAATTTCTTTCATATACTTTTATATTTGAAAATTACGGTAAAAATCAAGTATTTTTTATATTTTATTATCATAAATTATTTAAATATGATTAACTTCTTGTATTTAGTAAATAGTATAATTTTAATCATTACAATTTCAATTTTATTTAATTATTGATCTCACTTTTTTCATTTTATCTCAATATTTCTTATTGTCTTTATTTCCTTCTTTCTCTTATTATCATTTTCTTACTTGCCTTTCCATTCTTAATCTTATTATTCTCTTGGCATACAACACTCTTCTATAGCTCTTTATTTTCTCATTTGTTTCACTTTTTTACTTATTTGTTTATTTTTTCTATGTCCTTCTATTTTATTTCTTTCAATATATAATCTATCATCATTGTTTATTATTATTTTGCTCCTATCAACCTGTGATGTTCTCTTTCTCTTACAAAATATTTATAATTGATAATCTCCATTTTAGTAATTTATAGCTAATAATAAATTTAGAACATTATTATAAATTTCATGCGGTAATGAAAATTGCACTCCCCATAATATAATTTAATAATAATTTTAATATAGTTTAATATTGAGAAAAATAACTTAAATCCTTTATATGCATATGTATATATATGTATTATGTATAAATTTTTTAAATATAATAATATTATATCACAAAATATGAAAAATCTAAAATTAAATCATTAATATAAAATATTATTTATATTTATTATCTATTTTATAACAGCTATTTATAATATATTAGAATAATTATATTACTCATTATTTAATTAACTTTTGAATTATAAGTAAGAATTAAATAATATTCAACTAATAACTAAAATATTCTTTAAATATTGCTAATATAATTAAATTACAATATACATCAAATATATTTTTTTATTTTGTTAATAATAAACATTATATATAATTAACTTATTATATTTAATAAGTATTATACATTAAAGTTTTAAGATTTACCTTTTATTTAATTATTTTTCGAACTTTTTTCTCTTAATCTCAATGTCTCACACATTTTCTATTTTTCTTATCTTGGTTGTTATCATTCATTTAGATCCTTCATTCTCTATCTCTATATATTTTTTTATCTTTTTATCTCTTCAATCCCCTCTTTGATCTTCTTTTTTTTGTCTTCATTAAATCTTCTCTAATCTTGATTTACTATTTTCTTGTTTATTTAGCTCTTATCTAGCCACATCTTTCCCTCTCACTTGTAGAATAATTATCTGTATCATTATTATCTTTTATTAGCTCATCATTTAATAATATTTAAAAAAATTGCTCCATTTTTATAGTTTATTATATAATATTTTTTGATAAATATGCATTTTGTTATTTATATTTGTTATCTTATTTAAGTTTTTTGTAAGAATAATATGGGAGTAGAAGATAATCTTATACAATAAGTTTTACATTATTAAAAAACGAGTTTATTAAATTTTTTTTTATAAATTTTATATAATTCAAATATTTATATTAGAATATATTATTTTTTTATAATAAGTTTAAAGTTTTCTTAAATATGCATATTAATGTGAAAATGAGTGTGCAATTTGATAAGAAGGGGTGAATTATTTTTTAAAATAATTTTTTCGAGGATTCTGGGTGTATTTATTTTTCAAAATTTTGTTATAAAAATAGTTTGTTTCTATAGATAACCCTTATTTTGAAATATATTAATTTAATATTTTTATAATAAAAAATAAAAAGTTGAAATGGTAAAAAAATTTTGAGGTGGTTTGATCAATATTAAACCAACATTCACTCCAAAAAGGTGTTGAGTGAAATTTTACAAGCAAAAGAATTACAAGTTGACGTTTTTCTTACGATTAGCCTCCAATATAGAAGCTTTTGTCAGTTCAATCATAACCTAGGCTTTTACAAGATGAACCATAACACAAGTTTTTGTGAGATCAAACCAAAATTAGGCTTTCACAGAAGAGGATTAGTTTTGGATTATTGGTTTAAGTTGGAGTAGATAAGAGCCATTTTGACTAGGAAAATATGATAATGATCATTTGATTAATCAATAATAAAATAGACTTGGACTGTAGTTTTCAAATAAGAGATGTCTGGGTCATCTGATTAAGGATAGATTATTTCAAAAAGTATAAATAAAAATAATATTTCAATGGTGTTAGACATGATCATGAACATCTGTTGGATCAATCAGTTACAGAAGATGGAGTAATTGCCATCTTATTGCCTTATCAAACGGATGTTTGTATCAGTTAAAATCACTATTTAAAGGCAATGGAAACTTCTACCATGCGATCATGAAAATTCATGGTTGATCAACACCAAGCACTATCGTTTTTTATGAATATAATCACAAGGGACAAAGTCCCAATTATAAGAAGATAAAATTATTTTGTCTTTGTAAGCATCCAACTGGATATATTCCACATGCTTAGTTGGGGTGGCTCAAACCTCATGTGCATGAAAAAAAATTTTATTCGAATGCATCCTTATTTGATCGAATGCTTTTGCCCAATTAGTTCTGCAATTAGCTAAGAACTAGAATAGATCGACATGATCTACTTTCGAATTTTTTTCTTGACATGATGCTGATACGTTTAAGCTCGGTCTGAGATCTTTGCATTCTAGCATAACTTGGGATATTGCATAAAGTTTTTTTCTTTACTTAAATATGAAAATTTTAATAAAATTTATTTTTTGATGTAATAAAAATTTAATGATCAACATGATATAGAATTTAAAAAAAATGAAAAAAAATATGAATTTACCCAGGAAATAATGATTCTAAAATAAAAGTAAGTCATATAAATTCAATGAATGGTTTAAACTAGATTTGAATCAAGAAAAGAATTGAGAGATTAAAAAATTTAATTTTATTCATTTGCTAAATTAATGAGATGATTAAATAATTAAAATTTTAGAATATGATATGAAATTGATACGAAAGGAGATTTCTTTAAAATATACAAGCTAACATTCTATTTCTTAGAAAAATGAAACATTTATCAAAGCTTATGCACATATCTTCTATCCTTCAAGCTTGATGGTCACTCAAAGGTGATTTGAATACTACAAGTTCACCATGTTTAAAATGCATAACTTATTCTTTACATGTAAGCTTATTTCAAATAAACTAGCCCATTGAAATAAAAGGCCAAACATTTAAGGTTTGACTTATCAAATAGAAGGGTAACCCAACGCATATGTTTGATAATTTTAAAAAATTTTGAAATGCTTTATTATCTCCAAGATAATAATCAGTCAACTGTGATTTTTTTCAATTGTATGGAAGTGTAAAAATACTTGTATATAGCACTAGATCTCATTGAAAGTCCGAAGTTAAGCATGCTTGAGTAAGAGAAGTGTTGGGATGGTAGATCCCTTAAGAAGTCCTCATGTTCTACTTATATTCTCATAACTTTAATGATAGTTTATAATTACAATTTTTATATTTAATTTTTATTTATAACTCAATAATATTATTATTAGTTTTATATAATAATAAATATGATATACCATATGATACAATGAATCAATAAATTTAATAATGCTTAAGATTATACAAAAAAACTTATATGAATAATAATAAATTATGACTAATTATGTTTATACTACTATATATAAGTTGTGTATAAAATTATTTAAACATAATAACATTATATTATAAAATATTTGAAATCTAAAATTACATCATTAATATTAAATATTTTTTATATTTATTTCTATATTACATCACACAAACATAATATGCTTTAAAATTACATCATAAATAAAATAATATTAAATTGGAAAGAAAAATATTTAAAATGTTTGTGACATTTTAAAATAATAATAAACCTTATCTTTTTTAAATATTTTATTATTATTCAATGTTATTTATAATTAAATAATTATATTTAATAAATATTATAATTTTTTATTTTTAAATTTTAACTTTTATGAAATTATTTCTCACTTTTTTCTCTTTATCTTATTATCTCTCAAATTCACTCTCTTTCTTCTCTATGTTATTATCATTCTTATTTTCAATCTTTATGTTCTCTCTTTTCTTTTCCTCTTCATTAAAAAGTCTATTATATATCATTGTTTCTATTTTTCTCTATCTTGTTCTCTTATTAATCTATTACTTTCTCTCTCTGATAGAATAGTTGTCTCTATTTCCATTATCTCTTTTTTATCTATCAATTAATAATATTTACAAAATCTCCTATGTTGCATAGCTTACTATACAATTTTTATGACAAATATATATTTTATTATTTATATTGTTTTTGTAATTTAATTTTCTATTCTTAAGAATTAAAGAAAATCTTTTGTATTAATGTCTATATTATAAAAAATAACCATTTATATAAGCTTTTATTAATTTTACTTAAATAAAATATTGTTATGGAAATATATTATAATATACATAATAAGGTAATAAAATTTTTGAAAGTCTAAGTGCAACAAAACTAGCACTATAGCACTCAACCTAGTTAGAACTCAAATGTTATGCATGTAAGGTTGAGAGTATTATTGAGATGGTGACTTCTTGTCATGCCGTTATATTGCACATTTGTTTTTAATAGTATCTCTTTTTCTAATGAATGACAACTAACTATAACATGTTAATATTAAAAAATTAAAGTATTATAAATTATTTTATAATTAATATTTTAGTAATTAATTATTTATAATAATTTTACACCACTATTATTAATTTGAAGTAATAATAATAATTATCACACATCATGTGACATAATAAAATAATAACAATAATATAATTTAATATTCAGGTAAATAACTTATATTAATTATAATAAATTAAAATTAATTAATGTTTATAATAATCTAAATATTTTTGGCATATAATTTTTAAATTATAATATTCGTAATTATTATTATTAGAAATTTAAAATTGCATAATTAATATAAAATATTATTTATAATTATTATCTATATTAAATAATAAAAAATAATATATAAGAATAACTATTTTTTTATTATTTAATAACCTTTTAAGGTTTTAATAAAATAATTTATATTAATAAAAAATTTTCCATAATTTTAAAATATTTTAAAATAATAATAAACAACAAATAAGTCTTATTTTTTATCACTATAAAATATTATTTAAAATTAAATTATATTTCAAAATAATTTAATTTTAATTATTTAGATTTAGTTTTTATATAATTACTTTTTTCATTTTTTTAGCCAATGTCTTCTAAAATCTCTCATTTCCTTTTCTCTATTATTATTATTCTCTTGTTTTTCACTTAATTGTCTATCTTCTTTTATTCATGTTAATCTCTAACTCTCTTTTTTTTTTGTTTACTTTCTAATTTCTTTATAAGGAGTTTGGTTGAAACTATAACCTACATCCACCTTAGGTGAGGTTAAAAAAACACCACTGGTAAGAGAATTACAACTTCAAATTTTTTCTTATAGTTTATCGCAAACCTATAAGCTGTTGTGGGTTCAACTATAACATGGGCCTTTATGAGCTAAACCATAGCTCATTTTTTTATGAGATGAAACTATGCTTTGACTTTCATAAACTTTGGGTTAACCAAACCTAAAAGAAAAATTACAACAAAATAAAGTTAAGATAAAATGTAAAGTATTTATTATGCTTACTAATTACAACGTGAATTAAAAAAACTAAATGTTTAGAAAAATCAGGCTTAGCTTAAAGAATTTAGAATTTCAAGCAATTGTATGTTGTAGGTGTTGTTAGTAATTTTCATTGGTCATTTTATTCATAATTGTTTGGTATTAATTGAATTAGTTTTGTCATAGTTATTAGAAAGTGAGTGAAAAGCTTTTACAAAAGCAACTATTAAATAGCTTAAAAAGATCTTACAATGCTCTTACAAAATAGAAGCTACAACAACATAGTAATAGTTACTAATTCAGCCATTTTGAAGGAATTATTGGAGCTTTTGGATCGACACAGAGGAGATCTCAATAATCTGAGCAAACACTATAAAGTAAAATATGTTCTAGATAGTTAGATCATGCTAGATTAGATCAAAGCCATTTGACCAAGTTAGATGAGTATTGACTATAGGATTTAAACAAGAAAGATCTAGATAATCAGATAAAGGATAGATTATTTTAAAATGTAGAAATAAAATTAGCTATCTCATGAAGTTAAATGAGACCATGATCATTAGATAGATTAATTGGTTATAATGGATGAAGTAATCACAGTCTGATGGGTTTATAAAATGGATGGTTGGATCATTTAGCATCATATTGTTTATATATGGAGGCAATCTCCAACATGAGATTGGAAAAATGCTCGATCAGATGGCTCCTAGTGCAACCATTTTTGGATGAAGGCAGTCACAAGGGACATAGTCTTACATTTACGAAGATAATCTAATACACTTTTTATAAGCATTCAACCTGATAGAACTTATGAGCACAATAAGTGGTGGCTCCCTATCTTTGTGAACGAGACTTATTCATTTGCACATACTCGTAAAGATTATAAGTGGTGGCTCCCCCACTTTGTGCTTCAGAAGTCCACGTGCTACAAATATTTTTAAAAAATTATATTGTTATTGTTTAAATAAATGCTTTATTTTTTTATTTGTTACCTATATTTCATCATCTAAAGATAATATAATAAATATTTTATTTATTACTTAATTAATTTTTTAATCATAAGTGTGAATAAAATAATATCACATTAATTTTTAGAAATTTTTTTATATAATATTTAAAATTATAATAAATCTCTAATATTTTTTTATATTTTTTGGAAAATATTGTATATTAGTAACTTATTTTATTTAATAAATATTATAAGCTTAATTATTAATGTTTAACTTTTATTTAATTATTCCTCTTACGGTTTTCTTTTCCTTAATGTCTCTTATATTATCTAACATTCTGCTTTCTTTTATTATCTTTATTAATTTAAATTTTCTTTATTTACTTATATTCTTTTTGTTCTCTTCACTCTCCATTACCCTCTCAATTTTCTTATTTCTTTCTCTCTTTTCACTTATTTATTTATTTTCTTTAACTCCACTTTGTTCTCACTTTCTTTTTCTCTTTCTTAAATTATCTCGCATCGCTCTTTATTAGTATTTTCTTCTCCATTTTTCTCTTATCAATCGTTGACTTTGTACCTCTAATATAATAGTTATCCTCATCTCCATCATCTTTTTTAATTAATTAAGTAATAACATTTTAGAAATTTTTTATTTTGCATAATTTAATGAATAGTTTTTTTATAAATATATATTTTAGTATTCTTAATAATTAATTACATTATTTTTTAATTTATAAGAATGATAATATAATGGAAATAATCTTAATTATTTAAAAAAAGATTGATATTATTGTATATTACGTCAAATATAATAGGAATAAATTCTTTTAAAAATTCATCTATATGATAATTTAAAAAATTTTAGAATTTTTTCATTATCCTAAAGATAACAATCACATTAATACAACTTTTTTCTTTTATATGAAGGTGTCACCACATTAGCATTATAACATTGGACCTCATTAAAAAATACTAAAGTTAAGCCTGCCTTGGTTTGAGATGGTTCACCTCTTGACAAGTTCACATGCTACGCATATTTTTTCTTAGCATTCCTTTTTGTAATAAAAAATAATTAAATTTAATAACATGTTAATATTAAAAAAATTAAAGTATCATAAATGATAACTAAAAATTTCAATTTTAGAAAATTAATTTTTTATGAGAAAATTATAAAATTATTATAAATTTTTTATAATAATAAATATGACATATCATATAATATAATAAATTAATAACTTTAATATAGCCAAATAATAAGTAAAAAGGATTATATTAATTATAAGAAATTAGAAATAATTTATCTTTATAATAGTATATTTTTATTATGTATAATATAGTATAAATAAAATAATATTATATTATAGAATATTGAAAACCTAAAACTAAATCATTGATATAAAATATAATTTATATTTATTATTCATAATAAATAATAAATTGAAAAAATTGTTATGTTTTATTATTATAAAATATTACATATCATTCGTTTATTTTATTTAAATAATAATATAAGTTTAGTTATTAAGATTTTATATTTATTTAATTATTTTTTTCATTTTGTTTTACCTCAATGTCGTTCATAATCTCTTGCTTTCTTCTCTTCTCTAACTCTCTTGTATCCTTCTTTACTTTCTTATATCTCTATTTTTCACTTATTTATTTATTCTCTCAATCTTTTCTATGTTCTCTTTTATTTCTTCTTTATTAAAATGTCTCTTATCTGTTTATTAATATTTTCCTCTTTATTTTGCTTTTATAAATCCATGACTTTTTCTCTTATGTAGGATAATTATGTTTATCTTTATTATCTTTTATTAACTGATCAACTAATAATATATAATAAATCTTTCATGTTGCATAGTTTCATGTATAGTGTTTAAGTTAAATATATATAATTTATTATTTATATTTTTTACGTAATTAAATTTTTTTTAGGAGGTTAACATATTGGAGAAAAATATGATGTATTGATATCGACGTTATGAAAAATAATAACTTATGTAATTTTTTAATAATTTTACAAAAATATAAGATTGATATTAGAATAGATTGTAACATATGTAATAAGAATAATTTTTTTAAAAGTTGTAATCCTTTAAAATTTTCAATAATTTTTTAAATGGTTCATTATTTTAAGGGCACCAATCACACCACTATAACTTTTTGTCTATTTTATTTGTGTGACATCTTGAAAAGTGCTAGTGTTTTAAATATTTTTTCATATTTTTTTCAAAAGAATGGCTATTGATTTTAAAAACATGTTAATGTCTAAGAATTAAATTATTATAAATGATTTATTTTAATTACCATTGTTGTAATTAACTACTAATAATAACTTTATAACATTCTTGTTAATTTTAAATAATAACTATAATATAGTTTGATATTAAGGAAAATAACTAATATTGATTATAATAAATAAAAATTATTTTATATTTATATTAGTATATATATTATTTATAGAATTTATCAAGTATAGCAACATTATATTATAAAATACTCAAAAGTTAGAATTATATCATTAATATCAAATATTATTTATATTTAATATCCATATTATGTCATATAAAGATAATATATTTAAAGAAATATTTTTATTATTTAATGATTTTTTTATTTTAATGTATGAATAAAAAATATTAAAGTAATTTTAATAATTTTCAATAAATATTTGAAAAATTATAAATAAATAATAAATCTTAAATATATTTTATATTTATTATTATTATTATAATTAAATATTATATGTATTTAACTTTTTTTAATTTAATAAATAATATAAGTTTGAAAATTAAGATTTAATTTTTTATTTAATTATTTTTTTATTTTTTCTCTTTATTTCATTGTCTCTCATATTCTTTCACATCCTTCTCTCTCCTATTAACATTTTTTTATTTATCTATCCATTCTTTATCTCTTTATATTCTTCTTGGTATTTCTTTTTGTTCTATGCTTATCAATTTCCTCTTTCCACTTCTATTTTTACATATTAATTCTCTCTATCTCAATTGTGTTCTCTCTTTTCTTTTCTTTTTGTTAAATCTTCTATCATCTCCTTTTATTGCTATTTTATTTATTTTTTTGCTCAAATTAAACCATGGCTATCTCTCTCTCTTTTGGATAATTATCTCTATGTTCATTATCCTAGTTTTAGCAAATCAATTAATAGTATTTAGAAATGTCTCATGTTCCATGCTTTAATATATACTTTATATTATACAATTTTATTTTCTTTTCCAAGAATGATAATATAACAAAGAAAATCTCTTATATTATAACAAATATAATTAGCATAATTTTCTTAAAATGTCATTGAAATTAAAATGATTGTGTGAATGACACAAGATGTGTGCCGGTAAATTCTTGTTTTAAATAAATTTTTCTAATTTTTTATTAAATTTATTTTTGAAATTTTTTTTCAAATTAAAAGTGAAAATATTGCACTAAAATTTATAACTTGTTTACTTCAAACTAGAACTACCTTAAATCTCAAACTGTGCTCAAGAAAAGCTATACTAGTAAAAGAACTACAAGTTGAGAATTTTCTTTCTGATTTACATCTGATCTACAAGCTTTTGTGGGTTCAACTATAACCAAGTTGTTTACGAGAATTCTAACCAAGTTTTTAATGAGCTCAAGAAAGACCTATGCTTTCATAAATACTGGGCGACCTAAGCCAAATGAAAAACAAAAATACAACAAAAAAAAATTTTTAATAAAAAAGGCAAACATTTTTTTATTATATTTTTTTAATTTAAAAACATATAAGAAGCTCAAAATTTGCTAAGAGATTGAGAAAATGAAAGTTTAGAAGCATTAGGTTTAGTAGAAAGAATTTAAAACTTCAAGTATCACAAGTCATAGGCCTAAAGGAAGTCTACAATAGTAAAATATGATGTAGCACTTTTTTGAGATGTTAAAATATTATTTATGTTAGATAGTAATTTCATTCCTAATGGTTAGGTATCTATAAAAAATATTTCAGCATCATTGCTGGAAATTGAGTGAAAAGTTGTTAAAAAAGGCAACTTCGAGACAGCTTAAATGTTCTCAATATATTCTTCCAAAATGGCTGTTGTAATAGTAACATAACGACTAGTTAATTAGATAATAGGATGGATTAACTGGAGTAATTGGATTGGCACAGAGGGTATCTCAACCATCTGATAAAATACATCATAGGTGAATGACTTCTCGATGAAGATCAGGTTTAATTTAGATCATGGCCACTCAATTAAGTTAGATAAGATATGGATTATTTGATTAATCAATGATAAAATTGGGATTATATCTAGACCATAGGATTCAAAAAAGAGAGATCTAGGCTCTTCCATATAATGATGATTAAGGTCATTATTTACAGGTCAATGAAAACTCCACCGTGTGATGACAAAAATTCACAATCGAATGGTGCTGAGCATTACTAGTTTTTGATGGAAGTAGTCATGTGGGGCATAGTCCCATATTGTACGAACATTAATTGATTTTGTTTTAATAAGCATTCACCTGGGTTTAACGTTCGAGCTTAATTGGGACTAGCTTCACAGTTTTATGCTCTATATTTAATCACCTGAGAATACTCATAATATATATCTTTATTTAGGTCCACCAAATGCATTTAAATATTAATTCAAAAATTATCTTGCTTGATCCAATGCCTTATAGCATATGGTTCCCAAATTGACAGTGTACAACAATGGGTCAACTGTATCTCGTCTGAACTATTTTACTTGACTTGATGCTCATGCTTAAGCTCAGCCCAAGTTGTTAACGAGCATAACTTCGAAAGTGGAATAAATTTTTTTTATTTAATTTTGAATATTTTAACAGAATTTTTTTAAATCTAACAAAGATTTTACTATAAACTTACCATAAATTTAATAAAAATAAAAAAGGTTGACTTAATCAATGAAATAAATATTTAAAAAAAGAATTATGTTGCATAACTGAATGAATGGTTTACATAGGATTTAAAAAAAGAAAGGAATTAAAACATTAGAAAATTAAATAATTTTCATTTACAAAATCAAATAAATGATTAAATAATTTAAATGCCTTAATATGATTTGAAATTGATATGAGAAGAAAATGTTTATAAATAAAAAACTTAAAATTCTATCGATAAAATAGAACCTTATTAAAGCTTATTTACATGCCTTCAATCTTTTGAGGTCTATTAAACACTACATGGTACTTTGAGTACCACTAATTCACTAAGTTCAAACACTAGAGCATATTATTTTCATGTAAACCTATTTAATAATAAATAAGCTAATTATAATAAAAAATTAATTGTTTATCACTTGACACATCAAACACAAGGCTCATAAACACTTGTTTGATAATATAGAAAATTTTAGAAAAGATTTATTATCTTCAAGAAAAAAATTACTAAATAATGATTCTGTCTTTTATATGCATGTGTGACTACCACAACATTATAGCATTGGATTTCATTAGAATTGAAAAATTAAGCAAGAGTGAACATCAAAAAAAAAAAGAACATCAAAAAAGAAAAAATAAGCAAGAGTAGTATTTGGATGGGTCACCCATTGAGAATTTGAAAATTAAGTATGATTCTTTTAATTTTTTCGCAACATTAATGATAGTATTTATTTTTTTGTGTATAAAAGTATTTCAATGTAATAATATCATGTTATAAAATGTTGAAAATATAAAATATTATAATTAATTTTAAATATTTTTATATTTATTATCTGTATTACATCAAATAAAGGTAATATTTTAAAATAACTATAAAATTTATAATTTAAAAATTATTTAAATTTTAACTATGAATAAAACATATTAAATTAATTGTGAAAATATTTCATAAAATATTCTAAAATATGAATAAACTTAAAATATTTTTATATTTTATTACTATTAAATATTATTTATGACTAACTTATTATTTTTAATAAATATTATTTTTTAATTATTTAAATGTTATTTTTAATTTAATTTTTATCTCACTTTTTTATATCTCAATATCTCTCATATTAGCTTACTTTTTTCTCTTTCTTATTATTATTATCACATTTATCTCTTCATTTTTTGTCTTTTATATTCTAATGACATCGATCTCTTCATCTATCTTTCTTTTTTTTGTAATTTGTCTCTCTTTCACTTATTTATTCTCGCTATCTTCTTTATATTTTTCTTTCCTTTTTCTCATCATTGAATCATATCTTGTCTCATCCTATTACTATTTTTCTCTCAATTTTGCTCCTGTCCATATGTCACTTTCTCTATTATAGTATAGTTATCTTCATCTCTATTATCTATTTTTAGCCAATCAATTCACAATATTTAATAAATCCATCATATTTCCTATTTTAATATGTTATTTTTATGATAAATAAATGGTTTATTTTTTGTAATTTTTAAGTGATTTATGTTTTTATTTATAAGAATAATAAAATAATAGAAAATAATCTTATGTATTAATGTCTATGTTATCAAAAATAATACTTTATCTCATTTTTTGTTCTTTATGGAAAAAATGTTGACATTTGAATATTTTATAACATTTAGAAATAGAGAATATTTATTAAATGAGCATATGCTTGATATTTTAGAAACTTTTAGAAAATAGTTTATTATCTTGAAGTTAACAATCACATAACTTTTATTTTTAGGATGGGTGGCCTTTTGATAAGGTCATGCAATGCACTTGTTTTTTCAAAAAATTCTTTTTTTCTAAAGAATGATAATTTATTTTAATAACATGTTAATGTTTAAAAATGAAATTATCATAATCAATAATTTATAACTTTTTCTTTATTGTTTAATTACTAATAATAATTTTATAGCATTATTACTAGTTTAATATAATAATAAATATTGTATTTCACATGATATATTAAAATAATAATTTTTATGGAGTTTAGTATTAAGAAAAAGAACTTATATCAGTTATAATATATCAGATTTAATTTATCTTTATAACAACATTGAAATATTATGTACAAAATTTTTGAGATGTAGTGAAGTTATGTTATAGAATTTTAGAAATCAGGAATAGTATAATGTTTAATATTGTTTATATCTATTATGTATTTTATCTAACATAAAGATAATATATTAGTATACTTTCATTATTTATTATTTAATGAAAATTTCTAATTATAAATATGATTAAAAATATTTAATTAATTAACAAAGTACTTTTTAAATATTTTTTAATATTCCAAAATAATAATAAAAGTAAAATATCTTTTATAGCTTAGTGTTACTAAATATTTTATACGAATAACTTCTTATATTTAATTAATATTACAGGTTTAATTTTTAAGATGTAAGATTCATATAATTATCTTTTTAATTATTTTCTAATTATCTTAATATCTCTCATGTTCTCTCACTTTCTTCTCTCTTTTATTATCATTCTTTTGCTAGTCTCTTTATTCTTTATCTGTTCATATTTTTCATGGACTTAAACTCACTTCTATGCTTCTTTACTTCCTCATTTTGTTCTATTTTTGCTTTTTTATTTATTTTCTCTATCTCTTCTATGTCTTCTCTTTTTTCTCTTCAATAAATCATATCTCAACTCAATTTATGAATATTTTTTCTTTATTTTACTCTAACAAATCCAAGACTTTCTCTTTTGATCTCTCTTACACAATAGTTATCTTTGTCTCCATTTTCAGTTTTTAGCCAACCATTTAACAATATTTAAACAATATCGAATGAAACATAGTTTAATGTATAATATTTATGTTAAATATATCTTTTCTTACTTTTAATCATTATGCAATTTAACTTTTTTATAAGAATCGTAACATATTGGAGAAAATTCTAATATATTAATGTTTACATTATAAAAAATAATAGTACAGACTTTTTTATTAATTTTATATAAATAAAATAGTTAAATCAGAATAAATAATGTTATATATAATAAGCATAATTTTTCTTAAAAGTGCATGTGCATGATTATTTTAATAATTTAGAAAAGATTCATTATCTTTATGATAATAATCATATTACTATAATTTTTTTTGTTTATTATGACATTAAATCTCATAATAACTCCAAACATAAGTATGCTTGGGGAAGAGGTGTTTAATATGTGACCACATGAGAAGTTGTGTTGTTGCAAATATTTATTTTCATATTCCTTTTTCTAATGAACATAATTGCTGTTTTAATATCATGTTAATGTTACAAAACTTTAATTATTATAAATGATATATTATAATTATAATTCTAGGAATCAATTCCTAATAAAACTTTTATGACATTACTATCATTTTGATATAATAATAAATCAAAAAAATTGTATGATTTAAAAAATAAATACTTTAATATAGTTTAATATTGACTAAAATGACTTATAGCCTTTATAATAAATTAGAAATAATATATATTTATAATATTTTATGTATATATTGTGTAATGAATTTTTATAATATAGTAACATTGGATAATAAAATATTAAAAATATAAAATTATGTCATTATTGTTAAATATTATTTATAATTTTTTCTATAATACAAACCATAAAGATAATATATTAGAATAAATATTTTTTTATTATTTATTTAAAATTTTTAATTATTATTTAAATCTTTATAATTAAAAAATAATAATAACTTAAAATATTTTATATTTATTACTGTTAAGTATTTATTTTATTAACCTCCTAAAAATATTATAATTTTAATAATTACGTTTTAATTTTTATATAATTTTTCCTTTTATTTTTTCATATCAATTTCTCTCACTTTCTCTTACTTTGTTCTCTTTTATTATTTTTGTTTATTAGTCTCATCATTCTCCATCAACTTATACTTTTCTTTGCCCTTCTCTCTCATTTTCTTATTTAATTATTCTATGTATCTCCTCCCCACTCTCACTTTTGTTTTTTTTCATTATCTCTTCTCTCATCTCTCTATATTTCTTATTTTTTTCTATTTTACTTTTACAGCCCATGCCTTCCTCTCTTTTATAGAATAGCCATTTTCATCTCTATTATCACTTTTTTAGCACGTCAATTAATAATAATTTTAAGATCTCTCATGACATATAGTAAAGCATAAAATAAATATGATAAATGTATATACATTTTTATTTATATTTTTTTTATAATTTAATTTTTTATTTACAAGAATGAAAACATAATTGAAACAAATCTTATGTATTTGTGTTTATATGATACAAATTAATAGATAATGCAATTATTAATTATTTTATATAATTACAATATTGGTATTATTAATGTATTATAATATATTATAATGTATTATAATATATTATAATGTATTATAAGATATTATAATGTATTATAATATATTATAATGTATTATAATATATTATAATGTATTATAATATATTATAATGTATTATAATATATTATAATGTATTATAATATATACAATAGGGATAATGCTTTAAAAAATTACATATTAAAGAGAAATGAGTATGCAAATCTTATTAGAGTGGGGTGAATTATGGATTAAAATTATTTTTATTAAATTTAGCATTGAATTTTTTTGAAAAATAATTTATTAAAATTATTTCATGCTTATAGAAAATTTTATCAAATATATTAATTTATAATTTTTATAATGAATATAAAATTTGAAATCGTATACCTAAATTAAAAGATGGTTTGGTTTAAACTAAAACCTACGTCCACTTCTAATTGAGTTTAGGAAAAACCCCACCAGTAAAAGAATTAAAACTTTAGAATTTTCCATATTATTCACCTCAACCCCCATTTGAACTTAAGTTTTCACAAACAATGAGCTACCCAACTCAAAAGCAAAATAAAAATATAGAAAAAAATTTTTAATAAAAACATAAAAATTTTCTTATAATTGTTGAAGAAAGTAAAAAAGAACAAATTGCTCAAAATTATGAAGAGAGTTTAAAAAATCAGAAGTTTGAAGAATTAGGTTTTGCAAGAACAAATTAAAATTTCAAGTAGTCATAAGCTGTAAGTACTTCTATATGAAATATATGTTAATAAAATATGATGGAGTTCTTCTTGAAGATATTAAAATCTTGTTCACATTTATTAATCAATTCATTCATAATGGTTAGGTATTTAAAGAAAATTTTTGATATAGCCAATAGAGACTAAGTGAAAAGCTATTACAAAAGAAGCTTTTAGATATCTTAAAATATTCTTCAAGGAAAATGTTGCAATGTCATAACAATGGCTGGTTATTTACTTCTTAAGCGGGATTAACTGAAGCCATTAGATTGTTACAGAGGAGATCTTGATGGTTTGATCAAACACTGTAGGGGAGGATGAGTTTCAGATGAATTGATCTATTGAC
Organism: Vanilla planifolia; assembly: GCA_023846275.1. Taxonomy (NCBI): domain Eukaryota; kingdom Viridiplantae; phylum Streptophyta; class Magnoliopsida; order Asparagales; family Orchidaceae; genus Vanilla; species Vanilla planifolia. The sequence continues at coordinate 139,873 of JAIUJO010000315.1, read as the reverse complement.
TTTGATTAAGTTTATTTGATCGAGTTAGATGAGATCTAGACCATTCAATTATCTAACAATAAAATTGGGATTACATCTAGACAGTATGATTTTGATAATATTATATTTTCATATAATGAGATTTAATAATCAACTTATTATGTAATTTGGAAAAATAATAAAAGTGTGATTTAACTAAGGAATAAATGATTCATAAAATAAAATTTTCTTACTTAAATCAATCAATGGCTTAAGTAAGATATGAACTAAGAAAAGAATTAAGAGCTTTAAAAAATTCAACTCTATTCAATTGCTAAATTAAGCAGATGACTAAACAATTTAGATGGCTGAATATGATTTTATATTGATAAACAAAGAGAGTTTCAAACAATCATAAAGCTAGCATTTATAATAATGTTGTAATATTTATTATTGTAATATTTATTATTTAAATAGAGTCAAATCATAATATAAATATAATATATTAGAAAAATTGTAATATTTATTATTTAATTAGAGTCAAAATATTTTCGAAATATTTATAATATTCTAAAATAATAATAAATCACAAATAGTATTTATGTTTTTTTAAACATAATGTATGATTAATATGTCATGTTTAATAAATATTATAAAATTAATTATAAATTTGTACTTGTATTTTTTTTCTTTCACTATTATCACTTTATCTAAATCTCTCTTATTTTTTCACTATCTTCTCTCTTAATATTATTCATTTATTTGTCTTTACATTCTCTATCTCTTTATTATTTTATTAGTCTCTGTACTATGCTTTTCTACTTTCATTATTCTCTATCTTTATTTTTTTTATTCTCAATATTTTTTAAGTTTTTTTTTCTTTTTCTTTTATTAAATCATCTCTTATATCTCTCTCCATTATTATTTTTCTCTTTATGTTACTCTTAGAATTCTTGACTTTTTCTCTCGTTCAAAATAATAATGTTCATCTCTATTATTATTTTTTTCATGTATTTAAAAATATTTAGGAAATATCTCATGTTGTAAAGCTTAATATGTAATTTTTATTGTATATATATAATTTACATTTATTGCATTATTTAATTTTTTATTTATAAAAAAGATAACATAATGGTAAAAAATTTTCTTATATTAACATCTAATTTATCAAAAATAATTCTTTATTTACTTTATTATTTCATTTTATTTTAAAAAAATATTGATATTAGAATACATTGTGAAATTTATATCAGCAAAAATTTTACTTAATTTGTATATAGATGATAATTTTGAAACTTCTAAAAATGTTTCATTACAACAAGAATAGTCACATGACTATGATATCTTTCTCTTGTTTGCATGTGTTATAACCCAAAATCATAGGAAAAAGAATTCGTTAGAACTCTTCGATTAAGCATGCTTGAGCAAAACAACTATTTGAATGGGTGACCTCTTGAGAACTCCTCATTTTGCATATACAGTATCATTGCAATCCTTTTTTAAGAAAAAATAATGAATTGTAAAAACATATTGATGGAAAAAAATTAAATTATTATTAATGGTAGTTTTTAATTAATACTTTAGCATAAAATTGTGAATAATAGCTTTATATCATTGTTATTAATTTAATATAATGATAAATATGGTACATCAAATAATATAATGACATAATAATGTTAATGTAGTTTAATATAGAGAAAAATAACTTATACATTTTTTTAATAAATTAGAATCAGTTTATATTTATAATAATATAAATATACTATGTGTACAAATTTTTAAAAAAAAGTAATATTATATTATATTATATTACATTAAATAAATCTAACATTTTATCAATAATATTAAATAATATTAAACTTATTTTCTACATAAATAACAATAATAATCTAATTAATGTTTTATTAATTATATCTAAATAAAATATTGATATTCAATTATATTATGGCATATATATTAAGCATAACATTTTTTAAAAATATTTATACTTAATAATACAAAAATGTATGAAATTATTCACTATCTCTAAGATAATAATCACATAACTTTAAGTATTTGTAGTTTTATAAAATAATAAGAAAGCTCAAATAGTTTTTTATGGTTTATTATTAAATGCTATATATGATTAATATGTTATATTTTATAAATATTATTAGTTTATTATAATTCAATATTTATTTAATTATTTTTCTCATTTTTTATTATGTATCTCAAAGTTGATCACGTTCTCTTACTTTCTTTTCTCTCTTATTATCATTCTATAATTTTGTGTTCATTCTTTATCTCCTTATATTCAACTTTATTTCTTGCTCTCTTTTATCATTATTTACTTTCTTATTTCTCTTTCTTTTATTTTTTATTTTTTCTTTCTATCTCCTCTATGTTCTCTCTTTTTTATCTTCTTAATTAAATGATCTCTTATCTCCCTCTGTTATTATTTTGCGTTATCAATCCATAACTTTTCCCTTATAAAATAATTGCCTTTGTCTTTCTTATCTTTTTTAGTCTAACAATTAATAATATTTAGGAAATCAAACATGTTCCATAATTCATCTATAATTTTAATGATAATTATATATTTTATTAATTATGTTTATTACATAATTAATTTTTTAATTTATCATACAAATTACAAAAAAATAGAATATCTTTAGTTTTAATATCAAATTATCAAAAATTATAGTTTATGAAACTTTTTATTAAATTTATATAAAAAATATTCATATTACAATAAATAATGACTTTACCATAAGCAAAAGTTTTTTAAAAGTACATATACTTGATAATTTAAATAATTTTAGAAATAAATTATTATTTGTAAGACAGTAATCACACAATTATGATTGTTTATTTTTTGCATGCATGTGTGACAACAGCAATATTGTAGCATTAAATCTGATTAGAACTCCTAAGATATGCATACTTTGCGAGAGTAGTTTTCGGATGTGACCTGTTGAGAACTCCTCATGTTGCATAATTTTTCTTATAGCATTCATTTTTTAATGGATGATAATTAATTTAAAGAACACATTAATATTAAAAAATTAAATTAACAAAAATGATACTTTATAATTACCATTTTTGTAATTAACTTTTAGCAACAATTTTATTATATTATTGCCAATTTAATAAAATAATAAATATGACACATCATTCGATATAATAAAATAATAACTTCAAATTTTGTTTAATATTGAGAAAAAATATAAATTAATTATAAAAAATTATAACTAATTTATGTTTAAAATAGTTTATATATCCTATGAATAGATATTTCTAAATATAAATAATATTATGATAGGCAATATTAAAAATCTAAAAGTTTTACATTATTATTAAATATTATGTGTATTTGTCATCCACATTATGCAATTAGATGAATGAAATTATATTAAATTGAAGTTATTATTTTAATCATTTCTAAATATATCAAAATGATTAAAATATTTTTTATTTAATTAAATTTTCAATTTGTATGAATGAAATTATATTAAATTGAAGTTAAAAAATTCCCTTAGTATATTTAATTATCAAATATAGTAAAAAAATGTCAAATAGTTTTTATATTTTATTATTATCTAATATTACATTTAATTAACTTGTTACATTTAAAAGATATAATAAGTTTAATTATTAAAGTTTAACTTTTATAAATTATTTATCATATTTTTGTCTCTTTATCTCAATATCTCACTTTAAATAATTTTCTTTTCTCTTGTTATCATTTTTTATTTGTTTCTTTGTTCTCTCTTTATATTATTCTTGGCCTCTCTCTCCTCTCCTTCTCTCCATTTTTATTTCTTTGTCTCATTTACTTTTTTAATTATTCTTTCTATCTCCTCTTTGATCATCATTTTTATTTCTTCTTCTTTAAATTATCTCTAATATCACTCTATTATTATTTTCTAATCTATTTTTCTCTAATCAATACAAGACTTTCTTCCTCTTCCAGAATAGTTGTCTCTATCTCCATAATGTCTATTTCAATCCATCATTTAATAATTTTTAAGAAATTTCTCATTTTACAAAGCTTAATATATTATATTTTGATAAATATATGTTTTTATTTATATTAATTATATAATTTAATTTTTTAAAAGTATAGTACTTGATAATTTAGAAGTTTTAAACATTTTTCTTTCTTTAAGACAATAGTCATGGAACTTTCATTTCTATTCTACAAACATGTGACCACATTAGCATCATTGCCTTGGATCTTTATTGAAACTCCTGATAGGCTTGCTTATGCATGATTAGTATTAGGTTGGACATCCTCTTGAGAACTCTTTATGTTTAGCATAAATTTTCATAACATTCCTATTTTTGATAAATGATAATTACTATTTAAAATATTGTATTGTAAAAAAAATATTATAAATGATAATTTATAACTATCCATTTAATAATTTATTTTAATAATAACTTTTTAACATTGTTACAAATTTCATATAATGCCAATTATGGCACTTCATATGATAAAGTAAAATAATAACTTTATTTTAGTTAATAAACAAATTAATATGAAATACAATAAATGAGAATAATTTATATTTATAATAATACATATTTACTAAACATAAAAGTTTCTAAATAAAGAAATATTATATTATAGTATATTAGATATCTAAAATATCCTTTAATTAATATTCAAAATATTTTTTAATTATTACAAAATTGTAATAATTCTTGAATATTATTTTTTATTTTATTATTATTAAATATTATATATGGTTAACCTGCTATATTTTATAAATATTATAAGTTTAAATATTAAGATTTCACTTCTAACTAATTATTTCTCACTTTTTCATTTTGTCTTAGTATTGCCCAAATTCTATCACTTTCTTCACTCTCTTATTATTATTCTCCTATTTGTGTCATCACTCATTATTGCCTCGTATTCTTCTTCACCTATCTTTTTCTCTATCATTCTTTACTTTTTATATCCCTCTTTTTCAATTTTTTATTTTTCTTTCTATCTCCTTTATATTTTCACTTTCCTTATCTTCTTTATTAATTCATCTATCATCTCGCTACTATTTTTTTCTCATTATTTTACTCTTATAATTCTATTACTTTCTTTCTTTTATAGAAGAATTATCTCTATCTTTATTATCTCTTTTTCAGTCAATCAATTTATAATATTTATGAAATTTTTCATGTTATCAGTTTAATTTATAATAGTTATGGTAATTATTAATTTTATAGTTTTATTTATTAAATAACATAAGTTTTTTATAATTATGATAATGAAGTGGAGGAAAATTTGATAAATTGATATCAATGTTTTGAAAAATATGGATATTAGAATATATTAAAACTATAATAATAATCTCACAACTATGACTATTTATCTTTTTAATGCATGTGCAACCGCACTAGCATGATAGTAGTGGATTTTATGAGAAGTTAATTTGTTACACATATCTTTGCATAGAGTTCATTTTTCTAACGATTGACAATTAATTTTAATAACTTGTTAATATTTAAAATTTAAATTATTAAAATAAATAGTTTATAATAATAATAATTATCTTTATTATTAATTAAAACTTAATGTTATTTTTGTAAATTTTAAATAATAATAAATATGACACATTATATGATATAATAAAATAATAACTTTAGTTTAGTTTAATATTGACCAAAATAACTTATATAAATTATAATAAATTTGAAATAATTTATGTTTAAAATATTATATATTATGCATAGAAATTATAAAATATAGCAATATTATGTTATGAAAAATAAAAAATCCAAAATTATTAAATATTATTAATATTTTTTATCTATATACAAAGATAATATGTTAAAATATTATATTATTTATCTTTAATTAAACACAAATTTTAAGTATTAATAAACCAACATCAAAATAAATAGCTAATATTTTTAAAAATATTTATAATGTTGTAATAAATATTATATACGTTTAAGTTGTTATATTTAATAAATACTACTACTTAAATTATTAAGGTTTAACTTTTATTAAATTATTTCTCATTTTTTCTCTTTATCTCAATATCTAACATATTCTCTCATTTAGTTCTCTTTTTTGTCATAATTCTCTTATTTGTAAAATCATTCTTTATCTCCTTATATGCTTCATAGCCTTACTTCTCTATTCTTCTCTATATTTCATTTTACTCTCTTTTACTTATATATTTATTTATTGTCTCAACCTCTAATAAGTCATTACTTTTATTTTTCTCTTTATCAAATCATATACTTATCTTTCTCTATTATTGTTTTCTATTTATTTTACTATTATCAATCTATTACATTCTCTCTCTTAAAAAATTATTATCTAATTTTTGGTCCATCAATTAATAATATTTAATAAATTTTTCATATGTCATCGTTCAATATAAATATTTATGATAAATTTATATTTTATTGATTATATTTTTCTTTATTTTTGTTGTGTACTTAAAAGAATGATAAAATAATGGAATTTAATTGTATGTGTTAATATCTATGTAATAAAAATAATTATTTATATATACATAAATAAAATATTAATATTAAAATTACTTTTACTTGATAGTTTATAAAATTTTAGAAATGTTTCATTATTTTTAAGAAAATAATCACACAACTACAAATATTTGACTTTTTTATGCACATACAATCACACAAGCATTATAACACTAGATAGCATTAAAACTCTAATATTAATTTTTGATTGGTTGTCGTTTGTGCTGGGATGGCTGACCTCTAGTTGCAAATATTGCCTTATCGCATTTCTTGTTTTAAAGAATAATAATTAATTTTAATAATATTTTGAAAATAAAAAATTAAATTATTATAAATTATAGTCTGTCAAACTATTTTAGTAAATAATTAATAATAATAACTTTATAATATTATTTTAAATTTCATATAATAATAAATATGATATATGAAATGATACAATTTTTTTTATATTATAATATATATAATTAAAATAGAATTTTTTAAAATAGAATAATATTATAAATTAGAATACTAAAAATCTAAAACTATTTCATTAATATTACAATTTGTTTATCATTATTAACTTTTTATGTTTAATAAATATTATAATTTTAATTATTAAAATTTAACTTTATTAATTTAATTCTCTAATTTTTTCTCATTGTCCTAATTCAGTCATATTTTGTCATATTCTTACTTCAATCTATATCACTTTTAATTTTTTATTTATTCCATCTATCTCTTCCAACTTCTTTTTTTCCTCTATATTCAATCATGTCTAATCTCTCTTTGTTATTATTTTTCTCTTTATTTTACCCTCATCAATCTAGGACTTTCTTTCTCATGTAGAATAGCCATCTACATCTCTATCATTTATTTTTCAGTCAATTAATATTAGTAAAGAAATCTTTAGTGTTATATAATTTCATATGTAAATTTTTTTAAAAATACATATATATTTTATAATAATTATGTAATTTAATTTTTTATTTATAAAAATAACATAATTAAAAAATAAGTTTGTATTAATGACTATAATAGCAAAAATTAGTTTGCAAAATTTTTTAATGATTATATATAAAAGAAATATTGATATTAAAATATATTATGACAAATATAATATACATAATTAATTTGTAAAATTAGATATAATTGATAATTTAAAAATTCGTGGAAATTATTCATTATCTTCGAGGAAATAACCAGACAACTTTGATTTTTTCTCTTACATCCATGTGAGATCATGCTAGCATTATGGCCCTACTTCTCATTGGAACTCAAAATTTAAACATGCATGGCTAATAATAGTATTTACATGGGTGATGTCTTGAGAAATTCTAATTTTGCACATTTTTTCAAAACATTCCTTTTCAAAAGAACCATAATAAATTTTCATAACATTATATTGTTAAAAAAATAAATTACTATTTGAAAGTCTATAGTTAACATTTTAGTAAAAATTTTTAATTGTAACATTATAAAAATATTTCCATTTTTACATAATAATAAACATGGTAAATCATATAATATAATAAGGTAATAACTTTAATTTAGTTTAATATTGAGCAAATTAACTTATATCAATTATAATCAATTACAATTAATTTATGTTTATAAGTGTATGTATGCTTTGTATAATATGGTAATATTTTGCTACAAAATATTAAAAATCAAAAATAATACTTTTCTTAAAATATTATTTACATTTATTATATATGTTACAGTAAATATATATTATAAAAAAATAATTTTATTATTTATCATATAATAAGCATTTCTAATTTTAAGTTTAAATAAAATAATATACTAAAATAATAATAAATCATAAATATATTTTTATTAGTAATTATTTTTATGATTAACATATTATATTTAATATATATTATAAGTTAAAATATTAATGTTTAACTTTTATTAAGTTATTTTTTTACTTCTCTCTTTATCGCAATGTCCAACACATTATCTAACTTTGTTTCTCTCATGATATCATTCTCTTATTTGTATCATTATTTTTTATCTTCTTACATTCTTCTTGGCCTCGCACTTGTCTCTATCCTTCTCTACTTTTCATTCTCTTTATTACTATTTTTCTTATTGTTTTGCTCTTATCAATCTATGACTTTCTCTCTTTCTTATAAAGTATTTATCTATATTTTTATTATCTCTTTTTTATCCTATCAATTAAATATATTTAAGGAATCTATTATATATCATAATTTAATATTTAATAATTATCATAAATATATAATTTTTTTATAATTTTTAGGAATTTTAATTGTTTTACTTATAAGAGAATAATAATATAATGAAAAAAATGTTAGAATATATTATGTCTTTTACAATAAGTTTAAATTTTTTATAAAAGTACATATTCTTCATAGTTTAGAAAATTTTAGAAAGATTCTTGATTTTAAGATAATAGTCAACAATTATGATTGTTTGACTTTTTTATGCATATGCGATCACACCACCATTATCACACTAAACATCATTAGAACTCCCACATTAACCATTATTGGTTGAGAGAAGTATAGGGTTGGTGATCTCTTGAGGGTAGTGTTGTATAAATTGTTTTGTAACAATGTTTTTTTATTGAATGATAATTAATTTTATTAACATATTATTATATAATAATTAAATTATTATAAATTATAGTTTCAAAATATTATTTTAGTAATTAATTATTAATAACAACTTTATAATATTATTATAAATTTTATATAATAAACTTAATGCATCATATGATATAAACAAATCATAATTTTAATGTAGTATAATATTGAGAAAAATAATTAAATATCAATTACAATAAATTAAAATTAATTTTTTTATATTAAAATATATATACCATACATTGAATCTTTTAAATATAGTAATATTATATTATAGATTATTAGAAATCTAAAACTATATCTTTAGTATTAAATATCTTTTATTTATTTTATATAGATTAAATAATAAAAATATAATATAATAGAATTTTTTATAATATTTATTATTAATTTAATCTTTTAATTTTAGAATGAACAAAATTATTTTAAATTAACAAAAAAAATATTCATTAAACATTTGAAATATTGTAAAGCAATAATGAAGAAGAAGAAGATCAAATAGTTTTTTTTATTATTATTAAATATTATATATAATTAATTTGTTATATTTAAAAAATTTTAAAAATTTAATTATTAGAATTTTACTTTTGATTAATTTTTTCTCTCACTTTGTTCTCTTCATCTCAATGTTTATCACTTTCTCCGACCTTTTCCTCTCTTGTTTTTCACTCTCTTATTTGTTTCTCCACTCTTTGTCCCTATATGTTGTTCTTGATAGCTCTCTCTTCAACCATTTGTCCCTATATGTTGTTCTTGATAGCTCTCTTCAACCATTTTCTACTTTCTAATTTCTCTCTTTCACTTCTTTATTTATTCCTTCCATTTCTTCTATAGGATCTCTTTTGTTTCTTCATCTTCGATTTTTCTCTCATTTATCCTAATTATTTTCTTCTTTATTTTTTTCTTATCAATTTTCTTTTTTATAAAATAGGTATCTCCATCTTCATTATCTCTTTTTAATCTCATCAAATAATAATGTTTAAAAAATCTCTTCTTTTATATAATTTAACATATAATACTTATGCTAAATATATTTTTTATTATTTATAGTTATTTCATATTTTAAATTTTTTATTTATAATAGCATTAACATAATTTAAAGAAATTCCTTGGTATTAAAGTTAATATCACAAAATATAATAGTTTGTATAATTTTTTATTAATTTTATAAACGACAAATATTAATATTAAAAAATTTTAGAAATGGTTCGTTATCTTCAAGATGATAATCACACAATTATGATTTTTTTAATATGTGCAACCACTTGAGCATTATAGCATTAGATTTGATCACAACTCCAAAGTTATGCATGATTAACCAAGAGTAGTATTGAGATGGGTGAGCTCTTGAGATGTTCTCATGTTTACATATGTTTTCATATTGTTTCTTTTTTAAGGAGTAAAAATGAATTTTAATAAGATGTTAATATTTAAAATGTTACATTTTTAAAAGAGAGTTTATAATCTTCCATTTTACTAATTAATTATTAAAAATAATTTTATAATATTATTTCAAAATTCATATAATAATAAATGTGGTATATCACATGATATAAAAAATAATATATTTGATATAATTCAATATTAAGAAAAATAAAGTAAATCAATAATAATAAATTAGAGTTAATTCTTTTATAATAATATAAACATAATAAATATAATTTTAAAAATATTGTAAATATCATATTATAGAAATATTACAATATAAAATTGTATCATTGATATGAAACTCCATTTATAATTATTATCCTTGTTCATTAGTCTAAATATAATATATTATAATAATTAAATTATTGAATTAATTTTTTTGTTTAAGTATGAAAAGCATAATATAAAAAATAGTCAAAATATTTTTAAAATTTTTGTAATATTCTTAAAACTAAATAAACTATAAATAATTTTTATATTTTATTATGATTAAATATTTTATATTATTATATTTTTTAGTGAATATTATATGTTTCATTATTATGCTATATCTTTTATTTTATTATTTCTCGAAGTTTTCTCTTTATCATAATGTATAAAACATTCTTTGCTTTCTTCTCATTTATTATCACTCTCTTATTTATCTTTTCATTCTCTATCATTGTATATTTTTCTTGGTATCCATCTCATTTCTTTATCTATGTCTACGTTCATTTTTCTCCCCCTTTGACTTTTTTAATTATTTTTTTTTATCTTCTTAATCTTATCTTTTTTTCTTTTTATAGTTATTAAATCATTTGTCATCTCTTTTTATTATTATTTTCTTTTTTATTTTGCTCTTCTCAATGTATAGCTTTCTCTCTCTTACAAAATAACTATCAGTGTCTCTATTATCTCTTTTTTAACACATTAATTGTCGAAATTTATGAAATCTTTTAGGCTATATAGTTCAATATATAATACTTATGATATATATATATATATTATATTGATTATATTTATTTCATAATTAAGTTTTTAACTTAAAAAGAATGATAACATATTGGAAGACCATCTTATGTACTAATGTCTAATTCATCAAAAAATAATAGTTTAGGTATTTCAATATTGATTTATATAAATAAAATATCGATAATAAAATATATTATGTTATATATATATATTAAGCAAAAAACTTTTTTTAAAATTATATATTCTTATTAATTTAACAAACTTTAGAAATTATTCATTATCTTCAAAACATTAGCCACACAACTACTATATTTTAGCTTTTGTATGCTTTTATGACCACACTAGCATTATAGTATTAGATCTTGTTAGAACTCTCAAATTAAGCTTGCTTAGTTGAGATAGTATTTGGATAGGTGACCACGTGAGAAGTCTTTATGTTGCACATATATTTTCATAGTATTCTTATTTCTAATGAACGATAATTGATTTTAATAACACATTATTATTAAAATAACTAAACTATTATAAATATTAGTTTATAAATACCTTTTTAGTAATTATTTGTTGAAAAAATTTTAACAATATTATAATGAATTTAATATAATAATAAATATGATAGATCATTTGATATAATAATATAATCGCTTTTAGATAATTTAATATTAAGAAAAATAAATTACAATGATTGTAATAAATTATTAATTTCTTTTTATAATAATATTTATGGATGCTACGTTTAGAATATTTTTTGTATGTTACATTATATACAAATAAGTTTTTAGACTTATTATAATATTTATTATTTGATTAAATTTTTTAATTTTTTTATTAATAAAATAATATTATATTAATAGCCTGAATATTCTCTAAATATTTTTAATATTCTAAAATAATAATAGCCTTTAAAAAAAATTTATATTTTATTATTATTAGATATTATATATGGCAAAATTATTATATTTTATAAAATTTATTATTTTAATTAAGAATATTTTACTTTTATTTTGTTATTTCTCTCATATTTTTCTCTTATCCCAAAGTATCTCACGTTCACTCTCTTTTATTTTTCACTTATTATTATTTTCTTATTTGTCTATCCATTCTCTATCTATTAATTTTTTTAAACTCTTTTTGCTTTAAACTTCTCTACATTCTCATTGTTTTTTTATTTATTCTCTCTGTCTCTCAAATATTCTCTCTTTCATTTTGCTCTTCATTAAATAGTCTCTCATCTCTCACTATTATTATATTTCTCTCAAATTTACTCTTAACAATCTATGACTTTCTTTTACTCTTATAGAATAGTAATCTACACCTTCTTATCTCTTTTTTAATCCATCAATTAATAATATTTAAGAAATCTCTAATACTACATAGTATAATTTATAGTATTTATAAAAGATGTATTTTTTAATATTTATATTCGATACATAATTGAATTTTTGATTTACATGAAGGATAACATAATGGATGAATTATGTAGTAATGTTCATGTTATCAAAAAGAAACATTTGTGTATTTTTTTACATATTTTACATAAATAAAATATTAATATTAAAATATTTTATTACATATTAAAAAAACATATAATTTATTTTAAAATTAAATTTGCTTAAAAAGTTTTAGAAATTGTTCAAATTCTACAAGATAGTATCCCACAAATACAATTATTTGTCTTTTTCTTTTATGTTTGACCAAACCCAAATTATAGGACTAGATTTTATTAAAACACCAAAGTTAGGCATGCTTGGGTGGGATTAGCTTATAGATTAGTAACCTCTTGAGAAGTCCTCATGTTAAACATATTTTTTATAGCATTCTTTTTTTAATTAACAAAAAATAATTTTACTAACATGTTAATATTAAAAAAATTAATTATTAAAAACTATATCTAAAAATTACGATTTTAATAATTAATTATTTATTATAATTTTATACATTATTATGAATTTCATTTAATAATAACTATGACACATCAAATTATTTAATAAAATAATAAATTTAATTTTGATTAATATTGAGAAAAAAACATGATCAACTACAATAACTTATAATTAATTTATGTCTATAATAATTTATATATATACTATGTATTAAATTTTTTAAACATTGTAATATTATGTTATAGAATATTAAAAATAAAAAATTATATCATTATTATTAAATATGATTTACATTTAATATATATGTTACATCATAAAAACGTAATTTATTAGAATAATTATAAAATTTATTATTGAATATTTTTAATATTTTAAATAATATAAAATTAAAAAAATATATTTTCTTATAATTAAGCTTTATATATGGCTTATTTATTATATGTAATAAATTTTATAATTTCAATTACTATCATTTAATACTTATAAAATTATTTCTTTCACTTTATTATCTTTATGATAAGGTCTCTTAAATTCCCTCACTTCCTTCTCTTTCATATCATCATTCTTTTATTTTTCTCTTTATTGTCGATCCCCTTATGTTCTTCATGACCTCTTTCGCTATATCCTCTATTTTCTTATTTCTCTCTCTATTTTAATTTTTTATTTATTCTCTTTATCTCTTACATAATCTCTCTTTTCTTTTCTTTTTTATTGAACAACCACAAATCTCTCTTCATTATTTTTTCTCTAATTTTTTTATCAATTTGTGACTTCCTCTTTGTGTCTCATAGAATAGTTATCTTCATTTGTAACATCTCTTTTTCAATCCATTAATTAAAAATATTTACTAAATAACCTATGTTGCAAATTGTGATATATAATATTTATGATAAATTTATATTATTTACTTAGATTTATTAAGTAATTTAAATTTGTATTTATAAGAATGATATCATAATCAACATAAACCTTATTTATTAATGTCTATATCGCCAAAAATAAAGCTTTGACTAAATTTTTATTTTTTATATATAAATAAAATATTGATAACAAATTATATTATGACTTATATAGCAAGAATAAAATTTTATAAATGTGCACATACTAGATAAGTTAGAAACTTTTAGAAATTATTTATTATCTTTAACCTAATAGCCACACAATTTTGTTTTTTTGTCCTTTACATGCATGTGCAACGACAATAGTATCATATAACAAAATCTTATTAGAACTCTAAGGTGAAACATTGTTGGATAAAATTTGCATAGGAATGAGTGACTTCATGAATATTCCTACATATTTTTTCATAGAATTCTCTTTTCTAATGAAAAAATATATTTTTTATAACATTGTAATGTTAATGAATATAAATTATTACAAATAGTAGTTTATAATTACCATTTTAGTTTATTTATTAACATTTTATTTATAAAAAATAACATTTCATTTAATTTTTTATTAATTTATATTAATAAAATATTTATATTATAAGATGTGATAAATATAGTAAACACATAAAAACATTTTAAAAGTACATTTACTAAAAGAATGTCAATTTATTTAAATAACATGTTATTATTAAAAAAAATAAATTATTAAAAAAGAGTATGTGATCACCATTTTAGTAATTAATTAATAAAAATAATTTTGTAAATTTATTATTAATTTCATCTAAAAATAAACTTTATACATCATAATATATAATAAAATAATAGATTTTATTTAATTTAATATTGTGTATAATAACTCGTAAATATTAAAATAAATGATAATTAATTTACTTTAATATTACTATATATATGTTGTAATAGTATTTTTTAAACATTGTACCATTATATTTAGAATGTTAAAAATATAAAATTATATCATTCCTTTGAATATTTATTATATTTATTATCTATGTTACATTATATAGAGATAGCATATTAACAAGGTTATAATATTTATTATTTACATTATTTTTAAAATTTTAAGTATGAAAAAAATAATATCAAATTAACAATAAAAATATTGTCTAGAAAATTATAACATTTTAAAATAATAATAAATCTCAAATAGTTTTCATATTTTGTTAATATTATTTATTATATATTATTAATTTATTATATTTAATAAATATCATAAATTTAATTATTTAAATTAAAATTTTATTAAATTATATCTACTTTATCTCTTTATCTTAATATCTCTAATATTATCTTAGTTCTTTCTCTCTCTTATCTTTATTCTTTTATTCATCTCTTCATTCTCTATCTTCTCCTTTTTTGTTGACATCTCTCACTTCTATTACTTTTCTCTTTTAATTTCACTCACTTTTACTTATTTATTTATTCTCCTTATCAACTCCATGTTCTATCTTTTCTTTTCCTCTTCAATAAATAATTTTTAATCTCTTTATTATCTTTTTCTCTATATTTTTGTCTTGTTAATTAGTGACGTTTTCTCTCATATAGAATAGTTATCTTCATCTCTATCATCTTTTTCCCAACTCATCAATGAAAGATATTTAACAAATCTCTTATTTTGTGTAGTTTAATATAGATTTTGTATAAAATATTAATTTTTTTTACTTATATTTAATAATTAATTTAAATTTTTATTTAGAAGTTTAATAACATAATGAAAGAAAAATTTATATAATGTTTCCAAAAAAATAATATGATATTAATGACTATTATATATAATTTTTATTAAATTTTCTTTATATGTATTATCTATGTTATGTTGTGTTATGTATAGATAATATGTAAGCATAATTATAATAATTATTAGTTCCTTAATTTTAAAATTTTTAGTGTGAATAAAACAATATCTAATTTAAGGTAAAAATATAATGTAAATATTAACAATATTTATGATAGATATTATTTTTAAAAAAATTTTATTATTAAGTAATTAAATTTTTTATTTAAAAAATTGTAATATAATTGATGAAATTCATATGTATTAACATCAAAGTTATCGAAAATAATATTTTATGTAATTTGCTTATTAATTTTATATAAATGAAATATTAATATTAGAAAATATTATGACATAAATAATAAATATATAAAAAATTTTAAAAGTATATCAAATAAATAATTTAGAAAACTTTAGAAATAGTTCATTATCTTTAAGACAATAATGACAACTAGAATTTTTTATCTTTACATGGAAGTTTGACCACACCAAGATTTTAGCACTTGATCTCATTTGAACTCTAAGTTATGCAGGCTTAAGCAAGAGTATTGTTGGGATGGGTGACCTCTCAAGATGTTCTTCAATTGCACATACTTTTTCATAGCATTTGTTTTTCTAAACAACATCAATTAATTTTAATAAAATTTTACTATTAAAATATTAAATTACTAAAACATTTCTTAATTTATTATTTTTAGTAATTAGTTGTTAATAATAATTTCATAATATTATAATCAATTTCATATAATAAAAAATTTGACACATCATAAATATAATAATAACTTTAATTTAATTTAATATTAAGAGAAATAACTTATATTAATTATAATAAATTATAGTTAATTTATGCTTATATTAGTTTATGTATATATGTTGTATAGAATTTTTTAATGATAGCAACATTATATTATTAAATATTAAAAAATGTAAATTAGTAACATTATTGTTAAAAATTATTCATATTTATTATTATGTAACCTTATATAAAGATAACATATTAACATAATTATAAAATTTTTTATTTACATAACTTTAAATTTTTTAATTCTTTAAATAATATTACATTCATAATAAAAATATTATCTAAATAATTTTAATATTCGAAAATACTACTAAATCTGAAATAAATCTTATATTTTACTTTTTTAAAAAATTATATATAATTAACTTGTTATATTTAACAAATATTATAAGTTTCATTATTGACATTTAACTTTTATTGAATTATTTCTCATTTTTTCCTTTATCTTAATACCTCTAAAATTCTCTCACTTCCTTTTGCCTTTTTTGGTAATTATTTTATTTGACTCTACACTCTCTATCTCTTTATATTGTTTTTTGCCTCTCCCTCTTTTATACTTCTCTATTTTCTAATTTTTCATTATTTTATTTTTTTATTTATTCTCTCTATCTCCTCCATATTCTATCTTTCCTTTTCTTCTTCTCTAAAACATCTCTAGTTAATCTCAAATATTTTGTTTCCTTTCTTTTTTTGTCTTATCAATTTGTGACTTTCTCTTTCTTATTGAATAGTTGTCCTTCTTTTTATCATATCATTTTTGACCCATTAATGAATAATTTTTAAAACATTTCTCAAGTTGTGTAGTTTAATATATAATACTTATAAAGACTATATATTATTTATTTATGAATTTTTATGTATTAAATTAATAACTTGATTGTAGAAATCATATGTATTAATGACTACATTATTAAAAATAATAGTTTAAGTATTTTTTTATTAATTATATATAAATAAAGTATAGATTTTGGAGTATATTTTTACATAAGTAATAAGCATAACATTTTTTTGAAAAATGCATATAACTTATAATTTAATAAAATTTAGAAATTGTTCATTATCCTTAAGATGATAATCACACATGTTCAATTTTTTATCTTTTGTAAGCAAGTTCGACCACACCTGTGTCATAGCAGTTGATCTTATTAGAACTCCAAAGTGAAGCATAATTGGGGAAGATTAGTTTTTTAATGAGTGACCTCTTAAAAAGTTCTCTTGTTGCACAAATTTTTCCATAGCATTTCTTTTTTAATGAATTACAATTAATTTTTATAACATTCTTAAATGAAAAAAATAAATATTATAAATTTTATTCTATAATTAATATTTAATATTAACTTTATAACACTATTATTGATTTCTTATAATAATAAATATCAAACATCATATAATATAATTAAGCAAAATATGTTATATTAATTATAAAAAATAGGAATTTATGTTTTATAATAATATATATGTTTGTGTTAAATTTTTTAATATAAATGTCTTTTAAAATAAAAAATATTATTGAATGTTAAGGATTTAAAATTTAAATAATAGTCAAAATATTAGTCATGTATTTTTAATATTATAAAATGATGATAAAAAAATATTTTTATATTTTATTATTTTTAAATATTATATATCATTGAGCTTTTATATTTTATAAATATTATAAGTTATGTTATTAACATTTAATTTTTATTTAATTATTTATCTCATTACATTTTATTTATCGTAATGTTCCTCACATTCTTTGAGTTTCTTAACTTTCTTATTATCATTCTCTTCTTTGAATCTTCATTTATTAGCATCTTATTTTCTTACTTTTCTCTCTTCCCTCTATCCTTTTTACTTTCTCAATTCTCTCACCTTCACTTTTTAATATTTTTCTTTATATCTCGTTTATATTCTCTCTTTTTTATCTTGATTGCTAAGTAGTCTCTCCTCTCTTTCCAATATTATTTTTTTTTTATTTCGTACTTCCCAATCCATGACTTTTTTTGTCTTATAAAAAGTTATCTGCCTTTATTTTCTCTTTCTAAGGTTTGATTATCATCAACACAAAAATCACACAACTATGATTTTTTTTGCATGCATGTTCTACCACACCATTATAGCACTATATCACATTAGAACTCTAAAGATAAGTATGCTTGTGTGAGAATAGTATTTGGAAGGATGACTTTTTGAGAACTTCTCATTTTGCACATATGTTTTCATAATATCTTACTTTCTAATGAACGACAAGTAACGTTTAGAAAATATTAATATAAAAATATTAAGTTATGAAAAAAATAGCTTATAATTATCATTTTAATAATTAATTATCAACAATAATTTGATCACATTATTATCTATTTTATATAATAAAAATATTACTCATCATGTGGTATAATAAAGTAATTCCTTTAATTTATTTTAACATTAAGAAAAATATCTTATATCAATTATATTAAATTATAATTAATTTATGATTATAATATTATATATATCTTATCTATAGAATGTTTTGAATTTGTTAATATTTCAGTATAGAATATTAAAAATCTAAAATTATAGCATTATAATTTAAACTTATTTATATTTATCATCTATATTATTTTGTATGGGGATAACATATTAGAATAATTATAATTTTTATTATTCAGTTTTTTAATTTTAAGAATGAATAAAATAAGAATAAATTAATTGTTAAATATTTTTAAACATTTATTATTTTTATTATTAACTATTATATGTGATTAATTTATTATTTTTAATATTTATTATAAGTTTGATTATTAAAATTTAACTTTTATTAAATTATTTCTCCTATTTTTTCTCTTTATCTCAATATCTATTTCATTCTCCATCTTCTTTTTCTCTTATATTATCATTTTTTTATTTATCTCATCATATTTTGTCTCCTAATATTTTTTTTTTCACTTCTCTCTCTCCTCTATCCTTCTTTATTTTTTCTTTTTTTTCTTTCACTTATTTATTATCTCTATCTCTATAGTATTGTCACTTATCTTTTCCTCTTCATTAAATCATCTCTAAACTCTCTCTATTATTTTTTTGGTATTTTACTCTTATCTATTTATGATTTTTTCTATCTCTAGTTGGATATTATTTTAACGACATAATCTCTTTTTAAATCCATGAGTTAAAAATTTTAAAGAAATCACTAATATTGCAAAGTTTAATACATATTGTTTATGATAGGTATACATTTTTTATTTATATTTATTATATAAACTATTTTTTTAAAAGAACATATAGTTGATAATTTAGAAACTTTTAAAATTTATATGAATCTTTTACATGCATGTGTGAACCCATAAGCATTATTACATTTTGATCATATTAGAACTCTATTTAAGCATGCTTTGGCAAGATTAGTATTGGGATGGGAGATCGCTTGAAAGTCTTTAAGTTTCACATTTTGTTTCATGGCATTCTTTTTTCTAATGAATGATAATAAATTTTTATACCACTATATTGTTTAACCAAATAAATTATTGTAAATATAAGTTTATAATTACTATTTTAATAGCTAATTTTTAATAATAACTTTGCAATATCACAATCAATTAAATAATAATAAATATAGTTCGTCATGTGATATAATAAAATAATAACTTCAATTGTGTTTAAAATTATAAAAAGAATTTTCTAAATATAAAAATAGTTTATTATGAAATGTTAGATATCTAAAATAATATTTAATTACTAGTTTAAATTATTTTTTAAAATATTTATAATAATATAAAATATAATAAAATTAATTTTTTTTAATATTTTACTATTAATAAATATTTTATATCATTAACATACTATATTTTATAAATATTATAAGATTAAATATTAAAATTTAAATTTTATTTAATTTTTTCTCTATTTATTGTCAAATTGTCTCAATGTCTCACAAATTCTCTCACTTTCTTCACTATCTTATTTTCATTCTCTTATTTATTTCCTTATTCATTGTCTTCATATATTATTGTTCACTTATCTCTCTCTTTTATCCTTTTCTATTATCTAATTTTGATCTCTTTAACTTTTTTATTTCATTTCTTTATCTATTCTATGTTCTCTTATTTTTTATTTTCTTTATTAAATCATCTTTCATCTCTCTTAATTATTTATTTTTTATTACTTTTATAAGTATATAACTTTTTATCTCTCTAAGAGAATTGCTATTCCTATCTTTCTTTTATTTTTTACTCTGTAATTAATAATATTTATAAAATTTCTTATATTGTATATTTTAATTTATAATATTTATGATAATTATTTATTTATTATTTTTATCTATTATTTAGTTTAATTTTTTTTAAAAGAATGAAAATAAAATAAAAGAAAACCTTATGTATTGATAACAACATTATCAAAAAAAACTTTTGTCATTTTTTATTAATTTAATGTATATATATAATATGGATATTATCATATATCATGACATGTATCATAACAACAATTTTTTAAAAAAGTATATATATAATTTAGACAATTACAGAAACCATTGATTATCTTCAAAATATTAACCACACAACTATGATTGTGCCTTTTGCAAGCATGTGCAACCAAACTAGTTTTATCACTAAAAATTAGAATTTAAAAGTTAACCATACTTGGGTAACCAGTATAACATATTATAGAAGATCTCCATAGAATACTAGAATGTAATGCTTTTGTACAATTCATCAAATTTCATCAAATATTTTGCTTTCATTTGGTTATTCAACTATAACTCTAAATCTCTTATTATGTGACCTTTACAAAACATTTATTTCGATATAATACTTTTATTTATTTTTTCTCATTTAAGTTTTAATGAATATCAACTTAATTTAAAAATAACAATTTAGTATTAGTTATGCTTAATTTCTTCGTCAAATCATAAGACTTTCACATGTTACCTAATTAAGAAGAAAATGACATTGTCTAAATTTTGTTGTTGACCATTATCATCCTAAACATTCTTTTCTCAATTTCATAGTATTTTATTTTGTATGGTTTTGAAATTCCTTGCGAGAATATCTTAATCTTAATATTTTGATAATCGAAGTTATTACAATAGATTCCTTTTGTGTCTTCGATTGTAACATTCCTATAATTTTATCTCATTTCATCAATTATTTCTTTTTAATTTTTTTATATTACTATGTAAATCTAAATCTCATCACATGTGACTTTTATTCTTCTACTTTGGGTGCGTTATATTGCTCCAATTTAACTCTTTTCAACTTTAATTTATATTTACTTAATACTAAAATCATATTTTATTTTTTATGCCTATTTAATATTGCAATTAAGATGAAGTAAAAACTTATCATTATATATATTTATTTTCTTAGTAATTTAAAATAATTCTAAGTTTCAATTGAAATGAAAGAAATATCGTTTGACTCGTCTTGACAAGTTTCCTTCAATTAAATTTTCAATTTTATACATATTTAAATGTTTAATATTTTAGTGACTTGAAAAATTTTATGGGACATTTTAATTTAGACCCAATTTGACAATCAAGACTATTGCACTCCATCTCTTTAATATCTTGAAACGTAAAATTTCTATGAAATTTTTCGTAATTCTTTCAATCATTTTTAATTTAGATATATTATAATGAAACTCTAACTATCCTCTCTTATGACCTTTACATCACTTAGCTTTAGTTATATTACATTTGCTCCATTAACCTCATTTCAACTTCACTACCTATTTTTTAAATTTTTATGATTTTTTAACTTGGTAATTCATACTAATTCAAAGAGATGTCTGATTGAAACAAAACAAATGCCACTTCGCTCATCCTAAGAAGATATATCCAATTAAGTAATCAATTTGATATATTTTTTATATTTTAATTTTAAGTGTTTGTCATGTTTTATGTGTTATTTTGATATGTACC
This sequence comes from Vanilla planifolia, assembly GCA_023846275.1. Taxonomy (NCBI): domain Eukaryota; kingdom Viridiplantae; phylum Streptophyta; class Magnoliopsida; order Asparagales; family Orchidaceae; genus Vanilla; species Vanilla planifolia. The sequence goes on along the minus strand of JAIUJO010000315.1, from coordinate 117,220 downwards.
TAATTTAACTATTAGTGATGCTACAATAGATTTTATTAGCACCCTCTAATGGTACTTTCTTATGCAAGTTATCAAATTTTGTTTAACTTTTTCCTTTGATTTTGTTATATTACAGTGCAACTCTAAATCCTTTATTATTTTGCCTTTAGATTATTTTGACTTTGTATATTACATTCTTTCAACAATTCCCATTTCACCTTTAATTAATGTTTACTTAAAATTAAACAATAATTTTATTTTATTTTTTTCTTATTTAATTTGCCAATTTTGATTACATAAAAAGAGGTTTAATCAAGATAAAATAAACTTTGCTAGGTATATCTCGATGAGCTTTATCCAATTAACTTTTTTGTTTTACAAATATTTTTATATTTTATTTTCTATTGTGTGGTATAAATTACTCGAGAATTTTTTTAATAACGTACTTTGACAAGTGTGATCCTGCAAGTGATCTCTTTAATGACTTAGCACACAACTTTCTCATATAGTTTATGTAATTTATTCAATTTTTTTATTATGATTTTGTTAAAATACATCATTTTTATTTAGTTATATTATAATGCTTCAATTAACTTATTTTAGTTCTAAATATCTTTAATTAAAATTAAAAAATAGTTATTTATTTTTTATTCCTATTTGTAATGATAATTCATGGTAATTCCTAATGTTGTCTTATCAAGATAAAACAAATGTCGTTAGAATTTCCATAAAGAGATCTATGAAATTAAATTTTTTTTTAATTTTAAATAAATTTCTAACAATGAAATTTTCATATTTTATAAGATATTTTTATTTCTTCATGATTGAATGGCCAAGAATATTACACTAATTATTCTTAATAATTTTGAATGCAAATTTGCCTTAAAATTTATCTAATTTATTCAGCTTTTTCACTTTGATTTTGTATGTTAGAATGAAACTCTAATTCTTCTCTCGTGTGACCTTTACATTACATTGATTTCGTTATACTAAATTTCTTTAGTTTATCTCATTTGAACATTGTTACATATTTACTCCTATTTAAATAATAATTTCTAATTATTTATACTTATTTCGCTCCAGTAATTTTTAGAAATTCTAAACAATATCTAAATGAGATAGTACATAAATCATTACACTCATCTTGATGTGCTCCATATAATTAAATTTTTATTTCTAAATTTTGTAATATTTTATTTTCTAAATATTTGGTATGTTTTATGAGATATTTTAATTCATAATAAATTTTATTGTCTAGAATGTTACACTTAGTATCATAGAATGATAATTTCTTATACAATTTATCTACTAATTTAACATTTTTTTATTTAATTTGGTTATATTTTTTGCTATATTATATCACTTTAACTTAACTCATTTAAACTTTAAGATATATTCACAAAATTTTAAATTAATACCTCACTATTATATCTGCTTATCTACTTTTTAATTTTGTGATAACTTCAAACAATGTTCAACTGATACAAAAAATTGTTCGACCCATTTTAACGTGTTCTATCTAATCAATTCTCATTTTTCATGTTTTAAATAATTTATTTTCAATAGCTTTAGTAAGGTGTACAGTATTTAAATTTGTACTTTATTTTGCTTTTGAAGAAGCTACGTTATCTCCCTTAGGTTCTTGAAATGTTATCTCCCTATGTAGTTTATCTTATTTGTTTAATATTTTTTACTTTTATTTGGTTATATTCTTATGCCACACAAAACTTTCCCTCATGTGCATTTTACATCATTTTAATTTAATCATATTATATTTCATTTATTTGCCTTTTTTCAACTTTAATATATATTTAATTAATATTAAAATAATAATTTATCATTGTTATCCTTATTTTATTTGGTAATTTGCACTATACGATCCTCAAAATACTCAATATTACTCTCGAAAAATAGTACTTTTTTCTTCTTTTATAATAATACATGTATGATCGATGCCTTCGATAGCTGTACCATCAATTTTTACTTGAATGAACTCTCTACTTTTGATACTATTGTCAATGTACTCTTATGTAATATGCCTAGTGTGATTACTAGCAAGTTTTTGTTCCTATTCACAACTTCATATTTTTATGGTAAATAACATCACCTTATGAATGGTGGTCAAGCTTTACAATTTCAATTTGCTGCCAAATGCAGCAAAACTTAATGATAACACCACTAGTATACTTAAATGTTAATCAAGTTGTACTTGTATAAAAATTATTCACTATTTTAGCCTTTTTCACCCTTGCATCCAAAGTTCTATTACTATAAGATTCTACTATACCTTTGATTAAAATCATGATGTTTTATTTTTGTAATCAAGACTTTACACTAGTTTCTTAAATCATCATATCATACAATTCCACTTTCATATTGCATGACTCTGATAACACATAACAAACAATAGTCTAACATTTTTACTTTAATTTAACAAGCATTTAATTGATAGAATAAAATGGAAATAATATAATTTGGCAAAAAATTTTAAAGGTGTAACAATATGGATATGTTGTTATGAAATTAAAATGACATCATTATATGCTCCTCATGGATGTGCATATTGACCATCACTTTGAAACATTTCGGAATAGATTTTCTTGTTTTTTAAGATGATGGAACCAGCAATACCAATAGACTACGATAAGCATCACATGGATGCTCGACATGAGGCAAGAAAATAAATTAAAAAATTTTGATTAAAAAAAAATAAGAGATTTAGAAAGTCCCATGAAAGAAAAAAAAGAAGAAATCTAAAGGAATTTATTAGATTGATGCTTTTCATAATAAACCTATTAGTTACTCGAAATTAGTCCATCTTAGGAAATAAGCCCAAAAATGTTGATAATGTGATAGAATGCATAAAGGTGCTAGTACATATTAAGAGAATGTTTGCTTTTTTAGAAGGTCAAAGAATGATTTAGGGAATTGGTGAGGTACGAGCCACAAAAGGAAGACAACCTCTAATATATGCACTCACTTAATAGTAGGATATGGAGTCATCAATGTCATTACTCATATGCTTTTATTCATTTATGTATGAAATTGCATAGGAGAGAGTTAGTGATAAAGGCCAATTGCATTTTCCTTTGATGATGAGGTTGCTCTTTATGGAAATTCTATCTAGTCTTTGAGTCAGAGCTGATCATGCTATTCTCAATCATTTTTAGATGAACCTATTTAATTCTTCTTATCGAATTTAAAATCATCTTAGGAATGGAATTCATGACCCGACATTGTATGGTCATAAATTTCTAGGAGGCAAAGGTGCACATTAAGATAACAAATTTAGTTGATCAATTTTTCATTAACTACTGCATTATGATATTACCAATCCTTTACAATTTTGCTTTATTTTATAAAGGCTATATTGGTTGGTCAGAATTCATATTCGATTCCTTATAACACAATTGCTATAGAATACCATTCTAGTGAGGGATTATCCCAACATTTTCTATAATACATTCTTGGTTTAGCACTGGCAAGATTGTTAGAGTTTTTTATTGACTTGATGAAGGGAGCCACTCAAATTACAATGGCATCATATTGATTTGATGAGTCCAAAAATGTGTGTTTCATCTTAATGAAACTTCATTTTAAATGACTATGATTTACCCAGTCAAATTGGTAAAATTAAAATCATGATGTCTTGTTTTTGTAATAAAGATTTTATACTAGTTTCTTAAATCAACATATCATACAATTACACTTTGATAATGCATAACTCTGATAACACATAACTAACAATAGTCTAACCTTTTTTACTTTAATTTTACAACCTTTTAATTGATAGAATAAATTGGAAATAATATTCTTTGGCAATAAATTTTATAGGTGTAACAATATGGATATGTTCTTATTAAATAAGAATGACATCATTATATGCTCTTCTTGGATGTGCATATTGACCATCACTTTGAAAACATTTTTTGGTGAATAAATATTTAATTAGATAGATCTCATTGAGACATTTTATATGTTCTTTTTTTTGCCTTCATCACTCACCATTTGGAATTACTACAAATTAAAAAGTAATTAAATATAACGAATGATAAATTATTATAATAATTTTTAGTAAATATATTTTGAAGCAAAATAAAGATAAATTTATTTGGCATAATGCAACCAAATCAAAAGAACTTTAATTCTAATATTAAAAAAGAATTAGTGTTTAAAAGTAATATAACCTAATCAAAGTAAAATCCTTAAGTTATGTGATAAATTATATCAAAGCATTGTATTCCAAGATGCTATAAAGATCAATTGTAATCTTCTTGATGATCAAATCATTAAGATTAAGAGTTACATTACAAGTGAGGTTCGATTGAGACACAACCAATGTCATTTGACCTTTCTTAATGAACTTTTAAAACTAAAAATTCATTTTTATTCAAAAATAATTTTTATTGCTTTTTCATGCTTTTCGATTCATTATTATTTGTGCATTATTTGATTATTGAGGATGTTATGCATGATCTCCCTAATATATTAGAATGTGACTTTTCCATTCAATTTATCTTATTTTCTTAATTTTTTGTCTTAATTTGGTTATTTTTTGATGCAACTAAAATTCTCATTTATTATGACCATAACATCCTCTGATTTGGTTATGCTAGACTACTTCAATTTATCTTACTTTAGCTTTAATATATATTTTCATAGTATTAAAATAACAATTTATTCTTATTTTTGCCTATTTACTTTGGTAATTTCTACTTATTAAAAATTATTTAAGATCATGATGAAATAAACATTGTTGGATAGATTTCGATGAGCTTTATGAAATTAAAAATTGATTTATATATTTTTAAATACTTTATTTACAAGAACTTTTGCATTCTTATTGAGGCATTTTGATTTGTACCAAATTTGTGAAGGAAGGTAGTACACTCGATCTCCTAAGACACTTTGAATATAACTTTCTTAAAAAAATTATTTTATCTCAAAAATTGTTTCTCTTTAATTCTATTATTTTGTATCACTAAATCTCTTCTCATTTGACAATTAAATCCTTTTAATTTCGTTATACTACATTGTTCCTTTTTTATCTAACTTTAGCTTTAGCATATACTTCCACAATATTAAAATAATATTTTTTATTATTTATGCTTATTTAATTTAGTAATTGATAGAAATTCCAATCAATATCAAACTATGAGGAAACAAGCGTCATTGATCACATCTCGATGAGCTCTAATAAATGAAACGTTTATTTTTTAATTTTTTTAAAATTTATATTTCTTAAGTTTTTAACATTCTTTTATAGATATTTCAACTTTTTTTCTAAATTTTTTATTGTTAATTTTCACTTGATCCTCTTAGTATCTTGGAATTCACCTTTTCCTCATAATTTATCTTATTTTTTCCAAATATTTTCCTTTGACTTGTTTATATTATTATGAAACAATAATTCTCATTTCTTATGACATTTACATCAATTAGACTTGGATACATTAGATCTCTTTAATTTATTCCATTTCAAATTTAATTATTATTTTAAAGTTTGTGGTTTTTTAAGTTTTCTAGTTACCAAAAATTCTTCATAAATATGTTTGTGATGAAAAAAACATTGCTAGAATTTTCTCAATAAATTTTATCAAATTAAATTTTTAATCTTTTTTAATATTTTATTAAAGGTTTTTATCAACTTTTATAAGCTATTTAAATTAATACATGACTTGGTAATAAAAATTGTACTGCTGATTGCCCTTAATATCTAGCAATGAATCGCTATCGTAAAAATTATTGTTTTTTGAAATGTTTTCTTTCATTTTTTATTTTTTAATATGATTTATACTCCTTTGATTTTGTTACATTATATTATTTCAATTTAACTTATTTTAGATTTAATAGATGTTTACTTTTTACTAAAATAATAATTTAATATTATTTATTTTTGTAATTTCTAGTAATTCTAATTGTGGTGCAATGGGAACAAAATATATGTCATTGGACTAGTTTTGATGAGTTCTATCAAACTATATATTCTTTTTTAAAAAAAATTTAATATTTTTTTTAAATTTTGTCATGTATTATGAGTCATTTAGACTTGTGCTTAATTTGATGATCGATGATGTTACACTCATTGTCCATATGTTTAGCAACGTAGTTTTGGTACATAATTTACCTAATTTCTTAAAATATTTTTCTTAAATTTTGTTATATTATAACAAAAACCTTTATCATCTCATATGTTGCCTTTACATCACTTTTATTTGGTTATGTTATATTATTTTAATTTATCTCTTTTTGTTTTAATATATTTTTATTTAATCATATGTTAATAATTTATTATTATTTATTCTTTTTTTGGTATTTCATAATAATTCCAAATGAGATTCAATAAGGATGAAATAAGAATCAAAGGACTTGTGAAGTTGAGCACCAACAAAATAAATATTTCTTTTTTGAAAATTTAAATATTGTATATAAAAAGGTTTTAACATGCTTTTTAAGATGACTTAATTTATACATTATTTGATGATAAAGAATATTACACTTGATCTCCTTGATGCCATGGAATGTAACTTTTTCAATCAATTCATCTTATTTCTTGTAAGATTGTTGATAGATTTGGTTATATTACAATGTAACTCCAGACCTCCACTCGAATGACCTTTACATCACTTTTATTTGATTATAATAAATTATTTCAATTTTTCTCAATTTAGTTAAATTATTTTTTGAAAATTAAAATATTCATTTATTATTATTATTCAATCTTTATTATAATAATTTAAACTTATTATAATAAAGTTTAAGATGAGATGAAACAAATGCCATTTATGTTTTGTTGAAGATCTTTATCTAGTTAAATAACATTTATAAATTTTTAAACAATTTGTCTTTTAGGTGTCAGCTTGCCTTACAAGGCATTTCAATAAATATAATATTTGATCATTAAGGCTATTACACTTGATCCCATTAGTGTTTTAGAATGCAACGTTCAAACTTAATCTTCTTCATTTTTTAAATTTTTTCGTTTTGATGTTTATATTTCATTGTAATTCCAAATCATTTGTTGTATGACCGATATATGTCTAAATTTTTGTTATATTGGAATTCTTCAGTTTATTTATGATTATTTGCTTTAGTAATTTTGACTAATTCCAAAAAAAATCTAGTCAATATAAAATGAATGTCATGGATTTGTCATATCAAGCTCTATATGATTAAAGTTTCATTTTTATATTATTAAAACTTTTTATTTTCTTTGGTATTGGCACTTTACATGAGATATTTATTCTAAACTAATTTATTAATTGATGACGTTACACTCAATCTCCTCAGTATCTTGGAATATAACATATACAATTTAGCTTATTTCCTAAAATGTATTTCACTAATTTTGTTATATGATTATGAAACTCTAATTCATCTCCTTTAAGATTATTACGCCATTTTTATTTGTTTATATTACATTGTTGAGATTCATAAAATATTGAATTTAATATATCTTTTTTGATATTAAAAAAGAAATTTTTTTAATTAACTAGGCTCTTTTCATTTCTATATTTGGGAGAAATCCTTGATAAGCTCTGATTGAAAAAAGGCCATTAAACCATTCATATGTGCTCTACCAATTAAATATTAATTTTTATTATTTTAAATATCTTATTTTTTAGGATTTTAATATTCTTTGTAAAATAATCGGATTCATTCCTAATTTGATGATCAAAGATGTTATGCTTGAACCCCTTAGTATCTTTAAAGGAAATTTTTCATAACTGGTTATCTCATTTCTTAAATTTTTTTAATTTGTTATATTGTTATGTAACTTGAAAATTTCTTTAAAATGAGCTTTAAATTAATATGCTTTTGTTCCAATATAGGTTTGTAATTTTTCTCATTTTAGCTTTAATATATTTTTTCTTCAAATTAAAAAATAGTTCAAAATTAGTTTTGCTTTTTAGTTTTATAATTTGTAATTTTTAAGAACAAGTTCTGATCAAGGAAAAACAAATCTTTTTGGGCATTTCATGATGAGCTCTATCTCGTTAAATATTACTTTTCAAATTTCAATATATTGTTTTAGTATTTTTTTTCATGCTTTATTAGACATCTTGTTTCATACTTAACTTAACAATTGACAATATCACACTTCATGTCTCTAGTATCTTTGATTAAAAATTTATCATGCAATTAGTGTCATTTCTAATTATTTCTAAAATACTTTCATTTTACTTTTTATGTATTACTATGAAAAAAAACCTCTCCTCCTAGGTGACCTTAAAATCACTACAATTTCTTTACATTATATTAAAAAAATTATCTTATTTCATCTTTGTTAAATTTTCTTTTTATGTTTTTGCAGTAACTATATGCAACGTTTGAATGAAATGATTCCAATTTTGTCTGAATCAACTTGACTAGCAATACCACATTAGATAAGCATTTTTATATTCTTATTTTTTAATTTTATAAAGATTTGGCTTACTTTATAAGATATTTGGATTCATACTTGATTTGATGATTAAGAATATTATTCTTGATCTACTTTGTACCTTAGACAACAACCTTCCCAATAATTTATCTAATTTTCTTAAGCAATTTCCTTTAATGTCCTTGTGTTCTCTTATTTGAATTTTACGTGTCATTGATTATGTTATATTATATTATTTTAATTTACTTCATTTTTGCATTAAAAATTAATTTTTATAACTTCAAAATTATAATTTATTATTTTTTTATAAAATTGGCTAATCCACAATAAAACAAAATGAGTTCTGACCCAGGTAAAACAAACATGGTTGGAATCATTTAGATGAGTGTTATCAAATTACATATTCAATTTTAACAGATATTTTGATTTGTACCTAATTAGATATTTTGGGATGTTAAACTTAAACTTCTTAGTATCTTGGAATGCCATGTAGTTTGCCATATTTCTACAAAGGTTTTGTATTAATTTTGTTATATTATTATCAAACTCTCATTCTCGTCAAGTGTGAGCATTATGTCACTATGATTTGGTTATATCATAATGCTTCAATTTCATCTCCTTTTTCACTTAATATACGATTTCTTATATTTATAATTAATTTTTATTTATATTTATTTATTTAGAAAACCATAGTCATTCCAAACATTTTTTGTTGCAAAAAAATAGAAATCATTGTACCTATTTTAATGAGATCAAAGCAAATGAGATATATGAAAAATAAAATAAATTTCATTGAAATTATCTTGATGAGGACAAACAAATTAAATACTAATTTGTATATTTTTAGAAATTTCTTATATAATTTTTATGAATTTTGAGACATTTTGATTGATCCTTGATTTGATGATTGAGGATGTTACATTTGATTTATCTTAACATCTAGGAATGCAACTTAATAATATATTTTACCTCATTTGTCAAAATGTTCAGCTTTGGTTATCTTGTAATAATATAGAAATTTGACTCCTCATGCATGTTATGTTTAAATCACTTTATATGGTTTTATTAGATTTCTTTATTTTATTTTATATGAGCTTCATAATATATTTACAAAAAATTTAAATAATAATATTTTATTATTATTAATTTACTTTGACAATTTATAGTAATTCGAAATAACCTCTGATCAAGATGAAGTAAGCATCTTTTGACTCATCTTGATCAACTTTATCTAGTTTTATATTAATTTTTAAAATTACAAATATTTTATTTTCTTGGGTGTTTGCATGCATTAGTGTTATTTTTAGTTTTACTAGATTTGTTGATAAATTACATGTAATCTCCCTAGTATCTTGGAATGCAACTTTCTAGTATAATTTATCTTAGTACCTAAAATTTATTACTTTAATTTTGTTATACTACACTCTAACCCTAAACACTATATCATTTTACTTATACATTGCTTTTATTTTATTGCGTTACATTTCTTCAATTTAGCTAATTTTGACATTAACATTTATTTACTAAATATTTAAATAAAAATTTATTATTGTTTATGATTATTTTCATTAGAAATTCATAGTAAATACAAATAAGGTAAATTACAAATAATGTTTGTACATTATTTAGTGATCAAAGAGGCTACAACATATCTCCTTAATATTTTGGCATTTAACTATCCCACAAAATTAATATCATTTCATTAAATATCTTGCAATGATTTGGTTAGATTATTATATAACAAAAACTTTTTCATATGACCTTTACAATGATTTGATTTGGTTATATTATATTTCTTTAATTTATTTTATTTTTACATACACACGCACACACAGATAATATATATTCTATTAAAAAATTACTTATTAATATTTGTTGTTATTTAATCCAATAAGTTTTGGTAATTCTAAGTGGCATCTCATCTTAGGAAAACAAACATCAATAGACCACTATAGAAAGTAATTTTTCATATAATTTATCATATTTCTTCGAATTCTTCACTTTAGTTTGGTTATATTACTATGTTACATGAAATCTCTCATAACTCTAAAACAAATCTTATGTAACCTCTAACAGTTTTTATTTAATTGACTTACATTACTTTAACTGATCTCAATTCGACTTTGAAATTATATAAATACATTAAATATTTAAAAAATAATTTAATACATTTTGTCTATATTTTTTGGTAATTACATATAACTCTATGAAATGCCTGATTGAGATGAAAAAAGAATAATTGCACTCGTCTAAACTCTCTCTATCTATTTAGATATTTATTTTTAATTTTGTATCCTACAATAAACTTTTTAAATCTATTTGTCTCATTTTTTTAAATTAGTCATTTTGATCTTGTTATATTACCATATCATGTGAAATCTCTCGTATTGTGGCCTTTATATCGCTTTGGTGTAGTCTATTACATTCATTTAATTTATCTTATTTTAATTTTGATAAATATTTATTTATTATTAGGATGATAATTTATTACTACTTCTAAAATTTTCCCTTTTATCTTGTATTAATTTCAAACAAGGCCCTATCATGATGAAATAAACTTTATTGACTTAATTCTATGAACTCCATCCAATTCAATAATCTTTTCTATATTTTAAAATAACATAATTTCTAGTGTTTTGGTAGGCTTTACAAGAAATTTTGATGCATGCCAAATCTAATGAAGGTTACGTTACACTCAACCCCTTTTGTATCTCATAATGCAACTTTCTAGCATAATTTTTGTCATTTTTCTAAATGTTTTGCTTTAATTTTGTCATATCATTATTTAGCTATAAAACTCAACTTATGTGAACTTTTTTTCTTTTATTTACTAATATTACATTGCCTTAATTTATCACATTTGAACCTTATTTGTATTTACTTAATATTTAAAATTTTTTTTATTAATTTTTGTCCTCGTTTGTTTTTGCAATTTATAGTATTATAGTTGAGGTCAATTGAGACAAAAAACAAAATTGGTTAAAGTTGTCTTGATGAGTAGTATCTAATTAAATATTCATTTTTTTTAAAATATTTCTTTCAATGGTTTTGGCATGCTTCATAATTCATTTCAATTTGTGCCATATTTCACGATAGAGGCTACTATACCTCATATCTTTAGTATCTTTGCATGCAACGTTCTGTTGTATAATTTAACTCATTTCTTCTAATTTTTTCCTTTGATTTGGTTTATGTAACTTTAAATCTCCTCTCATATGACTTTTACATCACTTTAATTTTTTCATATTACATTTCTTAAATTTATTTTTTTTAAGATTTAATAAATATATGCTTAATATTAATTTTTTATATTTTTTAAATCTTTTTTATTTGTAATTTTTAATATTTCCAAATAATGCCCAATTAAATGAAATTTATCGTCATTTACTGCTTCTTAACAACATCTATCCAAGTAAATAATCTTTTTTACACTTGTTTAGATATTTAATTTTGTATAGCTTAGGCATTCTTTATGAGACATTTCAATTTGAGCCATTTTTAATGATATAGCATATTATAGAAGATGTTCTAAGAATATTGGAATGTAACATTTTTGTACAATTTATCAAATTTTATGAAATATTTTACTTTCATTTCGTTATATTACTATGTAGCTATAAATCTTTTATTATGTAACTTTTACAACACTTTTATTTTGTTATAATACTTTGATTTATTTTTTCTCATTTATGTTTTAATTAATATCAACCTAATTTCATAATAATAATTTAGTATTATTTATTTATCAAATCATAGTAATTTCATATGTTGTCCAATTAAGAAGAAAATAACATTGTTTGAACAATGTCGATGACCATCATCACCCTAAACATTTTTTTCACTTTTTCTTAATATTTTATTTTGTAAGGTTTTGACATTCTTTGGGAGAATGTTTTAATATTACCTTTCCTGATGATCAAAGTTATTATACTAGATTCCTTTAGTATCTTTGAATGTAACATACCTATAAAATTTAAATCATTTCATCAATTATTTTTTTTTATTTTGTTATATTACTATGTAACTCTAAATAGCATCACATGTGACGTTTACACTTCTATTTTTTGATATGTTATATTACTCTTATTTATCTCTTTTCAACTTTAATTTATATTTACTAAATAATAAAATCATAATTTATCATTGTTTATGCCTGTTCAGTGTTGTAATTCACATTAATTTTTAATATGGTCTTTTCAAGAAGCCACAAATTTCAATGGACTGATTTAGATAGTTTTATGCAATTCAATATTAATTTGTATTTTTATAAATATTTTATTTTCTATAGTTTCTATTTTCTATTGTTGATAATGAATTATATTACAATTGATCCACTCGGTATCATTTATTACAACTTTCTTATATAATTTATTTTATTTTTATAAATGTTTTCCTTTGTTTTAATTATTATACTATGTAATTATAATTCACCTCTCCTATTTGTTTGGTCATGTTTTATGGTTTTATATTACATTACTTCATTTTATTTAATTTTATAATTTTTGAATATTTACTTTATATTAAATGAAAACTTATTATTATTTATATTAATTTTCTTAGTAATTTAAAATAATTAAAACTTATTTTTGATTGAGATGAAACAAATGTCATTTAAAACTGATTTTCAACTCGATAAGTTCTCTTCAATTAAATATTAAATTCTATACATATTTAATTATTTAATATTTTTGAGACGTGGAAAAATTTATGAGATATTTTAATTTATACCCAATTTGATAATCAAGACTATTACACTCTATCTCTTTAATATCTTGGAATGTTCCTTTCCCATACAATTTCTCTTTATTCTTTTAATGTTTTTTAATTAGGAGATATTACAATGAAACTCTAATTATCCTCTGTTGTAACATTTACATCACTTAGCTTTAGTTATATTATATTTTCTCAATCCATCTCATTTAATCCTTCTTATATATTTATTAAATTTATATGATTATTTAGCTTGGTAATTCATACTAATTCAAAAAGATGTCTCATTAAAAAAACAAATGTCACTCGGCACACCTTAAGAAGATCTATCCAAATTCAGTAATCAATTTGATATACTCTTTTATATTTTATTTTTAAGGTTTGTCATGTTTTTTTCGTTATTTTAATATGTACCTAATTTAACTATCAATGATGCTACAATAGATCTTATTAGCACCCTTTAATGGTACTTTCTTATAAAACTTGTCTTATTTTATTAAACTTTTTTCCTTTGATGTAGTTATATTACAAATCTCGTATTATTTTGCCTTTAAATTGTTTTGACTTTGTATATTATATAACTTCAACAATTATCATTTCACAATTAATTTATGTGTACTTAAAATTTAAATAAAAATTTGCTTTTTTTGCTTATTTATTTGCTAATTTGGATTATCTTAAAAAAGGTTAAATCAAGATGAAACAAACTTTGTTAAGGATGTCTCAGTGATCTCTATCCAATTAACTTTTTATATTACAAATATTCAGATAATTTATTTTTTGGCATGTGGTATAAATTACTTGATAATTTTATTGACAACCTACTTTAATGAGTGAGTATCATACACATGATCCATTTAGTATCATAAAATACAACTTTGCCATATAATTTATGCAATTTCTTCAAGTTTTTTGTTATGATTTAGTTATAATAGTATGTAATTATAAATCTGATCTCATGCAACCTATATATGACTTTCATTTAGTTATATTACAATGCATCAGTTTAACTCATTTTCACTATAAATATCTTTAATTAAAATAAAAATAGTAGTTTTTTTTAATTCCTATTTACAATGATAGTTTGTGGTAATCCTTAACGTCCTCTAATTAACATGAAACAAATGTCATTAGAATTGGCTCGAAGATATCTATGCAATTAAATATTTTTTAAAATTTTTAATATCTTTCTATCTATGATGTTTTCAAACTTTTTGGGATATTTTGATTTCTTCATGATTGAATGGCTAAGAATATTACACTCAATCTCCTTAGTAATTTGGAATGCAACATTGCCTTAAAATTTATCTAATTTGTTCAACTTTTTCACTTTGATTTTGTTATATTACAATGAAACTCTAAATTTTCTCTCATGTGACCTTTACATTCCAAAGATTTGGTTGTATTAAATGTCTTTGTTTATCTCATTTAAACATTGTTATATATTAACTCATTTTTAAGTAATAATTTATTATTATTTACACTTATTTACTCTTGCAATTTTTACAAATCCCAAACAACATCTACTTGAGATAAAACATACACCTTTGCACTTAGTTGGATGTGCTCCATATAATTAAATGTTCATTTCTAAATTTTGCACTATTTTTTTCTATATAATTCGTTTGTTTAATGTGATATTTTAATTCATATCTGATTTTATTATCTAGGATGTTACACTTAGTATAATAGAATGAAAATTTCTTGTACAATTTATCTATTTTCTTCAACATTTTTGCTTTCATTTGGTTATATTTTTAATGAAACTCTTATTCTCCTCCTCTGTGAGCTTTAAACTATTATTTTTTGGCTATATTATATTACTTTAATTTAACTCATTTAAGCTTCAAGATATATTCAAATAATGTTAAAATAATCCTTCGTTATTATTTCTGCTTATTTACTTCTATATTTAGTGGTAACTCCAAAAGAGGTTCAGCTGATAAAAAAATTGTTGGACTCATTTTAAGGTGCTCTATCTATCAAATTTCATTTTTAAAGTTCTTAATAATTTATTTTCAATAGCTTTAGTGAGCTTTAAAAGTACTACAATTTGTACTTGATTTAGCTTGTGAGGAAATTACTTTATGTTCTTTAGGTCCTTGAAATTTAATTTTCACATACAATTTATCTTATTTGTTCAACTTTTTCCTTTTTATTGTTTTATATTACTATGCCACATAAAATCTTCTCTCATGTGGACTTTACAACTTTTTGTTTTAATTATATTATATTCTTCTATTTGCCTCTTTTCAACATTTAATATATATTTACATAATATTTCAACAATAATTTATTATTATTATTCTCATTTACTTTGGCAATTTGTGCTATATGATCCTCAAATTACCCAATGTTACTCTCCAAACATAGTAATTTTTCCTTCTCTTATAGTCATACTTGTGTGATCAATGACTTTGGTAACTGTGCCATCAAGTTTTACTTGAATGAACTCTCCACTTTTTATTCTACTATCCAAGTACCCTATAGTAATAAGCCTAGTGTGATTACTAGAATGTTTTGTTCCTATTCAAAGCTTCATATTTTTATAGTAAATCACATCACCTCATCTATCGTGGTCAAGCATTATAATTTCAATTCACTACCATATGCAACCAAACTTAATGATCACACAACTATTATACTAAAATGTTATCTATCAAGTACTTTTACAAAACTGATTCACTATAGGAGTTTGAGGTACCATTGTACAACGTGGTTAGTAAGAGATTTTTTACCCTAGTTCTTCACCAAGAGGAGTTTCCATTCCCTCCTTTTGAAAGATGAATTAGGGTTTAAGCACACTACCAAGAACTTAAAAAAGTGAATATTACTAATTAACATCCACTATCATTCATGGATGATTTACGTAATCAATAATAAGGTGTTTGAATCCTTTTAGACATTAACCTTTAATGTGGGCTTCATCAGATAAGAATTAAGGAGGAGGACATCATAAATTAAATTTTCAAGACTTGACTTTTACATTTCGAGTTACAGTTTTACATTTGGACATGACGAACACACCAATGATTTTTGTGAACCTTTTTGGTCATGTTTTTCAGGCCAACTTACATTATTTTGTCATTACATTTATTGATGACATTGACACATACGAAAAGAGGAAGGAGCTACATGCCTAGCTTCTTAATATTGTTTTGGAGTTTCTTAAAAGGAAGTTACTATATGCAAAATTTTAAAAATTGGATGCATTGCATTATTATATTGGAAATTCATAACCTTTTTTGGCCTTAAGAAGTTTTATAACATGTTTTGCCCTAGCATCTCTTGAATTGTACCACACCATTTGTAATAAGATAACAAAGGAGTTACTTCTTTTTGTTTGGTCTTGTTTAATAAAACATTGCTAGATTAAAAAGTAAATTGGTTCTAGCCACTTTTTTTGCCATTAGTAGAGCACAAAAGCCAATCCACATATTTACAAATTGAACATAAATTTCGTTAGTGGTCGTCATTATTTAGGTTAGCCATGTTATGTCCTATGCCTCGAATGATTGGCTTGCCTATTTTCCAATTACCTAGCTCATGGCTTGTATTATGATTTATTGTGGTAGATAGTGTGTCCCTAAGAAAAAAGGATTAAGGAAGAGCCTATTAATGGTGCTTAAAGATTGTTATAAAACATTCACATTCAAATATTTAAGGAATTCTCATAAAAGATTGAGTATTACTCATAAATTTAACATAGCTAACCATACATAGACCATTAATCATCTAGAGAGTTTAATGCAAAATTTAAATCATCTTTTGAGACATAGTGTATAGTCTAACTTTAGATATTAGTTTAGACATTTGCCTTTGCTAAAATTTTGCTAAAACAACTACTATAGGTCATTGGCATGGCACCATACAAGGCTTTATATGAATAGGGTTGTATACCAATATTATGTCGGATAGATGTGCAATCCTTGTAGTTTTTGAGGCCTATAATTATAGGTGAGTCTATTAACAACATTTAGAAATTTGAGGTAAGGTACATAAGATCAACCTAATGAAATGAGTATTTACTTTTAAAAAGTATTTCAAATTAAAGCTCAGGGACATTGGATCCTATAAAAATATGGAAAAGATAGGATCCATTGTAGATAAACTTTTGTTTAAAGATGCTATAGTTGGGCTACATTATCTTTTCCATATATCTAATTTGAAGAAATAAGGGCTAGTTCAATATCATGTCCTTGAAATAAAACCTAAGGTTTTTTATAAGTACAATAAGATGAGTCCTATCTAAAGCACCTAGTTGAGTCTAGTAGTAGGGTTTTGATAACTCAAAGTCTACTTATGATCAAAGTTCTTTGGAACAACCATGATGAACAAAAGGCTACTTGAGAGGTGAAAAACCATGTTCAATACAAATTACTAAGGGTATTTTCTTTTTTTTTAGGATGGAATCTCAATTAAGCTAGGTAAATTACTATCTCATTTATAAAGAACCAAGGTAAATTAATTAAATCTTTATTTTATTAAATTAATACTTGTAATGTTTTAAACTATGTATCATACTTGCTTAAATATTTGATCATATAATTAAGATCTATGGAATTATTAATAAACATGGATTTGGCTTATCTTCTAATACAATTTCACTGTAGTACTAATGTCGAAAAAAGTGGTTGAATAATTGACTATAACTAAAAAAAAAAATTATTAGTCCGATATTATGCAAATATTTATTAAAACTAAAATGAGATAAGTTGATGCAAAGTAATACAACAAAATTAATATGATGTAAAAGTCACACAATAAAAGATTTAGAGTTTTCAAATAATATAAAAAAATAAAAGTTACAAATTTTAACAAATGAGATAAGTAATAGATAAAAGTTGTATTCCTAGATATCAAGTAAATCAAGTCTAAAATCCTTGATTACCAACTCAGGTATGCATCAAAAGACTTGAAAAGTGTGTCAAGCAAATAAACTCATAGTACTTTTAACTATAAAATTTTTTTTATGTTTAATTAATATTAAAATAATAATTTATTATTATTTAGCTTGGTAATTTATAACTATTATAAACAAGGTATGATCAAGTGGAAATAAATAGTATTAGAGTTGTCTCAATGTGCTTTTTGAAATTAAATATTGATTTTTACTTTTTAGAATTCTATTTTCTAGAATTATTGTATAATTTGTAAGATATTTTAATATATGTATGATTTGTTCATTGATTACATTATGCTTGATCTTCTTAATATCTTTAAATGCAACATTACAATTCATTTTGCCCTATACTTATTTACATTGTTTAGTCATAGTCTTTCCTAAAAATTTTTTATCATGTGAAACAAGCATCATTAGAGTTATTTTTAAAGTTCTTAATATAGTTTTTCCAATAGCTTTAGTAAGGTTCAAAAGAATTTCAATTTGTACTTGACTTAGCTTGTGAGGAAATTACTTAATGATCTTTAGTTTTTTGAAATTTAATTTTCACATACAATTTATCTTATTTGTTCAACTTTTTCGTTTTTATTGTGTTATATTACTATGCCACAAAAAATCTTCTCTCATGTGGACTTTGCAACTTTTTTTTTAATTATATTATATTCTTCTATTTGCCTCTTATCAACTTTAATATATATTTACTTAATATTTGAACAATAATTTATTATTATTATTTTCATTTACTTTGTTAATTTGTGCTATATGATCCTCAAATTACCCAATGTTACTCTCCAAACATAGTAATTTTTCCATCTCTTAGTCATACTTGTATGATCGATGACTTTGGTAGTTGTACCATTAAGTTTTACTTGAATGAACTCTCCACTTTTGATACTACTGTCCATGTACCCTATAGTAATAAGCCTAGTGTGATTACTAGCATGTTTTGTTCCTATTCAAAGCTTCATATTTTTATAGTAAATCACATCACCTTATGTATGGTGGTCAAGCATTATAATTATAGTTCACAACCAGAAGCAACCAAACTTAATGATCACACAACTATTATACTTAAATGTTAGCTATAAAGTACATTTACAAAAATTATTTACTATTTTAGCCTTTTCATGCTAGCGTCCAAAGTGCTATTTTTGTAGGATTCTACTATACATTTGATTAAAATCATGATGTCCAATTTTGTAATCAAGACTTTATACTTGTTTCGTAAATCATTATAACATACAATTCCACTTTCATATTACATGACTCTAAAAACACATGACTGGCAATAATCAAACTTTTTTACTTGAGTTTTATAAGCATTTAATTCATAGATTAAAATGGAAATAATATACTTTCATTGTAACTTTTATAGGTGTAACAATATGGATATATTTATATGAAATTATAATGACATCATTATATTCTCTTCTTCGATGAACATATAGACCATCACTTTAAAAACATTTGGTGGGGAATATATTTTCTAGATGTTTTGACAAGATGGAACCAGCAAACCCAACATACTAGGATAAGAACCACATGGATGCTCAACTTGAGGAAAGAAAAACAACAAAAAGTTTTGATTCATACAAAAATCAGAGATTTAGAAAGTCCCGTGAAAGAAAAATAAATAGGAAATCTAAAGGAATTTATTTGGTTGATAATTTCTTAATAAACCTATTTGTTACTAGAAATCAATCCATATTAGGAAATAAGCCCAAAAATGCTGATAATGTGATAGGATGCACAAAGGTGATAGTTCATATTAAGAGAATGTCTACATTGGGTTTTTGAAACCTAATCAAAGCAAAGTAGATTTTTAAGTGGGTCAAAAAAAATTTGGGGAATTAGTCAAGCATGAGCCACAAAAGGAGGATAGCCACTAATATATGCACTCACTTAATAGTAGGATATGGAGTCATCAATATCATTACTCTTATTCTCGTAATCATTTATGTATGAAATTGCATAGGAGAGAGTTAGTGGTGATAAATGCCAATTATATTTTCCTTTGAGGGGGAGGTTGCCTTTTATAGAAATTCTATCAAGTCTTTGAGTCAGAGGTGGTCATGTTGTTCTCAATCATTTTTAGATGAACTTATTTAATTATTCTAATTGAATTTACAATTACGTTAGGCATGCAATCCATGACCAAAGATGGTATGTCGATCAATTGCAAGAAGGCAAAGGTGCAAATCAAGAAGACAAATTTAGTTGATCTTCTATAATTTTTAGTTAACTACTACATTATGTTATTATAAACCCTTTACAATTTAGCTTTAACTTATAAAGGTTGTATTGGTTGTTTGGAATTCACATTAGATTCCTCACATATGATACAAATGTTGTGGAATACAATTCTAGTGAGGGATTATCCCAACATTTTTTATAACACTTTGTTGGTTTACCACTAGTAAGATTGTGATAGTTTTCTATTGACTTAATGAATGGAGCCACTCTTATTACGAAGGCATCATAGGCTCTAAATGAACTTTAGGAGTTTGAGGTCCTATTGTATAATGTGGTTAGTAAGAGATTTTTTACCCTAGTTCTTCACCAAGAGGAGTTTCCATTCCCTCCTTTTGAAAGAAGAATTGGGGTTTAAGCATACTTCCAAGAACTTAAAAAGGTGAATATTACTAATTAATATCCACTATCATTCATGGATGACTTATGTAATCAATAATAAGGTGTTTGAATCCTTTTAGACCTTAACCTTTAATGTGGGCTTCATCAGATAAGAATTAAGGAGGAGGACATCATAAATTAAATTTTCAATACTTGACTTTTACATTTCGAGTTATAGTTTTACATTTGGACATATCCAACACACCAATGATTTTTGTGGACCTATTTGGTCATGTTTTTCAGGCCAACTTGCATTAGTTTGTCATTACATTTGTTGATGACATTGACACATACTAAAAGAGGAAGGAGCTACATGCCCAGCATCTCAATATTGTTTTGGAGTTTCTTAAAAGGAAGTTACTATATGCAAAATTTTAAAAATTTGATGCATTGCATTATTATATTGGAAATTCATAACCTTTTTGGGCCTTTAGAAGTTTTATGACATGTTTTGTCCCAGCATCTCTTGAATTGTACCACACCATTTGTAAAAAGATAAGAAAGGAGTTGCTTCTTTTTGTATGGCCATGTTTAGCAAAACATTGCTAGATTAAAAAGCAAATTGGTTCTAGCCAGTTTGTTGCCATTAGTAGAGCACAAAAGCCAATCCAAATGTTTACAAATCGAACATAAATTTCCTTAATGGTCGTCATTATTTAGGTTAGCCATGTTATGTCCCATGCCTCGAATGATTGGCTTGCCCATTTTCCAATTGCCTAGTTCATGGCTTGTATTATGATTTATTGTGGTAGATAGTGTGTCCTTTAGAAACAAGGATTAAGGAAGAGCCTATTAATGATGCTTGATGATTGTTATAAAACATTCACATTGAAATATTTAAAGAATTCTCATAAAAGATTGAGTATTACTCATTAATTTTACATAGCTAACCATACATAGACCATTAATCATCTAGAGAGTTTAATGCAAAATTTACATCATCCTTTGAGACTTTGTGTTTAGTCTAACTTTAGATATTAGTTTAGACATTTGCCTTTGCTAAAATTTTTGTAAAACAACTACTATGGATCATTGACATGGCACCATGCAAGGCTTTATATTGATAGGGTTGTATACCAATATTATGTCGGATAGATGTGCAATCCTTGTAGGTGTTTGGGCCTATAATTATAGGTGAGTCTATTAACAACATTTAGAAATTTGAGGTGAGGTACATAAGATCAACCTAATGAAATGACTATTTACTTTTAAAAAGTATTTCAAATGAAGACTTAGGGACATTGGGCCCTATAAAAATATGGAAAAGATTGGATCCATTGTAGATACACTTTTGTTTAAAGATACTATAGTTGGGCTACGTTATGTTTTCCATATATCTAATTTGAAGAAATAAGGGCTAGTTCAATTCATGTCCTTGAAATGAAACCTAAGGTTTCTTTTAAGTACAATTAGATGAGTCCTATCTAAAGCACCTAGTTGAGTCTAGTAGTAGGGTTTTGATAAATCAAAGTCTACTTATGATCAAAGTTCTTTGGAACAACCATGATGAACAAAAGGCTACTTGAGAGGTGAAAAGCCAAGTTCAATGCAAATTACTAAGGGTATTTTCTTTATTTCTAGGATGGAATCTCAATTAAGCTTGGTAAATTACTTTCTAATTTAAAAGAACCAAGGTAAATTAATTAAATCTTTATTTTATTAAATTAATACTTGTAATGTTTTAAACTATGTATCATACTTGCTTAAATATTTCATCATATAATTAAGATCTAAGGAATTATTAATAAAGACTGATTTGGCTTATCTTCTAATACAATTTAACTATAGTACTAATGTAGGAAAAATTTTTTGAATATATGACTATAACAAAAAAAATAAATTACTAGTCCAATATTATGCAAATATTTATTAAAACTAAAATGAGATAAGTTGATGCAAAGTAATACAAACCAATTAATATGATGTAAAAGTCACAAGATAAAAGATTTAGAGTTTTCAAAAAATATAACAAAATAAAAGTTACAAATTTTAACAAATGAGATAAGTAATAGATAAAAGTTATATTCTTTGATATCAAGTAAATCAAGTCTAAAGTCATTGGTTACCAAGTCAGATATGCAACAAAAAACTTGAAAATTGTGCAAACAAATAAACTCAGAGTACTTTTAACTATAAAACAATTTATTATGTTTAATTAATATAATAATAATAATTTACTATTATTTAGCTTTGTAATTTGTAACTATTATAAATAAGGTATGGTCAAGTTGAAAAAAATAGTATCAAAGTTGTCCCAATGTGCTTTTCGAAATTAAATATTGATTTTTTTTTAAATTCTATTTTCTAGAATTTTAGCATAATTTGTAAGATATTTTAATATATGTATGATTTGTTCATTGATTACATTATGCTTGATCTTCTTAATATCTTTAAATGCAACTTTACAATTCAATTTGCTCTATACTTATTTGCATTGTTTAGTTGTAGTCTTTCCTAAAATTTTTTTATCACATCAAACAAACATCATTAGAGTTGCTTAGACAAGCTAAATCTAATTAGACAATTATTTATAAATATTTTTCAAAAGTTTTACTTTTGAGAATTTTGAAATGATTTTTGTAGCATTTTGATTCATGCTTGATTTGTTGATTAAAGATATTAAAATCAGTCTCCTTAGAACTTTGAAATGTAGTTATCACAAAAAAGACTTATTTATAAAATTTTTTACTTTGATTTAGTTATATTACAAGGAAACCTTAATTCTCCTCTCTTGTAATAATTACATTACCATAACTTAGTTGTATTACATTGCTTTAACTTTTCTAATTTTAGCTTTAATATGTATGTACTTGATATTAAAATTAAAAATATTTATTATTTAAACTTATTTAATTTTATATTTTATAAAAATTCCAAATAAAGTCAATGGAAATAAAATAAATGTTTTTTGACTCATCCGAGCACAAAGAAAAAAAATTATTTTTTTATTTTGTTTAAATATTTCTTCTAGTATTTTGATATTGTTTACGAAGTATTACATTTTATACCTGATCTAGCACCCAAGGATGTTACATTCAATCTCTTTCATATCTTTAGCTGCAACTTTCTCATATAAATTTTTATGATTTTTTCAAATATTTTACATTGATTTCTTTATAAAACTATGAAACTCTAAATTACATCTCCTTTTGCATTTACAATGCTTCCATTTTTATATGAAAATATTTTAACTTGATTTCATTTTTAGCTTAAACATATATTTTCTACATATTAAAATGGAATTTTACTATTAATTTTTCTTTTTTATTTTTTGTAATTCACAATTTTTTTTCAAAAGTTTTGATCAAAATGAAACATGCATTGTTGGACTCATCTTTCCAAGATCTATCTACTGAAATATTAATTTTTTTAACTTTTTAAATATTTAATTTTCTTGTATTTTTTAAAATTTTATGAAACATATTTATTTGTATTTATTTTAATGATCAGGAACGTTCACTTCATCTCCTTGTTATCTAAGAATGTAATTTCACTATGATATTTATCTCATTTTTTCAAATTGTTGGATAAGATTTTGATATATTATGAATAATCACAAAATCTCACTTCTCTATATTTTGCAAAGAAACAATCTATAAAATTTATCTCTGATATTCAAATTTTTTAGTTTTGTTTGGCTATATTTAATTAAACTCTTACTCTCCTCTTATGAGGCCATTACATCATTTTGATTCAGTTATATTACATTACTTTAATTTATCTCAATTTAGTTTTTATATATACTTACATAAAAAAATTTATTATTTTTTTTTAAATTTATAATTCATAATAATTCAAAATAACATTTAATGGAGATAAAAGAAATTATTGGACTTACCAAGATTCACTTGACGTAGTTAAATATTAATTTTTATTTTTAAATATTTTTTTTAGAAGTTTTTACTAATTTTAAGAAATATTTCATCTAATACCTAATTTGATGAGTGAGAATGTCACACTAAATCTTTGTAGTATCATAGAATGCAAACTACCCTTACAATTTATCTTATTATTTCATTTTTTGTTAATTTATTTATAAAATAATGTAATTTTAAATCTCCTATCTAGTGATGTTTACAACGCATTGATTTGGTTATATTACATTTTTTTATTCATCCCATTTTTTACATTAATGTATCATTTTTATATTACAATAAATTTTATGATTTATTTTTTCTTTTTAATTTGGTAATTCACAATTGTTCTCAATAAGGATGATTGAGATAAAATAAGCGTCATTGGACATCCTTGTCCGAATCTATCTTTTGAAATATTCATTTTTAAATTTTTTAAGAAAAAAATTAGATAAATTGAAGTGAAATATTTTAAAAAATAAAAACAATAAAAATCACAAAAGAGAAGAATTATTATTTCATAGTAACATAAGAAAACTAAAGTTAAAAATTAAAGAAATTAGATAAGTAATATAGGAAAAATACACTACAAA
Organism: Vanilla planifolia; assembly: GCA_023846275.1. NCBI lineage: Eukaryota > Viridiplantae > Streptophyta > Magnoliopsida > Asparagales > Orchidaceae > Vanilla > Vanilla planifolia. The sequence goes on along the minus strand of JAIUJO010000315.1, from coordinate 92,167 downwards.
ATTCAACAAAGATTGAATGCAACTTCTTTGATAAAAAAATTAGGTATAAAACAAAATGTGTTATAAATCATATAAAAACATTCTAACATAAAATTAAAAATATATACTTAATTGCACAGAGTTTGCTCAGTTATGTCAAATAACATTTATGTCATTACCATCAAATAGTGTTTGGAATTACCATAAATTACTAACCAAACAAAAGCAAATAATAATAAATAATTATTATAATATAAAGAAAAATGCATATATGCTAAAATGAGACAATTTAATTCAAATTAATATTACCAAATCGAAGTGATATAGAGATCCACTAAGAGAAGAATTATACTTTCACAATAATAAAACCAACTCAAATCAAACTATTTAAAAATATGATACAAATATTACAACAAAGTTATATTTTAGGGTACTATGTAAATCAAGTTTAACATTCTCGATTATCAAATAAGATATAAACAAAAAATTTTTGTAAAATAATGAAAACATAAGAAAATAAAATTTTTAAAAAATATTAAATTTAATATTTAATATGACATAATTTATCAAGATGAATACCATTTTTAATTTCTATTAATTTCAAAAAAAATTAGCTTAAAAAATAATAAATTAATATTTTAATACTATTGATATATATATATTAAAATAGAAATGATATAAATTAAAGTAATATGACAACAAATAAATGTAATTTAAACATCACAAGAGAAGATTTATAATTACATTGTAATATAACCAATTCAAAGTAAAACATTTAGACAAATAAGATAATTATATGACAAAATTACATTCCAACTAAGAAGATAAAATGTAACATCCTCACATGTCAAATGATGTATGAATGGAAATATCTATCAAAAGTGACAAAACTTTTAAAAATAAAATATCTGAAAAATATACAAATTAATGTTCAATTGGATAGAGCTCGTTAACACGAGTCTAATGAGATTTTTTTCATCTCCATCAAACTTCGTTTGAAATTATAATAGATTAACAAATTTTTTAAACATAAATATTAATAAAATATAGTCCAATATTAAGTAGATATATCTTAAAGCTAAAAGTTGATAAATTAAAGCAATGTAATGTAATAAAGAAAATATGATGTAAAGGCAACATGAGAGAGGAATTAGCGCATCATTGTAACATAACAAAGTTAGTGAAATTCTTTTTAAATGGGATAAATTTATTTCAAAACGTAGCAATCTAACAAAATTTGTTAGTAGAGAGTTAAATTGCTGAACATCAAATTAACTTCAAATAATAGTATTTCATAAAATGCACAAACCCCTAAAAAATAAAATATTGAACAACCTTAAAATTAGATTTAATTAGATAGAACTTATCAAGGGTAGTGACATAACACTTGGTTCATCTAAATCAAACCTAATATAGAATTATTGTCAATCACTAAATGAAATAAGGATAAAAAATAATAAATAGTTATTTTTAAAATTAAGTAAATATATATTAAAGTTGAAATGAGACAATTTAAAGCAATTTAATATAAGAAAATAAAAGTAATGTGAAGTTCATATTAGAAGAAATTTAGAGTCACACAATAATACAATCAAATCAAAAAATCAATTCAACAAATGACATAAACTATATGCGAAAGTTTTATTTCAAGATATCAAAGAGATCAAGTGTAATATCCACTATAGCAAGATCAGAAGCAAATAAAAATTTCCAAAAAAAAAACAATAACCAAATAATAGGAAATAAAACGAATTAAAAATATAAAAATGAATTTTTTAAATGATAGAGCATGATCAAACGTGTTTATCAATGTTTATTCATTGGAGGTAGTTTAGACTTATGAAAAATTATTGAAGTAAACAAGCTTAAATAATATTAATAATGATAAAAGTAATAATAATAATAAAAGTAATAATAATAATAAAAGTTATAGTAATAATAAAAGCAATAATAATAAGTAAATATTTATTAGACATGAAATGAGATGAATTGAAGCAATGTAATATAAAAAATCAAAGTGACGTAAACATGAACTATGAGGAGAATAAGACTTTCATGTTATAGTAATGAAATCATAATAAACAATTTGAAGAAATTAATTTATTTGTATAGGAAATTGACATTAAGACATATGAAGGAATTGATTGTAACATTCTCAATTTTTAAATTAGATATGAATCAAGATATCATATAAACTATTCAAAAAATCTAAAAAACCAATATTTAATAATAAAAAAGGAATATTTAATTGAACATAACTTGTTATGACAACTCAATGTTGTTTGTTTAATCTCCATTTAGCCATATTTGAAATTACTAGTAATTATCAATATAAATAAATATTTGTAATTATAAATTAATATTTTTTAATGTGAAGCATATACATATATTAAAGTTAAAAATTAGATAAATTATAGTAATGTAATATAAAAAAATCAAAGCAACTAGAATGTGACACCCTAGGAGACTTAGAGTTGCTTCATAACTAACTAGATTAAAGAAAAAATTTTGAGAAAATGAGATACATTATTTTGGAAAAATACATTCAAAGACTATAAGGAGTTCGAATGCCACATCTTCAACCCTTAAAACAATAGAAAATAAAATATTTAGAAAATATAAAAAAATATTTTGTTAGATAAAGCATATGGAGACAAGGGTAATAACTTTTTTGATATAGTTTTGACCTAATTGTTTAGTACAATAACTTACCAAATTAAATTAGCATAAATAATAATAAATTATTATTTTAGAATAAAGTAAATGTATCTTAAAATTGAAAAGAGTTAAACTTAAATAATATAATATTACCAAATCAAAGTCATGTAAGGATCATGGGTGAAGAAAAATAGGGTTGCATAGTAATAAAACAAAATTAAACTAAAACATTGGAGGAAATGAGTTAAATATACTGGAAAGTTGCATACCAATCAACAAAGGACAATGAGGGTAATGTACTTGATGGTCAATTCAATTTCAAATCAAATTATCTCCTAAAGAATGGTAAAATTCTAGAAAATAAAATATTTTAACAAAACATAAAAATAAGTATATAATTTGGTAGAACTCACGAAGACTAGTCCAACAACATTTACTTCATCTCCAATAGACCTTGATTTCAATTGCTCTAAGTTACAAAAGATATATAAATAATAATAACATCAAATTATTACTTTAATATTAAGTAAACATATATTAAAGCCAAAATATGATAAATTGAACTAATATAATACAAACAAATCAAGATAATATAATGGTCACAAGAGGAGATTTAGAGTTTTATAATAATATAAATAATTCAAATTAAAATATTTAATGAAATAAGATAAATTATGTGCAAAAAATACATTGCAAGGTATTAAGGAGATAAAGTGTAATATCATTGATCATAAAACAATGTATGAATCAACATATCTTATGAATCATTTTAATACCATAAAAGGTAAAATATTGAAATTATACATAAAAAGGACTACTTAATAAGGTTGAACTTTCGGAGATGATTCCAATGACATTTGTTTTTCTCTATTCAAACTCATTTAAAATTCATGTTAATTTTAAAAATAATGAAACCTAAATAATAATAAATATTATTTCAATATTTAGTGAATATATAGAAAAATTGAAATTAGATAACTTATAGTATTACAAAATAAGTAAATTAAAGAGGTGTAAAACTCATAAGAGAAAAAAAATTAGAGTTTGAAAGTAATATAATGAAATCAAAGAAAAACATTTAAAGATATTTGATAAGTTTTATGTTAATGCAGCATGCGAGGATACTAAAGTGATCGAATGTAACATTGCTAACCATGAAATTAGATATAAATCAAAATGTACTATAAAGTATGCAAAAACTTTGAAAATTAAAAATTAATGATATAAAAATTAATATTTAATTAGATATAGCCCATTAAGATGAGTCCAATAACATTTGTAGAGTCTCAATGGAACCTTGTATGGAATTATTATAAATTGAGTGAAAAATCAAGAAAATAATAATAAATTATTATTTTAATATATATATATATATATTAAATGAGAAATTAGATAAACTAAAGCAATGTAATATAACAAAATCAATGTGATAGACAGATCATATAAGTATAGACTTAGAGTTATATAATAATATAACCAAATTAAAGTAAAAAAAAAATTAAGAAATGAGATATATTTTACGAGAAAGATACATTCAAAAATACTACGCTCATAGAGTGTAGCATCCTTGATTATAAGATCTTTTATGAATCAAAATTACTCATAAAACATTCCAAGTCTTTTGAAAATAAAATGTTTGTTTCACATTAGTTAGACAAAGTTTTTAATTAAAACATAATACAAAAATATGTAAGCATAATAATAATAATAATTTTATTATTATTATTATTAAGAAAATATATACTAAAATTGAAATGTTGTTAGTTGAAAAAGATATAATATAAACTAATAAAAGAGATGTAAATGTAAAAGGAGAGGAGAATTTGAGTTTCAAGGTAATTTAACCAAAACATTGTTAAGAAGTTGAACAAAAATCAAAATTTGTGTGCAAAAAGTTCAACTCCAAGAAACTAAAAAGTTTAAGGGTAACATTCATTAATCTTAAGTGACATACAAGTCAAAGTGACACATAAAGCTTGTCAAAACACTAAAGGAATAAAAATTTCGAAAATATAAAATAATATTTAATTTGATAGAGCTCAATATTGGAAGTCCAATGATCTTTGTATCGTCTCAATAGAACAACATTTCTAGTCATTACAAACTATCAAATTAAATAAACATAGCTAAAAATTATTTATTATTTCTAATCTTAAAACATATATACTAAAACTAAAATAAGGTAAAGTCAAGCACTTTAATATAACAAAATCTAGGCAATCTAATAGTCACACTTTTAGTACATTAGATTATTAAGTAACATAACAAAATTAAAGCCAAACTCTGAAAGATATGACAAAATCGTTCAAAAAATTTCTTTCATAGATACTAAGTAGATCAAATTCAACATTATTGATAGCAAAATTATCTATGAAATGAGATTTCTAATAACAATTACAAAAGGCATAAAAATAAAAATTTAGAAATTTATAGATTAGTATTTAATTTCATAAAGCTTGTTGAGGAAAATTTAATAACGTTTCTTTCGTCTCAATCAGATTTTATTTTATATTACAATTAATTATTGTTGTAAATAATCCTAAATAATAATAAAATATATTTTTTTAATGTTAAGATGATGTACATTAGGAATAAAAAGAGTTAAGTTGAGATAATGTAATACAAAAAAATCAATGAAATGTAATGGTCACATGATGTGCAAATTAGAGTTATGTAGTAGCACAAATAAATAAAAAATTAGATAAATTTTAAGGGAAAGAGTGACTAAGTAGAAAATAAAATATTATTAAATTAAATTTTTAATTGGATAGAGCTCATTGAGATGTATATAACATCATTTTTTTGTCTTACTTGAAACAAATTTGGAATTATTACAAATTACAAATTTAAAAATCATTAAAAAAATAAATTAATATTTTTTATTTCGTAGAAAATCGATAACATTAAAATAAAATTAATTAGTGCAATGTAATATAAAAAATGAAAATTTTTTAAAAAATTAATAAATTATTTACGAAAGATGCGTTTAAATTAATTAAGAAGATTAATTATCACACTACAGATCAACAAATCATTTATGAATCCAAATATTGCATAAAGTGTATCAAAAAAAGAAAGTAAATATTTCAAAATAATATATATATATATATATATATATATATATATATATATATATATATATATATATATATATAATGAGAGCTCAACGAGATAAGTCACATTGTAAGTGAAAGTGTGTGTGTGCATTGTGTGTGTGCATGTGTGTGTGGGTGTACATGCATGAATGTGTGTCTATGTGTGCATGTGTGAGTTTATGTGAATGCTTGAGTATGTTTATGTCTTTGTGCTTGTTTACTTGTGTGCATTGATCTTGTGCATGCATGAATGAATGAGTGTGTTTGTGTGTGAGTGTATGTGTTTGTGTGTGAGTACATGCATGTACATTTGTGTATTTGCACGTGGTAGTATTTGCTTATGTGTGTGTATGTACAATTGTGTCCATATTTGCATGTAAGTTTGTTGTGTTTGTGAGCAGTTGTTTCTGACATGCATGTGTTTGTGAGCACTTGTGCTTTTACATGTGTGCATGGCATGTATGTATACTTGTGTGTATTTGTATGCGTGCATGTGTGTGTGTGCATATGCATACATGTTTCATTGTCTACATGTGTGTGTGTGTGTGCATGTATGTGTGTGTGTGGGTGCATGTGTGTGTGAGTGAATGAGCGGTTGGGTGCCTACATGTGTGTATGTTTGTGTGTGTCTTCGTGTATATCATTTGTGTGTGCATGTGTATGTGTGTGTGTGCACTTGTATGCGTGTGGGTTTGTGTGTGTTGGCACATGTGCAAGTGCATGTGTGTATATTTATGTGCATGTGTGTGTGGATGGGTGCATGTATTTTCCTGTGTGTGAGTGCATGTGTGCAACCATATGTGTACATATGGGTACATATATGTGTACATGTGTGTGTGCATATGTGTTTGTGTGTTGTACATGTGTGTGCACACATCTGAATGTATGAGCATGTGCTTGTGCTTGCATGTGCATGCGTGCTTGCATTTGCCTTCATGTGTGCATGCATATGTGTCTCTCTGTGGGTGTGTGTTTATGCATTTATGAAAGTATGTGCTTATGTGTATGTGTGTTTGCACATTTGTGTGCACGATTGTTTGTTTGTGTGTGTGTATTTGAGATGTGCTACACATGCATGCATGCAACTTAGTGGGTTTCGCAATGTTTATGAGTGTGTGTGGTTGTGTGCATGTGTGTATGCATATGTTTATTTGTAAGTGTTCATTTGTATTGGTGTGTGTGTGTTTTTGTGTGTGTGTATGTGTACATGCATGCATTTATGTTTGTATCTATGGATACATGTGGGAGCATGTGTAAGTGTAGCTGTGTACATGTATATGTGTATATTTTTTACGTGCATGTGCATGCTTGTACACATGTTTGCAAGTGTGTGTGCATGAGTGCATGCATCTTTGCTTGTGTGCACATGGGTGTATGCCCGTACGACAATTTTTTTGTGTGTGTGCATTTAAGTGTGCATAGGGAGCATGTTTTGTATATGTGCATGTGTATGTTCATGCATACATGTTTGGGGGTGTATGTGTGTATATATGTGTGAGTGTGTGTGCTTACATATGTGTGTGCATATGTGTGTTGGTATGTATGAGTGTGTGTGTGTGTGTGCGTAAGTGCATGTTCGTGTGTGTTTGTGTGGATGTGTGCTTATGTCTACGTAAATGTGTATATATGTGTGTGTGCATATGCGAGAGTGTGTGTTTGTGTCTTTATGTGTATTTGTGTATGACTGTGTGTATCTATGTTTTTTATGTGCATGTATGTGTATGTGCTTCTACGTGTTCCTATGCCATTGCATATGTATGAATGTGTGAGTGCTGCATTTATATGTGATTGCACATTTGTGCTTGTGTGTTGGTGTTTGTGCATGCATGTGCATGTTTATGTGTGCATGTGCTTGTGTTTGTTTGCTTGCATTTGTGTGCATGTTCATGTACTTGTGTATTTGCATGTGTGTGCATAGGTTTGTGTACATACGTGCATGATTATGCCTGTGTAATTGTGTGTGTGTGAGTATGCTTTTTAGTGTGTGTATGTGCATGTGTGTGTGTATGCATACATCCACAAGTGTGTGCATGTCTAGATGTGCATATGTTTATGCATGAGCATGTGTGTGTGCAGTTGTGTGTGCACATGTGCATCTTTATGCATGGTTATGTGTCAGCACTTATTTGTGTATGTCGATGTGCTATATTTGAATGTGAGTGTGCATGTGTGTGTGTGTATGTGTGTGCATGTATGCATGTGTGTGTGTTGTGTGTGCATGTGTACACATGTTTGTGTGCATGAGTGTTTACATGTGTATGTCTTTTTGCATGCCTTTGTGTGAGTGTAAACATATGCATGTATGTAGATTTGTGCATGTGTTTATGCATGTGTAATTTAACTGTGTATCCATGTGTGTGTGTGTGTCAGTGTATAGGTGCATGTGTATGCATGTTTGACTACGTGGGTGTGTGTGTATGCTTGTGTGCACATGTGTGTGTACAAGTTTATGTAAATCTATGTGCAAGTATGTTTGTATGCCTTTGTGAATGTGTGTGTGTGTGTGTGCATGTTTGGGTATGTGTAGGTGATTGTGTGTGCATGTGTATGTGTATATGTGCATGTGTTTGTTTATGTGTGGGTATATGTACATGTGTGTATGTTTGTGTGAGAGCATTTATGTATGTGTATATATATACATTGTAAGTGAAAGTTGCTCTCCAAGATTCTAAAAAGATGGAGTGTAACATTCTAAATTATCAAATTAGGTATGAATAAAATTAACTAATCAAATATGTAAAAAACAATGGAAATAAAAATTATAAATATATAAGAACGAATAATTAATTATATTCATAACATTATAATGCTTTCTTTTAGTTATATTAGATAGTTTTAATTTATTCTTTTTTTTCTTTAATATTTTTTCTTCAAACTAAAAGTATAAATTTTTATTTTTAATGCTTAATTAATTTGACAATTAATAGTAATCTCTAATGAGTATTGATCAATATGAAACAAATGCCATTACCCTTATCTCAATTAGTTCTTTCAAATTAAATATTTTTTTTTATATTTTAAAAATCTTTTAGTATGTGGTTTCAGCATGCTTTACATGAAATTTTGATTTCTATCTGATTTGGTAATGAAAGATATGATAGCTAGTCTACTTTGTATCATGGAGTACTATTTTCATGTAATATTACATTGATCTCCTTTGATTAGGAAATATTACCTTACTTTAATTTATATCATTTTTACTTCAATCTTTTTATATATACTTAATATTTAAATAATAATCAACTTTTATTTATGTTTTTTACTTTGATAGTTAATAATAATTCCTACTTATCGTTGTCATAAAACAAGTGTTGTTGGACTTGTCATGGTGATCATTATCTAATCAAATATTAATTTTTATATATTTAAATATTTTATTTTCTATCATTTGGGCAAATATTAATGGATATTTTTATTTGCATCTAGTATGATGATCGAGGATGTACACTCGAACTCATTCGTATCTTATAATTGTACATTCATGTAAAATTTTTTTCCTTTATTCGAAATTTTAACTTTTGATTTTGCTAAGTTACTTTGAAACTATAAAGCACCACTCATATGACCTTTATATTTCGTTAAATTAACTTCTTTTACCTTAATACATATTTAGTTAACATTAAATTATTTTGAAATGTGGTCTAATTAAGATAAAATAAAGTTCATTAACTCATCTTTGTGAGCTCTATCTAATAAAATATTTAATTTTATAATTCATAATATTTTATGACTTTTATTTTAACATACTTAAGGAGATATTTCATTTCCTACCATATTTGATTATCTAGGTTATATCAATGTCCATAAAATCATTAAATAAATGTTTCTTGTATTATTCTCTCATTTGTTCAAAATTATTTTATCTAATTTTGTTATATTACTATGATGAACAAATTCTCTTCTCATGTATCATATACATTTTTTTAAATCCCCTATATTATAATACTTCAAGTTATGTTGTTTTAACTTTAATATATTTTTACTTATTATTAGAATATTAATTTTATATTATTTATGTCGATTGAATTTTTTAATTTCCTTTAAGTCCCAAAGAAGTTTGATAGAGTAAACGAAAATGTTGTTGGACCAATACCATAGAGTTTTGTCTAATTAAATTCATTTTAATTTTTGAATATCATAGAGTTTTATCTATCAACTGCCCTTAAAAACATTCTGACATAGTTATTCAATTTAGCTTTAATTTATCTTTTTTTAACTTTAACATATATTGACTTTATGTTAAATAATAATTAATTCTTTATTTTTTGTTATTTATTTTTGCATGTTATAAAAATTACAAATGAGATCCAATTGAGATTAAACAAACATGATCGAAGTTCTCTTAACAACTCTGTCAATTTAAATTTCCTTTTTTATACTTTTAAATATTAAATTTTTTTGGGATTTTAAAATATTTTGAAAGATAATTTCATCAGACCTAGTTTGACTATCGAGGATCACATACTAAATCTCATTATTATCTTTGAATGAAATTTTCACGTTAAATTTATTTTATTTTCCTAATGTTTGTTCTCTAATATAGTCACATACGCTGCATTTATCTAATTTTAACTACATTTAAATTAATATATATATATATATATATGAATACTTACCTTAGAAATTTGAAGTAATTTTAAATAAAAATTGATAAAGATCAAATGGCCAAGTTGAGTCTAATAATATTCATTTAGTCCTTTTACGTCAGCAAAAATACTTGGGAATTAATAATTTAAACAATTAAGAAAAATTACAATTATTATTTAGCAACAAAATCAAAGCAAACATTTTAGAAAGTATGATAAATGTTGTGACCATTGCAGTCCATCTAAATAAGATCATCGAGTGCAACATCTTCGATCACAAAATTAAATAAAAATGAAAATATCCCATATATAGTGTTAAAACCCTTGGAAATAAAATATTTAAAAATATAAAACTAAATAATAAATTTGATAGAGCTCATCGATGTGAACCCAATGACATTTTCTCATTTCTATCAATATACTATTAGAATTACTATAATTTACAAAATAAATTAATATTAATAATCATCCTTCATGAGTTTAATGTTAAAGAAATATATATTAAAGTTTAAATAAGTTAAATTCAAGTAATATGATATAACCTAACCAAAGTAATGCAAAGATAAAAAAGATATAATTTTGGGAAAGGAAATAATTGAATCAAATAAAAGAAAACAATTTGGAAAACTTAGACAAATTGTATTAAAAGTTACATTCTAAGGTATTAAGAAAACTAAGTGCAACATCCATAATCCTCTAATCGTGTTTGTATTTAAAAATATAAAAATAAATATTTAGTTATTTAGAGCTCATCTAGATGAGTTTAAAGAAATTTGTTTTGTCTAAATCAAAACTCAGTTGGAATTGCTGTGAATCACTAGAGTAAAACAGCATAAATTATAATAAATTTTAATAAATTATTTCCTTAATATTTTGTAAATATACACTAACTTTGAAATAAGAAAAGTAGAAGAAAAGTAATATAATTGAACAAAATTGATGTTGAGGTGAAGGGAGAGGAGATTTAGAGTTACATTATAATATAACAAAATTGAAGCTAATATTTTAAAGAATGAGATAAATTCTATTAGAAAGCTACATTAAAAGACTCAAAGGAGATTAAGTGTGGCACCACTCATAAAAAAACCAAAAACAAAAACAAATAACATGCTTAGTGTGCCAAAAAACAATATATTAAAAAATATAAAAAAAATGAATATTTAATTAGGTAGGATTTGGAGAGATGAGGGCAATGACCTTTGGTTTATTTTTAGTTATTCCCATCTAAATTTATTATAAATTGCAAATTAAGTAAACATAAGCAATAATAATTAACTATTTTAATATTAAATAAAAATATGTCAACTTTCATGATATAAATTGAAATAATGAATTTTAACCAAATCGAAGTGCAGCAAGAGTCATGAAAGACGAGATCTTGAGTTACGTAATATCTTAGACAAATCAGTGCAAAAAATATGAAGAAATAAAATAAATTATAAAAAAAAGTTGAATTCTAAGGTAACAAAAAGATTGATTGTAACATCCTCAAACATTAATTGTGGTAAGAAATTAAATGACTTATAAAACATACCAAAACATAAGAAATTAAAATTTTTAAAAATATGGAAATTGTTATCTGATTGGATAAACTCATCAACACGAGTCCAACAACATTTGTTTGTTCTTGATTGTACTTCAATTGGATCTAATACAAAAAAATAAAATAAGAATTCATAACAATAAAATATTATTTTTAATATTAAAAAATTTTACTAAAGCTAAAATAAGATAAATTAAAATAGTGTAATATAAGGAAAAGAGAGGAATATAATGGTCACACGAAAAGAAATTTAATGTTACTTAGTATATGATAAAATAAAAATGAACATTTTGAAAAAATATGATAAAGTCTATGAGAATGTTGCTTTGCATGATTCTAAGAAGATCTAGTGTACCTTCATCAGTAATTAAATAAAAAATAGATCATAATATCTTGATAAGAATGACAAAAACCTTTGTAAGAATATTTTAAAAATTTTTAATATTTAATTGAGTTGAGCTATTTTAGATGAGTCTAACTACATTTGTTTAGTCTTAATCAAACTTAATTTTGAATACTACAAAGGGTTAAAAGTAAAAAAAAACATAAATAGTAATAAGTTTTATTTTAATATTTTTGTAAATATATACATATGTTGAAATTAGATAAATTTATGAAATGTAACACGCTAAAATCAAAGAAATGTAAAGGAAAATAAAGGTCAAATTAATATTTTCATATGAAGATAATAAAATAAAAAACTTGAAGAAAATATGATAAATTACATGAAAAAGTTACATTCTAAGATACTAGATGTACTAAGTGAGACATTAATGATCATAAAATCTGGCACTAATCCAAAAGGTCTCTTATTTGATGCTAATACTCAAGAAACTAAAGTATTTAAAGATAAAAGAATGAATATTTAATTACAAAAATCTTATCAAAATGTCTTCAATTTCATTTCTTTCCTATAAATCTGACCTCATTTCAGGTTAATATTGATTAAGAAATTAAATATGCTTAAATAATAAAAATTAATTTTTTTGATATTAAGTGGATATAGAATAATGCTAAAAAAGTTGAAGCTAATATAACCAATTCAAAGTGTAGTAACATTCAAAGGAGAGGAGAATTAGAGATTGAAAGTTATATAGCTAAATTAAAGTGCATCATTTCAAAGCAATTACATTAATATATCAAAATTTATAATTCCAAAATACTAAGGAGATCTAGTGAAATATTCTTGATGTTAAATTTGGTACAAATCAAAATGTTTCTTCAAAAGTGCAAAAGCTCTAAAAAATAAAATATTGAAGAATATTTAAATTAATTTTTAATTACATTAAGTTCATCAAGATAGCCATATGATATTTTTTCAGTTTTGATCACACCTCGATAGATACTACGAAAAAATTACCATAGTAAATAATCATATGGAATAAAAATTTAGTTTTTCTTGTTTTGTGTAGATATATATTAAATCTTATAATAAGATAAATTAAAGAAATGTAATATAACCAAATATAAGTTAAGTAAAACTCACACAAGTGCGAGTTAAACATTCATAGTAATATAATAAAATTAACAAAAAAAACTTTGAACAAATGAAAAAAATTAAACAACAATGTTTCATTTTAATTTACTAAGGACATCAAGTGCAACATAATTGATTACCAAATTAAGTTTGAATCAAAATTCCTCATAAATTATGCAAAAACCCTAGTCAAATGGAATGTTCAAAAATATTAAAAAAGAAATATTTAACTATATAAAGCATATATTGGCTAGTATAATGGCACTATTTTCATCTTGATCTATCCTCATCTGTTATTAGTACAAGTTACCAAAGTAAACAAGTATAAAGAATAAAAATTTATTATTTTATTATGAAGTAAATATATAATAAAGCTAAAATGAGTAAAATTAAAGCAATGTAATATTCCCAAATAATAATGTTGTAAAGCTCACAAGAGTAGAGAATTAGAACTTTATATTAATAAACCCAATTCAAAGTGAAAAATTTGAAGAAATGAGAAGCATTTTATCAAAAAATTGCAATCCAAGACACAAAAGAAATGAAGTTTGACATCCTCAATCGTCAAATCAGGTGCTAGTCAAATTATCACAAATCACGTGCAAATTCTATAGAAAGTTAATAGTTAAAATTATAAAGAAAGAATATTTATTTGCATAAGGCTGATTAAGAATAATATAATGATGATTACACATCATTTTGAGCTAAAACAAATTTACAATGCAAATGATCCTAAATAAAAAAGTTTATTTTTAAAATAAAAAAGCATATTAAAATAAAATAGAATGAGTTGAAAGAAAATACCAATCTAATAAAAAAATAAAGGGTCACACACGAAAAGTGTTAGACTACCTTGTAATAGAACAAAATTACAAAAACAATTGAAGATTTGAGATACATTATATAAGTAAGTTGCATTGCTCGATAATAAAGAAATTGAGTATAACTTCCCATATCATCAAATAACATGCAAATCAAAATTTCTAATAAAGTTCGATAAAACCTTGCTCATGTCGAATATTTTTAAATATAAAAATTAATATTTAATAATAGAGCTCCTCAACACTAATCTAATGATAATTTGTTCATCTTAATAAGATCTCATTTGAAATACCACAAATTGAAAAATTAGATAACTATAAATAATAATAATAATATATAAATTTAATATTAATGAAAAAAACTCATTGACAAAGTTCAATTGAGATAATGGTCATTAAAGAGGATGTTAGAGTCACATAGTATCGCAACCAAATCAAAGCAAAAACATTTAAGCAAATGAGGCAAATTATATAAAAAAGATATCATTTAACATACTAAGAAGATCGTACAAGTATCTCTATTTTTAATTGCAGTACAAATCAAAACACCTCCTCAAACATTCAAAAAAATGCAAAATTTTTCTAAACTTCTAAAAAAATATTTAATTTGATTGAGTTTGTTCTGATAGCTCTAACAAAATTTCTTGCATCTTGGTCAAACCTAATTTTGATTTACCAGAAATTACAAAAAATATGTTTAAATATTAAAAAATAATTATTTTAATACTAAGAAAATTTTATTTAAACTTGAGATAAGATATGTTACACCAATGTAATATTATCAAGTCAACATTATGTGAAAGTCACATCAGAGGATAATTAAAGTTACACAGTAAGGTAACAAAACAAAAGTAAAAAGTTTAAAGAGAAAAATAAATTGTTTCATAATGTTGCGTGCCAAGATATGAAGTAGAATAAGTGCAACATCCTATATCATCAATTTAGTTATGAATCAAAATAACTTCTAAAGTATGTCAAACATCAAGAAAATAAAATAAAAATTAAAATATAAAAATGCATATTTAATTTACAGAGGTTGTGGAGATGAACAAACCAAAGTTTTTTCATCTAGATGAGATCTCATTTGAAATTACTATGAATTAATATAATTAATAGACATGAATAAGGACAAATTATTTTTTAAGATTAAGTAAATAAATGTTAAACTTACGAACTGATAATTTGAAGCAATGTAATATAATTGAGCTAAAATAATCTAAAAATCACATGAGAGAGAATTAAAATTTTCTAGTAACATAAAAAAATAAAAAAAATTAAAAAAAAGAGATTATTTTTATAGGAAAATTATGTTTTCATATACTACGGAGTTCAAGTGTAACAAACTTGAAATTCAAATAAGCTCTAGATCCAAATGCCTCATAAAATTGGTATATAACCCTATAAAACATTTAAAAAAATTGAATATTTAAATGAATAAAGCATATCGAATTGAGTACAACAGTAGTTGTTTCCTCTTTATTTGATGTAGTTTGGAATTGTTGTAATTTGTTAAGGAAAAGTTAGCATAAATACAAATAAATTATTATTTTAATACTAAGAAATTTCATGTCAAAGTTGCTATGAGGAAAAATGAAGCGATGTAAAACAACAAAATTGAAGTGACAAATTTTAAGAAATGAGACAATTTAAAAGTAAAAGTTGGATTGTCTAATTCTAAGGAGATGGAATATAACTTCCTCAATCATCAAATCAGGTACAAATAAAAATGATAAATAAAATAAAAAAAAACTACCAAAAATGTTTTTTAAATATATAGCAATGAATATTTAATTATACGATAAGCTCTATCTAATTAAAAATTTAACTTCTTATTATCAAAATTTTTATTTGATTTATATTTTTGTAAACTTTATGAGCCATTTAATTTTCTGTAAGATTTGATTATTGGGGAACTCAATCTCTTTAGTATCATTGGATACATCTTTCTTGTACTATTCATCCCATGTTCAATTTTGTTTCTTTAACTTGGATATATTATTATATTAATCTAATCTCTTCTAAAGTTATGCTTACTTCGTTTTGTTTTTGTTATTATATAATTCTTCAATTTATCCCATCTCAAGTTCAATATATATTTAGTTGTTATTAAAAAAATAATTTCCTATTCATTCGGTTTATTTAGTTTTGTAATTCCTAATAACCTCCGTTGAAGCCTAATCTTAAGAAAGTAAATGTTGTTGAGCTCATATCAATGAGTTTTATATAACTATATATTTATTTGATAATTAATGATATTACACTTGAACTCTTTTGTATCTTGGAATACAACTTTTTCATAAAATATTTTGTATTTCTCCAACTTCATTTGGCTATATTACCATGTAACTCTAAATCTCCTCTTAAGTAAACTTTACATATTTTTTATGTGGTTTGATTACATTTTCTCAATTCATCTTAATTTATCTTTAATATATATTTACATTATTTTAACTAAATAATTATTATAATTTGTTTGCATTTTATTTTGGAATTTATAATAATTTCAAAATGTAGTCTGATCAAGATGAAACAACCATGATTAGAATCATCTCGAATAAGACGTATTAAATTAAATATTTTTAAATGTTTTAAATACATTATTTTTTATTTCTTTAGCATGCTTTATAAGATATTTCTATTATACCTACTTTGACTATCGAGGAAGTCAAACACAATCTTGTCTCATGTTAGATATAAATTTCTTTATATATTTTATCTCAATTCTTCAATCTTTTTACTTTCATTTTGTTATATCATAATACATAAATTTATCTAATTTTAGATATAATATATATTTACTTAACATTAAAATCATGATACTTTATTATTTATAGTTATTTAATTTTTATAATTTTTATTAATTCCAACCGATGTTTGATCCAAATGAAATGTTTGAGACAAGTCCAGCGACACTTCTTTAGTCTGAATCAAACCTCCTTTTGAATACTTATTAATTAACAAAATAAATAAGTAACAATAACAAGAGTTATTACTTTAATGTCACTAATCTATATTGAAGCTAAAATGAGAAAAAGATAAGCAAATATAATAACCAAGTCAAATAAAAAAATCTAAAAAAATGTGATAAATTTTATGACAAAGTTACATTCCTTGACACTAAGAAGATTAATTGTAACTCCTTTTATTATAAAGGAAACTATAAATGGATATATATGATATACCATTTCAAAATAATAGACTAAAATATTTCAAAAAAATATAAAAATATTTTTTTGAACAGAGCTCATCAAGGTGAGCCAATAACATTTGTTTCATCAAAATCTCCCCGCATTATAATTCACTGAGTAACCAAATTAAATTAGTACAAATAATAATAAATTATTATTTTAACATT
The DNA here is from genome assembly GCA_023846275.1 of Vanilla planifolia. Lineage (NCBI taxonomy): Eukaryota > Viridiplantae > Streptophyta > Magnoliopsida > Asparagales > Orchidaceae > Vanilla > Vanilla planifolia. The sequence goes on along the minus strand of JAIUJO010000315.1, from coordinate 74,653 downwards.
ATGTAATCAAGTATTAAAGAAAAAATTAGCTAAATTAAATTAATTAAGTATAACAAAATAAAAATGATGTAAGTGTCACACTTGAAGGGAATAAGAGTTTCATAGTAAACAAAATTATTCGAAGCAAGCAATTTGAAGATATGAGGCAAATTATTCAGGAAATGTGCATTCCAAGATAATAAGTGAGTAAGAATAGAATCCATGGGCATCAAACCGGATAAAAAGGAAGTGCTTCAAAAAATATTACAAAACCCTAAAAAATAAGACAATTAAAAATATAAAAAAAAAGCAATTCATTGAAGAGAACTCATCGAGAGTAACTAACAATAAATAATAACAAATAATTTTATAATAAGTAAATTTATAATAAAACTAATATGAGAAAAATTGATGCAAGCTAATGTTGCAATATCAAAGTTGGTGAAAGTCACAATAGATGAGAGTTTGACTTTCAAATTAAATACAAAATGAAATGTCTTATGCCAAGTGCCAAAAAAAACTTTGAAAGTTAAACATTTGAAAATATGAAAATCTTTATTTGAAAATAAAAGATTTCTTTTGTTTCAATAAAATCTCATTTGGAGTTACTATGATTTATCAAATTAAAAAAGTATAAATAATAACTAAATTCTTGTGTAATTTTAACTAAATAAATCAATGTTGAAGTCAAATAAATTGAAGTAATATAGTAAAAAAATTTAAAGTATTGTAGGCATCACACAACAGGAGAATTAGCATTTATAATAATATAACATAACCAAAGGAAAAAATTTCAATAAATGATGTAAATAATGTGAAAAATTTTCAATCTAAGTTAATAACAATATAGACTAACACCATTGATTGTTAAATCATGTATGAATCAAACTACCTCAAAAAGTATGCCAAATTTATAGAAAAAATATTTATAAATATAAAAGTTAATATTTGAAAAAATATAGTTCATTGAGATGAGTCTAATGAAATTTAGTTTTATTTTGATCAAACCACATTGAAATTTCTTTGAATTACCAAACCAAACAATTAGAAATAGTAATAAATTTTTATTTTAATATTACATAAATATATATTAAAATTGAAATTAGTGAAATAAAAGAAATGTAATGTAACCAAAACACAATGATGTAATGGTCACTAGAGATGAGATTTAGAGTTACAATCTAATTAAAAAAATTGAAGCAAAAACTTAAAAAAGTGATATAAATTGCATAGGAAATTTCTATTCTAACATATAAGGGAAATCAAATGTAGCTTCCTCTGCAACAAATGGATGTATAAATCAAAATTCCTTGTGAATTATGGTAAAACACAAGAAAATAAACTATAAGAAAAATATAAAAATTAATATTTAATTAGATAAAGTGTATTGGGATTACTCTATTGATGTTTCTTTAACCCAATCAGCCCACATTTAGAATTGCTAATAATTTCCAAAATTATAAGCCCAAATAGTAAATCAAAACTAAAATAAGATAAATTAAACCAATGTAACATAAAAAAATCAAAAACATGTAAATGATGCATGAGAAAAAATTCAGAGTGACATAGTATTGCAAGGTAATCAAAGTGGAAATTTTCAAAAGGGAGATAAATTCTATGAGAAATTTCCATTATAAGATACTATGGAGATTGAGCATAACATCCTTGACCATCAAATAAGATAATAATTTAAATGTTTTACAAACTTTTCCAAACCCTTAGATAATAATATTTTAATAACATAAAAATGATTATTTCTAAAGTTTAACTACATGACTCCAATGATATTTATTTTGTCTCAATTGAACCTTATTTAGAATTAGTATAAATTACAAATTAAATAGGCATAAATAATAATAAATTGCTAACTTAGTTTTACAAAATACATAGCAAAGCAAAAACGAGAAAAAATATGGAAATGCAATGCAATCAAATTACTGGAATGTTGAATCACATGAGAAGTGAATTAGAGTTTCATAGTAATGTAATCAATTCTAAGTAAGGAATTTCAATAAATGAGACAATTATACAAGAAAGCTACATTTCATGATAGTCAAAAGATGAAAGCCATAAAAAAACATAATAAAAATATATAAAAATTAGTATTTAATAAGGTAGAGGACCATTTCCAAACAATATAAATATAAATAATAATGAATTGCTATTTTAATATTAAATAAAAGTATATTAAAGTTCAAATGAGATAAATTTAAATAATATAACATACATTATCAAAGTAATATAAAGTTCACAGGAGAGGTGATTTAGGGTTACATTATAATATGACAACATCAATGTGAAAAGTTAGAATTAATGAGATAAGATGTATAGGAACGTTGCATTCCAATAACTATGGAAAATGAGTGAAGCATGCTCCATCATCAAATTAGACATGTAGCAAAATAAATTCTACAACATACCAAACTCTTAGAAATTATAATTCTTCAAAACATAAAACAAATAAAATTTAGTTATATCAAGCTCTTTGAGATGTGTCCAAGGAGATTTTTTCATATCAAATGGACAACATTTTGAGTTACTACAAATTAAAAAATTAAACAAGCATAAATAATAATAAATTATTATTTTCAAACTAATTATTCATACATTAGAGATAAAATAAGATAAATTGAGGCAACATTATATTAAAAAAACAAATCTAAATGAAAAAATTTCAAAAATGAGATAAATTATACTTAAATGTTCCATACATAGATATTAAGGTGATAGACTATGATAACCTTGAATGAAAAATTGAGTATGCATCAAAATATTTTTTAAATCAAATTAAAAATCCAAGAAAATATGTGATATTAAAAATAAAAATGATAATTTAATTTGATAGAGCTTATTGGACGAGTTCCAATGATGTCGACTTCATCACGAATGAACCTCATTTTGAATTATTACAAGTTATCAAATAAAATAACCACAAAAAATAATTAACTATTTTAATATGAAGTAAACATAGATTAAAACTAAAAAAAATAAAATTGAACAAACTAGCATTCTCAGATACTAAGAAGATCGAGCATAACATTATCAATCATAAAATTAGATATGAAAAAAAATGTTTCATAATGATACCAAAATAATGAAAAATAAAATATAAAAATTTAAAAATAAATATTTAATTTAAAAAACGGTCATTGATGTAATTATAATGATGTTTATTTGTGTCGATCAGATGTGATTTGCAATTAATATGAATAACAAAGGAAAAAAGTATAAATAATAACAAATTATCAATTTAATTTTAATTGAATATAAAATAAACCTAAAATATGTCAAATTAATTAATTTTATTATAACTAAGTCAAAGTAATGCAAAAGTTTAGTAGTAGAAAAGTTATAGTTTAATAGCAAAATAACCTAATCAAAGCAAAAAATTTAAAAAAATAAGTTAAATTTGAAAAATACTAAGGAGATTAAGTATAACATCATTAATCATAAAATTAGATATGAATTAAGATGTCTCATAAAATATTTCGAAAGCCTAGAAAGTAAAATGTTTCTTACTATATGATTTAATATTTAATAAGATTGAAACCATCGAGAAGAGTTGAATGACATTTGTTTTGTCTTTTTTGGATATTAAATAGAATTACTATGAATTGCCAAAGTCACTAGACTTAAAATATAAATAAATATTATTTTAAAATTAAGTAAATATAAATTAAACTATAATGAGATAAATTAAAATAATATAATATAACCAAAATGAAACTAATGTAAATGTCATACAACAGTATATAATAGAATTATATTGATATATTCTAAGAAAAGGGAAGATTATTTAAAATTAAGACCAATTATGTGGGATAGTTAGATTATAATGTACTATGAATATTGTTGTAATATACTTGAATGCCAAATAAGGTACAAATCAAAATATTTTTTAAATGATGCCAAATTACAATATTAAAAATGTAAAACTAAAAAATAAATTAGATAAATCTTTTCAAGAAGTGTCCCAGGGTCTCTATTCCACCATGATTAGATCTCATTTAAAGTTAATAAAAATTAACGAGGCAAACAAGAAAAATTTTAACAAATAATTACTTTAATATTATGTAAATATCATTAAATCTAAGATGAGATAAATTGATGCAATAATATATAGCCAATCATTATGATGTAAAGAATCAACCATAGTAGAATTGGAGTGTCAAACAGATATAACCTAATCAATGAAAAACATTTAATGAAAAGAGATAAACTATATAGGTAAGTTGGACACAAAAAAACTAAGGGGAACGAGTGTAACACCCTTGATGGTCAAAATTAGCATGAATCTAAATATCTTGTATAAGGCAACAATCTTTTAAAAGGTAAAATATTTAAAAATACAAAATAAATATTTAATTTTATAGAGCTTCATATGATGAACCCAACAATACTTGTTCTATCTTGTTGGAACTTTATATTGAATAACTACGACTACCAAAAAAATTGACATAATTAATAATAAATTATTATTTAAATATTAGACAATTATACATTAAAGCTAAAATGAGATTAATTAATCTAATCCTATTATATATGCTTATTTACTTTCCCAATTTAGTGTGATTCCAAACGAGGTGTGATGGAGACAAACAAATATCATGGGAATCGTATGAACAAGCTCTAGATTTTATTTTTAATTTCTAATATAATTTTTTTCTAAATTTT